>OZ024742.1:191552156-191589656 GCA_964016885.1 Eledone cirrhosa
CATGTCTCGAGCTACATGCCGGCGAAACAATTGTAACACCCAATAAACTGAGTCCAGATGCATCACTGATTTTTCGTTTTTTTATACTATATATATATATATATATATATATATATATATATATATATATATATATATATATATATATTTATAAAACCATATTTATTTCATTATATATATTTCAGGGATACCACATTAAATTATGGTATGCCTTCATCAGACAAAATACAATATATAACAGACAGCCTCCAAAAGAAAGGTTGCATTTTAAAAGGGTACGTCGAAGCTATTTGTAAAACTGTTATATATTGTATTTTGTTTGATGAAGGCATACCATAATTTAATGTGGTATCCCTGAAATATGTATAATGAAATATATATAAATATATATATATATATGTATGTGTGTGTGGGTGTGTGCATGTGTGTGTGCATAAGTGTGTGCGTGGTGGTGGTGGTGATGGGGGGGGGCGTGCTATTGGTATGCATGTGATTGTGTGTATGTGTAATCATATCAGTGTTTATTTGCGTGTTGAGTGGAGTGACCTAGCTGTCAGTGAAGCGTAACTGAGCTGCTTGAAGACATTGAAACTCTGTGGAATATACTGAAATACACACAAACGCCGACATATATATATGCACCACCATATATATGTATATATACATATATATATATATATCTGTGTGTGTGTGTGTGTGTGTGTGTGTGTGTGTGTGTGTGTGCATGTGTATATGTGTGTATATGTATAAATGTGTGTGGGTGTATATATATATATATATATATATATATATATATATTAACACAGACCATGGCTTCCTAGTTGTTGAATAGAACGTGATCTGAAATAATGTTATACAAAAGAGTCAAAGGAATTGGTCCACTACTTCAACTTAACGGTTTTGTATCGATACGTGAATAAAATCAATATTGTATTGCCAGTAAGTCGAACACCATATAGTCGCTATTCAAAATACAGATTCTACGAAAAAGGTTTCAGTTCCAGAACCAATTATACAGCGAAGCTTCAATTAACACAGCAAATCAATGGATCTACATCGGTGCCGACGTTGCTTGCTACAGCTGTTTGATCAACACAACAGCTTTCTCATGAAGTTAGCGTATTATTGATCGAACATTCATCAACATGTGTGAACTTAACGTCATTCTTAGTGGTATTGAGCTTCACAATGTGTATAACACTGTTAGTCCATTGAATTACAGGTATAATAGAAAAAGACTTTTGAACTTTTTCAGGGAAAACATAATTTCACTCATTTCACTTGCTCAAGAAGCCACGTACTGGAATCGAACATGTTACTATTTATTGCAAAAGAAGCTCCTCAAGCATTGAGCCATGTTGTGATCAGGACACAACAAATCAGTCTTTATAACTAAACATATCTCTGATCAATTTCTGATCATATTTGATCTTGGTCGACAATAAGAATCAATCGGTGATTCTTTTTTAACCCAGACTTATCAGTAATTTTATTTTTAAGCTATAGACATAATCATGGCTTTGTGATATTGTTCGCTTTGGAAGTGTCTGCTATAGACTTCTGTTGACCAAATCTTTCTGAGTAGATTCTCATAGACGGAAACTGCTGAAGCCCGTGTATACAAACACACGTAAATATATATATATATATATATATATATATATATATATATATATATAGTTGATAAGAAATTATGATGATGTAATTCAATCCGGAGCTTTGTAGTTATGTAAGAGCTGTTTCCAGACGTGTGGACAACGTTTGAAGAATTCATAACTTGTGTTTAGGATATCGCTATTGTGTAATCTCTTTAGAATATTTATTCGTTCATCAATGCTTAGTCCACACGACGGATTGCCCCTTGCGTATGGCTTGGACTTAGTGATGGCTTTCCATTGAATGGAGTAGTCTATACTGGAGTCCTTGAGGGACCGTGCTGACGTATGCGACTTGGTTGGCCTATTTATTTTAGACATATTACGTGTTAGATTCCCTCACTTCCACACGGGAATATACCGCGACGATGGACTGACCTTATCGAGCCGTAGAAGTGGTCACCACCTCGACCGGTTTAAAAAGACTTAGCTTATGCCTTCAATGAGTTAGGACTTAGAACAACAGTAGCTACCAACCTCTCAAGCGTAGATTCCTTAGACATTAATTTAAACCTTCGCACACACACCTAGAGACCCTTCCATAAGCTTAGCGAAAAACTCAATTACATTCACAAGGACTAATGCCACCCTCCCACTGTTTTTACAAACTTCGTAAATAATATCAATACTAGAATCTCAAACCTCTCTTCCAATAAGGCTATATTTGACAGAGTGGCACCCTACTATAACACGGCGTTAGCTAACAGAGGCTTCTCGTTACTATCACTTACTCTCCCACTAACAATAACAGCAATAAGAAAAGAAAGCGTAACAATAGAAAAACTATCTGGTACTCTCCTTCCTTCCCACTCAACGTTAAAACCCATGTAGGCAGACAATTTCTAACCCTCTTAGAAAGTACTCCCCGATGACTAATCTATGAGCCTGTAAAGCTTCATGAAAATCGGTCGTAAGATATAGGCCCCTATAGGTAATACACAGACACACTGACACACACACATACTTAATTTTATATATATACAGATATGTATTGCTGGTCTAGCAAAAATTAGAAAGTAGGATTGGTGCTCTGAAATAGCGATGTATACATGAATGTATGTATAGTATATTTGGCAATATACCGTATGTTTAATTGAAAACATTTAGAAGACAATACACTATCAGTTATAAAGTAGTGAATATGTCACTTATATATTTTCGGCGAAAGAAGGGAGAGAGACTGACAGTCTGTTTCACGCTGATTGGCGTTCATCAGAACCACGTACTCCTCTGCTTCCGCCGAAAATTATATATATATGTATGTATGGGTATGTGTCTGTGTGTGTGTGTTTGTGTGTGTATGTATATATTTCGTTTTTGAATTTGTTTTGCAAGATTTCTTATCTAAAAACGTGTGTTGAAAGAGATATTGTTGTTCTTTGGGAGGGTCATACTGTCAGTAAAGACACACGCACCTGTTGGATTCACCTCAGTCACTGGGGTTTTATTTTGTGTCTTTCTCTTGTTCGGTCCTACACCATCTTGTTTTTGTGTGCTGTATGTTTTATACTGTGTCTTCAACACAGAAAACAGAAAACAAAATGGTGAAGGACAGAACAAAGGAGAGACACAAAATAAAAACCAAGTCACTGAAGAGGTCACAGAATATGTGCCGAAAGAACTTTGACAATATATAAACAACCAGCTGGTTATCGAACCAATCAACCAACCGGAAATTTGCAATAAATTGAAGTGAAAACCATCAGGTGCTTCTGTTTTCGTTTGCAGCATGACCTCCAAAGTATAACATATATATAGAAGTCGTTACACAGCAGTTCGTTCACCATACTGAGAACAATTGTTTCACATTAGCGGATCCTCAGCTCGTAATAGGCATGGTTATACGGAACAGGAAGGACAATATTGATGTTGTTACAATAATTCATTCAATCCGGAGCTTTGTAGTCATGCCATAGGTGTTTCGAGACGTGTGGATAAAGTGTGAAAAATTCATTTCTCGTGTTTAGGCAATCACTATTGCATAATCTCTTTCGAACATTTATTCGTTCGTTAATACACAGTCCACACGACGGATTTCCCCTTGCGTATGGCTTGGACATAGTGATGGCTTTCCATTGAATGGAGTTGTCTATACTTGAGTCCCTGAGGGACCATACGTTGCTCGCGAATTTCGTGGATGAACGTCTGTCTGGGTATATATATATATATATATATATAAGTATGCATGTATACGTACATACATATATGTATACAGACGTACAGTAGCATGCACATATATATATATATATACATATATATATACATATGCATACAGGTACACATACATATATGCACGTATCAGTTTAGCGGCGCTAACGTCGCTTTGTTCGTTTGTAAACAAACTGAACAGCCTGAATTTATGCCATACGGTGTTAAGGCAACCACGTCACCTTTTTGTTCAACACTGACACAGGAACGATGTACTAGTTTCAAGCTTGTTAGCTATCATCAGCACCGTTTACCCATCTGCCAGATAGTTGAACGTTCGAAAGTATATACTTTCCTTATGAAAATTAACGGCTGAGCAGCCTAATTTGCATATTGAGTGAGTTAAATCGGTCAGGCATACCGAAAACGATAAATTGAAACAAAATGAAAACGAAATTTCATTTCTCACTCTTAGTATATATATATACTTGGCTGAGAATAGACCTCCCTGATGACGCAATGAAATTCTCAACAGTTCATTACGTAACTGTCTTTATCCCATTGCAGAAACTAATTAGTTGGAGTGAAAATTTAAGTAAGTAAGTTAATTTTAAAACATTTTTTTTTTAAATGTTCTTATTTTACGTCTTTTATATTATTATTCTGCATCCTCCTGCATTGAACCACCTAGGTACTATGACATAACCTGTGTATTTGCTGGCATTATTCCTTCATGCGTGAAGGAACGTATTTCCTATTACTACTACCTCCACTAACGTTGAGAACAAATTGGTCGTCCTGACTGCTGCTAGCAATAGCTGTGGCTAGTTCGACCTACCTCCTTTTGCCTCTACCTTTGCTACGGCCCTTGATAAACCTGTTCTACATCATCCACTCTCATCCCAGGAACAGTTTTTGATAGCGCTAGTTTGTGATTTAAATTCAGGAATTTTATATTCTTTGAATGAAAAGAACCTTCTGACGAGAATCTTTCTTTGCAACGAAGGCCGTATGGCCTCCGTTTTATTTTTGGGATTCGAAACCGATCGGTGAAGGTAACTATAGTAGGTAAAGTCAATTTTTTAAAATTTATTTTGAAACTTTTTCATTATTTACTAAACCTTGTTTATATTTGTTCTGGCTCGTTAATTTATTAACCCGCCATTGAACCACACTGGCATTTGGTTGGACAATACATGCGTACCTTGGCGCCTTGTGCGTGAAGGAACGTATTTCCTACTACTACTACCTCCACTAACGTTGAGAACAAATTTGGTCGTCCTGACTGCTGCTAGCAATAGCTGTGGCTAGTTCGACCAACCTCCTTTTACCTCTATCTTTGCTACGGCCCTTGATAAACCTGTTCTACATCATCCACTCTCATCCCAGGAACATTTTTTGATAGCGCTAGTTTGTGATTTAAATTCAGGAATTTTATATTCTTTGAATGAAAAGAACCTTCTGACGAGAATCTTTCTTTGCAACGAAGGCCGTATGGCCTCCATTTTATTTTTGGGATTCGAAACCGATCCGTAAAGGTAACTATAGTAGGTAAAGTCAATTTTTTTAAATTTATTTTGAAACTTTTTCATTATTTACTAAACCTTGTTTATATATATATATATATATATATATATATATACATATAATCATTCATATATATGTATACAAACATGTCTGTGCTTGTTTTCGTTAGTATTAGAGTCTGTTGAGTCTGATTTTATATCCTGTGAACTAGCGTTTCAACAACGGAGTTTATAGAATCTGGTTAGATATACTATCAACACCAATATGAACAATAACCATCCAACTATTACATCCACCACCACCACCAACAACAACATCCCCCATTACTACCACCACAAATAACATCAGCATCCCGACTACCACCATCTCTACAATTAAGTAATGCTACAATTATCGATACAATATCGTATTTGACTGATGAGAAATGTGTTAACGTGGACAACACAGGAAATTGAGGATTAATTATCGCAATGGACACCATACTGCTGTTGAAATCTATTCAGCCATAGTTTCGGATAAGTTTTCCATTGGCAACATTATTAACAACAGAATCATATACTGCGTACTATTGCATACACAAGAAAATATTCTCAACTAAGAGATAACACCCCACACTTTCATTCTCCTCATACAATTACTACTTTTTCCATCACTTTCAGCGATATCCTATCCGTCATTCGATGTATACACACATAGTGCAGTTTGTTTTGTTATTTGTATTATTACTTTTACCTATATATATATATATATATATATATATATATAGAGAGAGAG
The DNA here is from genome assembly GCA_964016885.1 of Eledone cirrhosa. Taxonomy (NCBI): domain Eukaryota; kingdom Metazoa; phylum Mollusca; class Cephalopoda; order Octopoda; family Eledonidae; genus Eledone; species Eledone cirrhosa. Next base: position 191,558,261 of record OZ024742.1, read on the forward strand.
AGAGAGAGAGAGAGAGAGGGGAGGGGGAGGGGGAAGAAATAAAATCATTGGTTTCTGATATCAATCAACAGAACGAAATGTTGGACAGTGATTAGCGAAATGGTGTAACCAGAACACAAACACAAACACAGACATACAAAACGCATACAGGCATATAAGATATGTATATATATTATATTGGTATGTGTATCCACAATTAGTGGTATGTCGTTAATGAAACTATTTTGCCATCGTTCCTGATTTACTCAAAGAGATTAGGTTTCATGCAAAAATGTTCTTAAATAGAAGATCTGAAATTAATATCCTGCTTTTCATTGCAATTTGTGAATATATATATATATATATATATATATATATGTATGTATGTGTATATATATATATATATATATATATATATATATATATATATATATATATATATATATATATATATATATGTATGTGTATATATATATATATATATATATATATATATATATATATATATATATATATATATGAAACATTTCCGTAGGAAAGGTAATGGAAAAGAGAGTGCTCTATGTAGGCTACAGAGCTTTTTAGTTATGTAAACATCAGATAATTAATTAATTTACCAGTGGTTCCTTGAAGACAGATATTTATATGTCTTCAGTCGCCAGAACGAATAAAATGGAATGTTTATTAAATATGGATTTGAAAACAAAATTCAGGAAATATGAAAGTGAGGCTGAAATCAAATCACGGGCAAACAATTTAGGGGAAAAAATATATAAATAAATATCCAGAACCTAAACATACACACACTCAAACACGCGTTTGTACGTAATAGTACGTAAACTTATACATTCTCACATAAATGTAATTGCGTCTACAGGGAAATACGAACACACACATATAGACGTGTGATCTTTTGCTCACATATGCATGTGCGTATATATAGATTTTACGTTATTATTGTGTGAGTGTGCGCCTGTGTGTGTGCATGCGTGCGCAAAAGATCACACGTTTATATGTGTGCTCGTATTTCCCTGTAGACGCACACACACTTATGTGAGAATGTATACGTTTACGTACTATTACGTACTATTACGTATAAGCGCGTGTTTGAGTGTGTGTACGTTTATATTCTGGATATTTATTTATATATTTTTTCCCCTCAATTTTTTGCCCGTGATTTGATTTCAGCCTCACTTTCATATTTCCTAAATTTTGTTTTCAAATTCATATTTAATAAACATTCCATTTTATTCGTTCTGACGACGGAAGAGAGATATACATATCTGCCTTCAAGAAACCACTGGTAAATGAATTAATTATCTTATGTTGTTTATTACATAACTATATATATATATATATATTTTGCCTTTGCTCTAAACCTGCTTCCCCTTTACTGTTTACTGTACTATTGCAACCATGCCACTGAAAAGAAAGAGTACCCTTAGCCGTAGGAAAACATCGTCTGTTGTTTCAAAAAAGAGGCGATTGAATGAGCAGTCTACGGATGCCGGACTGAATTTTTGGCCACAAAGTCCTGTTACTTCGCTTTCAAACTTAAGTACCCCTAGCACAGCCCAACCCAGCGCCTCTCTATCTACGGTTACCGCTTCGAATCGTGCTATTCCTAATTGTCGGAATGCAGTTGCAACAGCCGCCTCTAGGGCAGCAGAGAGTGACAGCCAAAGAGTTCTTCGTAGGGCTAGGAATGCTGCAACTACTGCTGCTGCAAGGGTCTACAAAACTAAACTGCAAACAGCCACCAGACGGTCAAAGAACGCTACTTCAACCACCGCCTCCCGTGCCGCAGAAACCGACCAGGAGACAACCATCCGAATGTCCAAGGACTCCGCCTCCACCGCAGCTGCCAGAGCATCCCAGACCGAGATACAGACAGCCATCCGAAGATCCCAGAACGCTGTATCCACCGCCGCCTCCAGTGCCGCAGAACATCAAACAGCCCGCCGGTCACATTTCTATTATCATTACAACTTTGACATATTTTATATAAAGTGAATATGAGAAAAAAAAATTCTTCATATTTATTGTTTCCTAATCTGAATAAAAACAGCAGTACCCCGGGCAACGCCGGGTCATTCAGCTAGTATATATATAAAACATCTCAATACTCATCCATGCAGGTTTACGCGTTCGCATAAAACTATTTTCATTATTATGCATAGCAAGATGGTCCCAAAGTAAATACATTTGTATGGTGGCAGCCATTTTAACAGTTTTCTCACCATTTCAGATGAATGTGCTGATAAATAGCCAGATATCATTAGGAAAAGTTCAACATAATGAAACCATGATTTTATATTTATTACCTTTTTTCGTTTACAGAAATATGCCTTTCACTTAATCTGTAAAAGTAGTATTCAAAGCTTGTATATAATGCTAACGTCCTCAATATAAACATACACAGAAATAATGGTATGAGGCTGGTGTTTGTTTATCTTTAAGCAGAATATTCACTTTTTGTTTGGCTAAACTCACAAATAAAGAGAGAATAGATTTATTTCACATAGTCCTAGCTCCTCGTTTACAGAGACAAAAATATCCATACGCCGTAAGCAGAAAAAAAAGCAACAAAAACACAGGAGCAAGCCAATTGGTGAAAACAGTGTTCGTCATCAAGCCAGGAATATAATAATAATAAATGAAAAGCTCTAGGAATATATATAAGCAAAGTAATGTTTTTACCCAGTATATTTCAACGCAATATTTCATGGTTATCACTCTCTTTTCAAATGTAAAAATATTAACGGTACAAGACAAAACTAACGATCTTCTTCAACTGGTCTGAGTGTTTGGATTACACATATATATTAATAATGGCTTCTTATATAGTCACAAGGCCAGCAATGCTGGGGGAGGGGAAAGTCGATTAAATTGACCCCAGTACGTTAGTGGTACTTTATTTTATCGACCCCGTAAGGATGAAAGGTAAAGTTAACCTCGGCGGGATTGAATTCAGACCGTAAAGGGGCGTAAGTCTATGCTGCAAAGCATGGCGTCCAGCCCTACCGATACTGCCAATTAATCAAAAGGGCACATGACGTTGGGGACAATACAAGGTAGTGAACCATAACAGAAGTAGGGTTTACATCGATTAAAGTGAATATGATACCAACAGAATAACACAGAACAGTAACAGTCCTATCAACTCTTCCTGTCCGAGTATAGCTTTCATTAGGTAAAATCTCCCCATTTGGCTTCATTTCTCCCCGTTTTGGGGCACTTTTTTTTCATGGCACACCTGTTTGGGTATTTAGAGTTTGGTAGATCTGCAATAATTATGCTGCTGTTACCACCAACACCACTAATAATAAATTCATCGGAATTAGCAGTTGACGCATCTTTTCAAATATATGTCACTGTCACACACGCACACACCCACAAACACACACACACAGACACACACACACACACACACACACACACATATCTATATATCTCTCTCTATATATATATATTAAAATAACAGATTAAATTTTAAGCAAAGAATCGCTGCTTTCACACTTAACGATCATTTGCTTAAACTTTAATCTGTTATTTTAATAAATATATGCTCTACGAGATTTATATATATTTATATAATAAACAAGGACCCACACCCCACCCTCCCGCACCAAAATTAGACTTATCGTCCCCTACTTTTGCTCTTTACTCTCTTTACTCTTTGTTCTTGAATGTTTGGTTGGTAGAGTCCATAACACCAATCAAACCCCTTTTATAGCTCTGACGAATCCTACGGTTACGTAAGGAAGAAACATTGTAAGCCAATAAAAATCTTTTGATGTTGTAGACGCTCTTGTGTTCTTTATCATATATATATTTATATATATATAATCCTTATGGATCGCTCTTCGGATTTTAGTGTTCGCATTAATTATTGTTACTGTATATATATATATGTATGTATATATATATATATATATATATATATATATGTTCACAGTCGTGCGCGCACAAAATTATATACATATGTACGTTTACACACATGCATTTATATATGCACATGTGTGTGTATGTGTTATTACTGATGTTTTTCCGGGTGACATTGCTTCTGATCCTCTCTGTACAGGACTAGTCTACGTTAATATCAATTTATTTGAAAGTAACCGTAAAGGCAGGCAAATAGAAGACAGGGATTTTGCATACAGTTGTACTTCATTGATTGTCAACGCTGTGTTAAATTGGACTTATACAGCCATTTCAAAGCTGGTTAGTTAAGTTCACTGGAATCATATTCATACCTTTTTACCAATTATGTGGATATGTTGCATCATTAGCCATATAGCCGCAATTCTACACACATCCTCTCATTCTTTAGCATTGGTGAATGATGGAGTTTCAAAGTGTTGCATCCATTTTAGTCTCTTGTGGCAAGGTAGGCTATTCTAGTGTCTAGGGCAGCAAAATGTCTTGCTGTTTGTTGACGATATCTGAACATACTCCAGGTAGAACTTTCAAATTTCTCGTAATATAATGTTGCTGGCACTTGAAACACAACCTTTGGCAGTAATTGGTTCTAATTATATATATGACGTGTATTACATTAGCACAGTGGAATATCATCGTGATCAATGGTTGGTGTTGCACTTCATACTGAAATTTGGTACTATGCGTTCTATATATGATACAGTAATAGGTAACTTTATCATATAGAATATCGTCTGATCTGTCCAGGTTTGTTTTTAACCTGATTAGTTCTTTCGTTGTTGAGCGGAACTATTTTTTCCTTTGTTAACTCCTTGAATTTACACGCCAAAAACCGGGGGTTGCTTCCAGGTTTGTTTTTAATCTGATTAGTTCTTTCGTTGTTTTGGTATTGTATGGTTGGGATTTGCCTACCGCAATTTTCAATTTGTCAAGCTATTTAAACGTAATGTTATTGCTCTAAGAACCTACTCTTATTGAGTGCTCTGCTACTCATTCCTTATTGTAAGTCGACTTTGCTTGGCCACAGCCAAAGCTTCGATCTTACTAAGCTTCCACTTGTATATATATATTTATATATATATATGTGGGGGGGGGTGTATGTGTGTGTGTGTGTGTGTGTGTGTGTGTGTGTGTGTGTGTGTGTGTGTGTGCGTGTGTGTGTGTGCGTTTGTGTGTGTATATATATATATATATATATATGTATATATATATATATATATACATATATATATAGAAATACAGTATGTTGAAAAGTTAACACACTAGAGAGAGATACAGTGCGCCATCAATAAAACATGGAAAAACCACCAGTGTATGGAATCTATAACATATGTAAGGCAGAATATAGACACGATAATTAAAAATATAAATTAAAGCGTAAATAAATATCTCTATAACTATATAACACACGTTCAAATCCAAAGTGATCTGTTTCGCCAGTAAGTTGTTGACGGAAATAATATAACCCAGATTCATCAGCGTGTGTTAGGCTATACATTTCAGACAACACTAAGAGAATTCTTAAAGCAGCCGTCCAACTACACGTGGGAGAGAGAAGTCACAGCGTGTTTAAGGGCAGTGAACCAGTTGCCTCTGAGGGACGAGCTGCTAGAAAGGGCAGCCCAAAACCACTCATTTATTTTTGAGACTCGAAACCGAAGCGGTAAAGGTAACCATAGTGAGTACAGTGAATTTTTTAAAATATATTTTGAAACTTTTTCTTATTTGTTAAACCTTGATTATATATGTTCTGGCTCGTTAGTTTATTAACCTGCCGTTGAACCACATTGGCATATGGTTGGACAATACATGTGTCCCTGGACGCTTTTTGCGTGTAGGGATATATACTTCATTATTATTATTGTCTCCTCTTGGTCGAGATAAAATTTGGTCGTTTTGACTGCTGCTATTTATAGTGGTAGTAGACTGACCTCCCTGCCTCTGCTTCTATCTTTACACACGGCACTGGACAGAATTGCTTCCACATCATTCATTCTCATCTCGGGAACAATTTTGAATAGCACCAGTTCGTAATTTGAACTCTGGTATTTTATATACTCCGAGTGTAAAGAACCTTCTGACGAGAGTTTATCTTTTTAATAGAAGGCCGTAAGGACTGCCCATTTATTTTTGAGACTCGAAACCGATTCGGTAAAGGTAACCATAGTGAGTACAGTGAATTTTTTGAAATATATTCTGAAACCTTTTCTTATTTGCTAAACCTTGATTATATCTCTCTCTCTCTCTCTCTCTCTCTCTCTCTCTATATATATATATATATATATATATATATATATATATATATATATATATGCATATACTGTAACTGATTAGTACAGGGGAGTCGAAAATATACCCTAAATTCAGAAATGATTGGACAAACAGAAATGTCCCACAGATATTATGATAACGAGAGAAGACGGATATCTCAGAACGAGGAAACCAGATCGATTTACACTATTTTTAGGAAATTTAAAGTATTACATTTATTTCCAATATTATCTTGTATTCAACACAGATATAGCTATATAATTGTTTCTACTTTAGGCACAAGGCCAGCAATTACCCAGTGCATTACTGGTACTTTATTTTATCGACCCCGTAAGGATGAAAGGCAAAGTCAACCTCGGCGGGATTTGAACTCAGATCGTAAAGGGACGTAACTATGCTGGAAAGCATGGCGTCCGACCCTCCACCGATACTGCCAATCCACCGCACGTATTATATATCCATCGAGTTACCTATCTATATACATATATAATTAGAAATATGCGTCTCTCATGTATCTTTTTCACTTTCTTCCCAGCATCAGGCTACTTTACCTGGATTATCAGTTATATATAATGATTGAATTTGTTATAATCATTTGCGTTAGGACATACATAGATAACATTTTTCCTAATACTCATGAAATCAGCCGTTATAAGTTCCAGTTGTTTGAACAATGGAATAGACGGCACGTAAACTAAACTTGCAAGTGTCTGAACATTTCACAGACCTGAAATGCAGGTTGAAGTCATTTTTGAACAACTTGAAAAAAATCCTTTCCAAAAAAATGCAACATGCCGCCCGGAATCGAACTCACAAATTTAAGATTGTGGTCCGAAAACTCCCCAACCAGTATGCTACGGACATTCACTATATATATATATACATATATATATATGTGTGTGTGTGTGTGTGTGTGTGTGTGTGTGTGTGTGAGTACTATGTTATATTAACTTCGTACATAAAATCAACACATTCATAGATGCATAAATATTGTTCTTGACATTGATGCCGTTATATAACCACACATATATATTATCCACAGATAATCACACACCTCTCATCAGCTCTATGTATATAGATGTCGGTAATTTATACGTTTGAAGCAAATATCCGCGTAAGTGTGAAATAAAATTATTATTAATACGGTAGTATATCATATTATTAAATGTGATTCCATTAATTTAGTTGGTTATTAAATAGATATCAATGAAAAACCAAATATATATTCAATGCACAAAGTCATGATGCATCAACTTCAAACCAACCAACATTTTGACCTATACGTAGTCTCTCGACCTACTAGAAACAACACACTAATGTTCTTTATATCATAACGCTAATAGCGTGATTCACAATTCTAATAGTTCGTATTATTTCTCTGTGGCTGGACTCTCTTGTAAATATGAGTTTCTACTTTAATAGTTTCTTTCCCTGAATATCAGTTATTTCCAACTCTCATACTTCTTGTTTTACATATACATTCACACATATAATGTAGTGATATATATGCCTTTCTTTGAAGCTTTCCTGTCATCGTAAACGAAGGGAATTGGCTTCATTACAAAACTGGAATTGTGTCTACGTCCACTCAGCGGCAGTTGACAATTAATATTATTATTAGTATTAGGGTGGTGGATTGGCAGTATCAGTAGAGAGTCGGACGGCATGCTTTGCAGCATAGAGTTACTTAATCTTGCTTTATTTTGAACAACATTATCCATATGTAACTTTGTTCTTACTATAGATAAATGTTATTTGACTGCTATTTCTTGCAGAACTGTTGTAGAAGTATTCATGTAAATGTATAGTGTATGTGTATTTGTGTGTGTGTGTATGTGTGTGTGTGTGACTGTGTGTGTTTGTGTTAGTGTGTGTGCGTGTGCGTGTGCATGTGTGTGTGTGTGCATGCATGTATGAAGTATGTATGTAGCTTTGTACGTCATGTATGAACCTATGCACGTATATACACACACACACACACACACACACACACACACACAATCACATAAGATAGATATGTTTCTTTATTTGCCACAGGGGCGCACAAAAATGGGACATTACAAGACGTGACGGCGGGGGTTTTACATAAAATCTTTAACAATGATAAATAACAATAAACTATATAAAAATAAAACAAATGAAATCCCCATTAGTTTGTTGGAATGGGTAACGCTACTGCGGGGTTGTTTTACACCCCGTGGATAGAACAACCCTCAACACCAGGAACACGTTTTGTAGGTGTTCCCGTCTTCCCTCTGTTTATCTTCTCAACCTACAGGTTTATATACAGAGATGGCCCATTCACTCGGGCCATTTTCGCCATATTCACCCACATTTCAGCGAATTTACTGGGGTGTAGTACCTCTCTCGACTCTCACCTACCATCTGAAATGGCACAAGAAGGGGATAAGTTGTTATCCGGAGAGAAAGGTGTTTGCCCTCAGTCCTTTTAACCTCGTACACCATGTTACCTCTTTCGCCATAGCCACCAGACAGAGGAAAACCGCCTCTCCTTCATTCTTAAATGAAGGCGGCGGGGTGATCCTCACGATGGACTCGGCTGACAACTGGATGCATCCTACGCGTGACAGTAGCTGTTCGACATAATTCCAGAGGTCGGTCAACCCTGGGCACTGAACAATTGCGTGCAGAACGGTTTCGATGCCCTGCTCGCATCTTGGACAGGTAATTTTAGCAGCATCTCTGCCAGGGCATTCGTGCCTGTACATTTTGTCTCGAACTGCTAGCGCTCCTCGGTAGCAATGCCAACCAGAGACCCCTGGAAACTATCCATAGGCCCTGGACGGAAAGTCCTCTCGAACAGACTGGTCAGTTCGTCCTCGTCGATGCCTAGAGTTTCCCCGAGAACGTCGTCGCACTTATCCTCCACTAATCCCCTATAGAATGTCGAGGTGGAGTCTCTGCTGATTGCCGTTTCCGCTTGGTAGAGGGCTGTGAGCGCCTGAAGGCACTCGAGGTGCCAGGCGCCCATTTTCGGTCTTCGCTTGACCCAGTACTGCATCTCTGTTAGTGAGACGGGTTATGGAAGAGCTCGTCTCACAAACGACAACCACACCGGCTCACCGGTAAGGAATACATGGAGATGGCGTTGCCTCAACGCGTGTTTGCGCATCATCAGCCACGACATGCCCAGCCTTCCGTTAGAAGGGTGTGGATAGCAGATGGATCTCCTCACCAATGAAGCCTGTTTCTACCGGAAGAACTTGAAGAATAGGCGTTCCATTTTGGTGAGCTATTCGCGGGGACAAGGCACTGTCGAGCGGTAGTAGATGACGGACGTTCTGTAAGTGTTCGCCACCTCCGCTCGACCTTTCAAGGAGAGTTTGCACTCAGTCTACTTCATGGTGAATGCAAACACCTTCGCCGTGACCTCGTTCCAGTTCTTGTCCACCTGAAGGTCTGGACCAAACCAGACCCCGAGCAATTTCACCGGTCCTTCCGTCCAACGTCCAACAACACTGTCGGAAGGCATGGATTTGCCTCTTAATGTGCCGAGTTACAAACCGACAAACTTGTTTGGGTGTAGTCTTGCTCCTCTCAACGTTTCGTATTCCTGTAATAGGTTGCCGATTACCTCGATTTCCGAGGTTTTAAACACCATCACAGTTATGTCGTCGGCATAGGCCGACGTTGATTTCCGCAGTCCTGGTTCGATCGGGAAGCCCTGCAGCAGCTCCAACTTCCGCAGTAATGGCTCCATAGTCAGTACATACAGAATGGAGGAGAGAGGGCATTCCTGACGGATAGAACGCATGATTTTGAATGGCTCCGATAAGTAGCCATTCACCGTCACTGCCAAGCAGATGCTGGTGTGCATGGCAGCGATTCAGCCTCTGAAGACGGGACCGAAGCCAGCCGCCTTGAGAACCGCTTCTAAGTATTGATGGTCGACCTTATTAAATGCCTTAGACTGATCTAAATTGAGCAGAGCCCCACCGAAGCCAGATTTACAAACAACCCTTTCTATGATATATCGCATGAGGTGGAGGCTGATATGTATAGACCTGGTCGGGATTGCACACATTTGCGCTTCCCCTACCAGGTTCTCGACGACAAGCGCCAGCCTCGTTGATAACACCTTGGCCAAAATATTTAACTCTGTGCAGAATTATGGGCCTGAAATTGCTTATCTCATCCCCCTTGTTCTCATCTTTCCTGATCAGCGTTACTACGCCTCTGCCTACAGAACTGGGAATCCTCCTGCTCTGCTGCCAGTTGTAGTAGACCGCTTCGAGGACGCCAGAGAACAAGTCTGCCATGCCTATGTAAAACTCATAGAGCAGACTATCTAAACCGGGTGATTTGCGTTTCCCGCAGCAGCCTAGGGCATCTTCTATTTCGCCCGCTGTGATCGGCCTTTCGCAGCTCTCTGCATCCGTGCTCGAGAGTCGTGGTACACCGTCGAGGTAGGAACTGAAGTCCATCACCTCACTCGACGTACCACCTTTCCCGAACAGTTGTGCTGGAAGGCCGTGCACATCTGCTTGGATTCAAGTAGAATGCGTCCATCTTTGTCTTGCAAAGACCGATTTGTGGATGTGTTGCCACTTTTCGCCTCTGCCACTCGGGCCCAGCCTTTTCTAGAGCCGTTCTCGCTTCTAGCATGTCAGCTGTACTGCCCTTCCTAAGTGCCTCTTCTACTTTAGCTAACAGTTCCTTTTCAGTTTTGTTTTTTCCTAAAGCTACTTACTTCCTTGCTAAATGCTATCGATTCTATTCTAATTGCTCTCTTGGGAGAGCTCTACCACCTGTTGTTGACGATCGCCCCCGTCAACTGGCACTGAACTAAGGTGCTAATTCGTTTACTGTAGGCTTTACGCGCCAGGAGCGACATGTTTAGCTTCCAGTATCCGGGTACCTGTCTATGTATTCTACCACGGTTGGCTATGCAGGTGACTAATTTGTGGTCTGAATAGGCAAACATGTGCATTTGTGGACAGCTTAATGTGTGTGTTTCCTTATCATTCTGTCTAATTAATCTATCTCAATACGATCTAGAAGACACAATGCGGTTGTTCCACGTCCCCAGTGGTGTACTTGGGAAGTCTAGTCGATATCTATCAGCCAGTTGGAATTGGCTGATGAGATTTTTGAGGCTAATACACCGCCCTCTATTATCATAAGCTCCTACCTAGTCCCAACGTGCGTCTAAGATGCCATTCCAGTCCCCCACTAATACTAAGGAGCGAAACGTTCCCAGGAATGGCTCGAGGCGCTTGAAGAACTCTGGTCTCGATTTCCCAGTCGGTGCATATATGGCCACCAATCTGAAAGCTCCACCTTTACTACCATTCACGTCAGGACCACCAGGCTGCCCTCCGGCTCCAAGTGAACCGTCTGTACTTAGAGTTCCAAGTTTTTTCGAAACAGAACAGCAACTCCCCCTCCACCTCCTGGCTGACAGAGAGATGCGTAGATTTCAAAATCATCGAACACGGGGGTTTGCTGCTGCTTGTTATGAATCATGGATCGGTGATGGCTATCACATCTATACTATGTGACCTGAGATCATTTAAACGTGGGCCCTGTTTCCAGGCCACGTACATTCAAAGATCAAACTTGTATAGTCGCCGTGTTAGGGAGAGAAAAGGCAGTAACACTTACCATTTCGTTTCCTGGGGATCGGGTTGTTCGATCTCCATGTCCAGAATGGTGATGTTTGGAGAGGGAGGGAATCCTTTTAGCAGGTTACGGTTAAGGGGGTTTGGGCAAAGGGGGCCCACATCATGTGGGAAGTTCCCTTTTAAAGTTTCGTACTGTAGGGTTGTTAACCTGATAAGTTTTTTCGAAAATATGTTGGATGTTATTTTGGGACACTGACCAGATCAAAGTTTGACCTGTCAGTCCCTCTACAAATTGGTATAAAAATAAAAGTTCACAATGACGAATTTTTAAAGAAATGTGTACAAAACTTTCCGAGCAAGTTTAACACGTGTCCATCCTAGAGATAGATAGATAGATAGATAGATAGATAGATAGATAGATAGATAGATAGATAGATAGATAGATAGATAGATAGATGTGGTGAGGTGCGTAGATTTATAGAGTGCACATATGCATTGAGATAATTAGAGAGATATAAGGTATTTTAATCTAAATTAAAGAATAAACATATTTGAAGTGACTTTCTTGTTCAGATATAAGTTTAACATATCTTCATTTATGATATCTCTAATTTAAAGTGTGATTTATTAAAGTGAATATAGACTTCATATTAACAATTAGATGTGTATACATTTGATAGCTTGTATGTACTGCATTGCGAAATGTTTAACAAATTAGTATCGCAATCATTTGGTCTGGGGTTCCATCACAGATTGGACAGATTTATACAGATAGCAATTCTAAAATATTTCAGTACTATTTTTCTATCTTCAATTCATGAACTGACGATTAGGTTTGCATTTGGTTGGGAGACTTTTTAAGCCTTTTTTTTTTAAATATATATAGCACTACATTGTAATATTTTACACAGATGTTTCGGCTTCTAATCACTCATATGAAATCATCTGGAATGATTGATGATTTCATACGAATGAAAGAGTTTTAGTCCTGTAGAAGCTATTTCTATATTAAAAAATTATGTTTACACTCTTCTGATGTATTGAGTACCTTTTTAACTGTGGTTGCCCCCGATTTCAATCGGGATCTATACACATACATACACACACAAACAAACACATGCACACACGCACACACACACACACACACACACACACACACACACACACACACACACACACACACACACCACATACACACACACCCACACACACACACACACACATTTATATATATATATATATATATATATGCGCGAGTGGACATGAATACGTCTTGTGCATTCTTGTATAATTTGAAAGAGGACATGACAAATGATCTGATTTTATATATTCATGCATGTGTTTATATACATGAAGCTGAATAATTGAATGGGTGAGGATATAAGTATTCTTGTGTAAATGTATGAGTGCTTATTTGTTTATGAGTGTCTACTGTGAAATGTAAAACAGTAGAATATATTTGAATAATTGAGTGGATAGTTTTTTATCGGTTCCTTTGTAAATCATAACGAAATGTGTTCTTGCTTGCGTTTCCTTTATTAACTGCGTTCTTTTCATTCACATATACTTAGCCTCAAAATACCTCACCTTTTAAACAGACGGCAGATTATCTGAACAAAACCAGGGGCTTATCATTTTCAGTGACGATCCTTAGCTTAGTGTTTAGAATGCTCGATTCAGGATAGTATTGTCACGGTTTCATTCCGGATGACACATTCTACCGTTGAGCGTTTAATGAGTGGTTTCAACGATAAGCGTGTTTTCAAAAATACTTGAATTAACGTGTTAAATTTTCCACAGATACATGTACCCTTAACGTGATTCTCGAAGTCGAATCAGCCTGACACAATGTGGCAAGGTTCGTTCTTTGAATTACAGGTGCAAACCATCTGACAGACTTCTTCACAGTTTGCCTGTACTCAACTTCAATCGCAAGCTGCTTCAATCGATCCAAGGCTGTGATAAATATCATGCCACGAAATGGACCTCGATCCCTCGAACTTATTACTTCCTCATTCCCGTGTGATAGGAGAACATGTACTATCCACATTTTAGCCAAAATGGCATTCTATTTGCCATCTCTATTAAGGACTGGCTTAATATCAAGAGATGAGACAATTACGTCCAAGGAATGGGCCACCGTTAGTTTCGTAGTTGGGTCTTCATCTTGTTTGAGGGACAGAACATTCTGCTCGCGAAATTAACATGTAAGTGGCTGGGTATTCCAGAGACAGGTCTAACCAAATCATAATTCTGAGGGAGATTCAGCTTGAAGGAGTGTGAGACATAGCTGAATTACAGGTATAATGCATCTGATCGGTTTCCAAACAATTTCTGTCTACACAATTCGGCTCACAAAGCATGGGCCCGACTTGACGCTATGGTAAAAGACACTTGCCCAATTTCACACACATTGAAGCCGAACCTAGGACATGATGTTTGCTAAGCGACCTCTTTAACCATTTAGCCCTGCTGTCTCCTCATTACAGAACTTAACTTATAACAAACTGTACCCACATCTTTCTCTTAATATGTTTTAAAAGAGAATATATGTTAAGAATAAAATCAATTGGTAACACGCTATTATTGCGTTTAGTCAATAATAAATCTCACATTTCACAATATTTTCTAAACAAAACTGATTTACATTCACATAAATATTTATTTTTTCTTCTCTCTTAAATAAGATATTGTATTTAAAAAAATACAAAGCTGTAATTTTCAACAGACATCGATTATGTAATGCTGCGACATTTATGGTAAAAGAAATTTAATTTAACCTTAACACGCCATAACAGAGAAAGAAATTACTTACTCAGAAGAAGTGAATTTATAATTGGCATAATAGGAATTGCGACAGTAATGTATCGTCGTATTATTATGTATGTAATTATGTGGAGCTAATCGTTGTGTATATAGAGTATGTGGAGATAATTGATGCTGGGTGTATGTCGAAGACATTGTGTCGGTTGTAATACATGACAGTAAGTGAAACTAATCGTAACTACTTTTTAAAATATGTATAAACACACATTTATACAAGTGTTTAAATAATCCAATTCATATATTTTGTCTGATGAGGATGTACTGAAAAAACAACACAGTACCTCTGAAATATATATAATAATGTATATATTTTGATAATGAGAATATATTTCATTTGTTAATATTTTGAATAATACTTAAAACTCCAGGAAAACCACAGTTGAGTGCTTCTAATCTATTGTAAAATTGTATTCATTGAGTAATCAACAAAACATAATAATCTTTGGTTATATATATATTTCAGAAGATCCCGTTAAGGGTGAAAGCAGCTATTCTTTGCTTAAATCTGTTATTTTAATATATATTCAATATATATTTAATCTGTTATTTTATATATATATATATATATATATATATATATATATATATATATGTTTGTATACAACTCTGCTTTCATTACAACTGTACTCTAGTAAAACTGCCTGTTTTTTTTTTTACAGATTTGCAACGTGTATTGCTTTAATCATTTGTATAACTACATCCTGTTCAGTGTTTTCCTTCATTATCAACATAGTTTTGTGTACAAATAATGTTCTTTTTTTACTTCCTAGCTGTATATTCTTAGCATAATTTCAAACCCCGAGCAACGCCGGGTAAATCTGGTTGTATATATTATTTCGTAGAATTTTTTCCCTTGGCAGTATCACCTGAGCACTCCCCTTTCCTTTCTTCTTTTAATTCCCACTAGTTGGCAGAGGCGCTTTTTTATTATGGCTATACATATATATATATATATATATATATATATATAGCCATAATAAAAAAGCGCCTCTGCCAACTAGTGTGAATTAAAAGAAGAAAGGAAAGGTGAGTGCTCAGGTGATACTGCCAAGGGAAAAAATTCTACGAAATAATATATACAACCAGATTTACCCGGCGTTGCTCGGGGTTTGAAATTATGCTAAGAATATACAGCTAGGAAGTAAAAGAAGAACATTATTTGTACACAAAACTATGTTGATAATGAAGGAAAACACTGAACAGGATGTAGTTATACAAATGATTAAAGCAATACACGTTGCAAATCTGTAAAAAAAAAACAGGCAGTTTTACTAGAGTACAAAAAGTTGTAATGAAAGCAGAGTTGTATACAAACAAATAAACAATGAGAGTAGAATAAGAGAAAATCTATTCTTTGAGAGCATCCTTTGCTGTGTATGGCTAAATTTTGAACTTATAATCCAAAATATCCTGCATGACATATTCATTGGTATGTGTTGTAATGAGTAAGATGAAGTCAAGGCAGAGTCGTAATAAGTATTTTTGTTAACACTAAAGCACTTCAGGATAGAGGATATTCTTTGTTTTTCTTTTCGGAACAAACGCAAAGAGATTATCTCGACTGCCAACTCGTGAGCAGGCAACGTAGAATTGTCCGTGCGAAAAGCAAGACTCATCCAAGAGAATTCCAGTGACGGACAGAGTTTGATCTTGCGACTTGTTTATGGACATCGCAAAGGTAACACGAAGGGGAAATTGGATTCGGCGAAAGGAGAAGGGAGTATCCAGACCAGATGTAGTCAGGCTAATTTTTGTTATTATCACATCCTCGCCTTTTCCACATCCGGATAGAATGGTAGCGTCAATACTAAGTGGAGACAGTTTTTTAACCACAAGGCGTGTACCATTGCATAGTTTTGGAGGAGTGATATTTCTCAGCAAAATAACTGGCGTTCCCTCTTTCAGAACCAATGTATTAGAAGGTAAACCAGGAGGATTTAAAGAATTTTGAAATTCAACTCGATAGTTGACCACATCCTGTGGATCACATACAGGATCAATTGATTCATATATCCGTGGACATCCAGGAAGAATCCTGTTGAGTATGTTCCTTCATTGTCAAAAAAGTTTGATGTGTACGAATACAGCTGGAAGCATATATAATGCCTGCCTCAAATGTGGACGAAATTACTTTAAACATTAAAAGCTGTAGGTCCCAATGGTTTGAATGGAAAGTCCCATAATTATTGTTCTAAAAATAAACATACCATCATCAAAATCTCGTCAATTCGAGACTGCTGCGAGATTAGACCCTTACCGCGAAAATTAACGCTTAATATAGTGAAACAATTTAAAACAAGTGTTTTTTTAACTTTGAAAGTGCAATAAATTTATTTTGTATCAACATGGCTTATGAATGTTTTAAAAATGTAAGAGCTGTAGGTCCCAATGGTTTGAATGGAATGTCCCATAACGATTGCTCTAAAAATAACCAAACCATCATCAAAATCTCGTCAATTCGAGACTGCTGCGAGATTAGGCCCTTAACGCAAAAATGAACACTTAATATAGTGAAACAAGTTAAAACAACAAGTGTTTTTTAACTTTGAAAGTGCAACAAAGAATAAACAAGAAAGAAACGATAATATTAGTGATTTGTCTTCAAATGAATTTGATGTTTATATTTCTGAAATTTCGTCCGACTATGATTGTTGTTTTAAAATTGAAAACGAAAGTCACCATATCTCACTCTCTTTATAAGGATTGTCAATAAAGTTGGTTATCTCCCTTACATCAATTTTGCTACCGATAATTTTGATATCGTGGGTCGATTGGAAAAAAATTGTGATGTGACCACCTTAGCGACCTGTGCAACGTACACAGAAAATTTGCTTAAATTCGGTTGGTAATTGTAAAAGCCTTAGGTATCCAAAGTTGTACGCAGACACACACACATCCTCGCTTTTATATATATAAAGATATATTAATGGTCTGAGGCAGGAGAATAGAAACGATTATCTGACATGCACCAAAGTAGAGCTGGAATCACACTTGCACTATGATGATCTCAGTGATATCTCTATGACACCAATACAGAGAAGACAATATCCCCCCCCCCCCATATATATATATATGTGTGTGTGTGTGTGTGTGTGTGTGTGTGTGTGTGTGTGTGTGCGTGTGCGTGCGTGTGCGTGCGTATGTTTGTGTGTGTGTGTGTGTGTGTGTGTGTGTGTGTGTGTGTGTGTGTGTGTGTGTGTGTGTGTGTGTGTGTGTGTGTGTGTGTGTGTGTGTGTGTGACCTGTCAATTCTCCCTGTCCGACGGGGAGATCTTCTATACAAATTGAGTGGGTGAGAGATGTTTTCTCTTGTGAAAAAGCGGAAAGGTTCTAATTCTTAATTTGATACAGGCATGGGGTTATTCTTTATCTTTTAACAATGTTTTACCAATATGGTAAATATGTTATATAGTAGATTTACAGAGAAAAAACCGGTGTGGTTCGGTTAGAATTTTCCTTTCTTGGATTTTTTCTTGTGTGTTGAAATAACCTGACCTCCAAATCTCTCGGAAAGTAACGATGAAATAGGAGGTCTAACATCATGTACAATCTATATGTCTTTTCAGCTATCCCTCTACATTAGCTTTCAGGAAAAGTAGTTATTCGTCCGTGAATGGTATGTCAGACTCATTGAAAACAAGCGAAAAAACATATAAAAGAAAAACAATGTACTACTAAAGAAATATCTGATTGTGCAAAAATCCGAGGAAAAATATTATTTCTCTCGTTACCCTAGCGGTTTTTATTCTATAAATTTAACCACTATATGTATATATATATATATATGTATGTATATATATATATATATATATATATATATATATATATATACACACATATATATATACACACTCAATTACTTTTTGCAATTATATATATAGTATGTGCACAATGTGTTCATGTTACATCGATGAAACGAATAAACCTTTATATTTACTCAACAGGATTACGAGACAAGTATAGTAATATATATCAATTAATGGCCTATCACACATACTGGCATCGTGCCGTAAACATAAGGAAACAATTATAAAAATAACCACCTCACATATACCCACATAGGCAGACAGAAATTGTAACACACACACACGGAGGCTTTCACACATACACTTATATATGTACATGCAGAGACGGTAACATATATATACACACGCACATAGGCAGAAACATAAATGCATATTTACAAACTCAGTAGTTGGCAGGCGTACACACCCATACACATGATCAGTCACATATACACAGAAGTACTCATACAAAGAAGCAGTCACACACATGTACAGGCACATAAACATACCTAGTTGCATACGTTCATGTAGGCCTATACAATTTCGCAAATACATGGAATAAATCTCCATCTGTTTTGACAATGAGACTTCCATTTATTCTATCAATGAGACAGCCTTCTCGTGGAAAGAACATGTAAGTGACCGAGTATATAGAATACTCGTGTACACTTATCCTAATTCCAAGGGATATACAGGGTGGCCCAAAAGTCACACAGGGGTTTTAGTTTTTATCAAATTCCTGAATTGTACAGATTGGTGTATGAAATTTTGACACAACTTAAAGGACATAATGGAAATTATTTTCCACGCGTCAATCCTGGACACACCTTTACATTACTAAATATTATAAAATTAAAAAAAATATAAATAGTTGCGACCCCTGTGTGACCTTTGGACCACCCTATACTAGGTTGATTCAGCGTTACTTAATATGTCACAAACAAGGTCAATTAAATTATAGGCACAGATCAACTGACGTGTTGCCCAAAATTTCCGCCTACCGAATTATACTTAAAATGCATGGGCCGATTCTAAACTATGGTAATGATACTTTCTCAAGATAGCAAGCAGTGGAAGTAAACCCGGGACCTAATGGTTGCAAGGCGAATTCCTTAACCATTCGATATGTTGCGCCTACAATCTTTGAAATCCAATAAGACATAAATATTTATAAGTAGTCTATATTCATATGAGTAGGACATACGACGAAAAAAAAAGATATAAATGAAGAAATTATAAATTTTGTGCAGGAAATGGATATATTCTTCGTCCAACTGTATTTATGTTTATTATTTATATATATTTTAATATAACTTATATCTTTTGTAATTGCCCTGTCTATCTACCAACATTGATGTTCATATATACACATTCGAACATATGTACGCAAGATCATACGTACATACTCGTATGCGCATACAAATGTATCATGCATATATAAATTCAGCTATACGTACATGCTTACAAACACTTACGCTGTTTATATATATATATATATATATATATATATGTAATATGTAATAATTGTTTCTACTTTAGGCACAAGGCCAGCAATTACCCAGTGCATTACTGGTATTTTATTTTATCGACCCCGTAAGGATGAAAGGCAAAGTCAACCTCGGCGGGATTTGAACTCAGATCGTAAAGGGACGTAACTATGCTGGAAAGCATGGCGTCCGACCCTCTACCGATACTGCCAATCCACCGCCTTATAATAAACTATATATACATTTATAATATATACATTTATAATACATTTATATATACATTTATATAATACATTTATATATATTTATATATATTTATAAAACATTTATAATTATATAATTAAATATTTAAATTAATAACATGTATATAATAATATAATAATAATAAAGTATATATACATTTATAATTAAATATAATATAATAGCATTTTATATAAGGGATTATCTTTTAAAACAATAATGTATATTATTACACAAATGATATAACTATTTGGACATATAACCAGCTATGCAATTTCCCATAACATATATCTTGTCCAGTAATGGATAACAATCTAAAGGGACCTTTAATATATTATAATAAAATACACTGTATTTAAAATCAAGTATAAATATATAGCATTATGTAATAGAGATTCACTCGTATCACATTATAATGTGTATTAGAGCAAAGAATTTAACTAACTGAATTTAATTACCTAGTTACCTCCCCTTACGCATTAGCTCCCTTTACTCACTTCCGGAAATTAACCGTTGGAAAATCTACCTGTTGAACAACTATAGTCCATGAATAAGAATACAATAATACTAATTTACAATCCATTGCTTTAACTAACTTAAAACTTTCAATATAAAGATTAACTAAAATATAATTCAACATATGTAATGTAAAAGACTGCAATAACTTTGTTTCTCTCAACACACACAAATTCAAACACTATCAACATACTACATCCACCATAGATTTTAATACATTAACATATTTGCTGAAAATACAGTATTTATTTATCTATATATGCATATTAACTTTGCTTATTTCATTCTCATATATATGACTAACGCATGTGCACTTCCTACACGCTTGCATATGTATTGCTAATGTACTCTTTCTCTCTCAAAGCTGCTTTCTCAATGCCTCTTTAATTAATATACTATTCTCTTGTATTATCTGTTGCATGTTTTCCACCCTGTGCTTTTAATTTGAATTTGAATTTTTGTACAATTCTCGTAAAATATATGTCACATCCATTCCACCCTGTAAATACGAAACTGTTGCTCACAACATCAATATATATGTATCTATATTATTGTTCAGTTGGGTAGGAAGTGAATTACATGTACAAACATTGAAAATGCTCCGATGACTCCAAACGAGAGTTTGGAAAAAACAATTGTCAGCTATTAAATGATTTGAACACAACTTTGATAACTGTCCAATTTATTTATTTTCCTGCTCTGTAAAACAACTGATGTTCTTACATTGAGCTATTTCTCTTACTGGTAGTAGGAAATTACTGACCTTTCCTGTTTATAGTTGTTTATAGAATATACATAACTATGAATAGTATTATATATATATATATCCGCACATAAATAGTTTCAGGAAACCGACGAGTAAACGTCGACTCTGCATGATCTCCTGACCTTCAAAAAAGGGTAACAAATCACACTTTACTATATCAAAAACGAATTGAAACTTTGATACTGTTCGAAATGATTGTTTCTACTTTTGGTACAAGGCCAACAATTACCAAGTGCATTACTGGTACTTTATTTTATCGACCCCGTAAGGGTGAAAGGCAAAGTTAACCTCGGCGGGATTAACTTTGCCTTTCATCCTTACGGTGTCGATAAAATAAAGTACCAGTAATGCGCGGGTAATTGCTGGCCTTATGCCAAAAGTAGAAACAATTATTTCGAACAGTATCAAAGTTTCAATTCGTTTTTGATATAGTAAAGTCTGATTTGCTACCCTTTCGAAATAATAAGGAAAAAGCACGGCTGTAGTGTCTTTCGCAGTAGGTGATCTCAGTCGTGGCTTATGTGGAGCCAAACATTATCCCCACAACACCACAGACTAATTACAGCATTAGTCAACGTAATCTGTGCGGCTGCCCAGCCTGCTGGACATTTTTACCAAATACCATGTAATATACCAAATACCATGTAATACCATGTCTGAAAATGGCGAGAAGATAATGGATGGAACATTTTTATATCACTGATCTCCAGAATACATCTTTAATAACAATAATATCATCTTTCAACTGCTACAGAGGTGTTGTAGGCACAATTTCATGTTTGTACCTAAGCGAATTCCTTTCGTTGACGACAACAGGAAAGTTTCAGAGAAATGCATAACTATCACAACATCTCATGTGTCCTTCTGTTAGGTATAAAACAACTTCAATGTTTCTATTTTATCTGCAGTTGCCTGTTTCCTGCACTAGAATACAGTAAACAGTCTTTGATTTCTGTTTGAAGTATTAGCAGACTTGCAGTTACACAAATATTGGTCCTGATTAAACACTGTAATACACGTAATCTCACCCTGATGGTGTAAAATCACGTGGCCTCAGACAATCTGAGACCAGAAGTTCATTATATTGAAATTGAAGAATCACGTCAAATAGATTGTATGTGTAAAAACAAAGTTGTTGTTTTGTCAATAACCTATCTCTACACACACAGACGCACACAAACACACTGTCATTCGATAATTGAAGCCGGGGTTTAGTTTAAAGCGTTTCATCTTCGATAATTCAGTAAGTACGTAGCATGGTTGTTCGAAAAACTCAATAATTATCGTTAAAACAGAAGGAAGTCTATTTACATTTCTGACTTAGGAGACCAAAGATCATACACTGTCTAACATGTAGCATTCCATATTTTGAACAGATTCTGCTTATATGGCAAAAATATAGTATGAAAAGGTAATTGAAATATACAAATATGTGTCCCTTTGTAATGTGAGAAAATCAAATTCAACACACATTCTTAGTTGGCGATATGTCGAGAACCGTTCATACACATCTATCAAATTACATATTTATGTATGTATGCATTTATGTATGTATGCATGCAAGCATGTATGTATGTGTGTGCATACAAACACACACACACACACACACATATATATATATATATATATATATATATATATGTGTGTGTGTGTGTGTGTGTGTGTGTGTATCTTCTCAATTGATTAGAACATCTGTCACGGAAGATTGCCACTGAAATTCTTCATGGCCGTTAAACTAAAACTATTTCTGTTTAATCTTCGTTTGTAGCGCTCAATTTATTTCTTATTCATCTACTAATTCTCGGATCCTTTGAGAAATGACTCGTGCAAAGCTTCAATGTCCAGGAAGCTGTTGGTCACGTAGTATGTGTGTGTGTGTGTATATATATGTGTTTGTGTGTGTATGTACATTTGGTTGTGTGTGAGAAGGAGCATTGCCGTTCCTGCTAGAAAATCATCGAGATTTAGTATTATCCTCGATAAAGGTATTTTATGAATTAATCGTTGCAGACTTGTATTCGTGAGGGGCCTCCGTCGGTTTCGATGTAATTGTTTGCTTGTGAAATGAATGTGTAAGAGGTTGATAAATCCACAAACACTTATATTCTTTATACTCAGGGAGATTTATTGTGACACCGTGTGATAAGGCTGTCCCTTTGAAGCACACGTGAGCACAAGTGAAGTCCAAGCGACGGCTTCTAAACAGTTTATATCCTCCCAATTTAATTTACTATGTATGGATTGACCCGAATCTATGGTAAATGACACTTGCCTATGATGTTCCTCTGTGGGATAGAACCCGTGATCTCATCATTGCGAAGCGATCTCCTTAATAACTATGCTGGGTCCATGTTGATATTGGAATAAGAACAAACATCAACAATGACGTCTCGTACGAAAAGAAAGATTCCAGCAACGAAGACGCCAACAACAACAAAAACAGCGATAACAAGCATAAGAACAAGTGCTAATCCACGACGTAACTACAAAACAGTCGTTATTCTCAATTCATGATGACTTGGTAGCATTTATCATGGTTTTGCTGAGAGCTTTAACTGCAAATGCTGTTACAATATATCTATCTATCTATCTATATGTCTATCTATCTTTCTATCTGCGAAAGGCCGATTTCGGCCGCTGAGATGGGAGACGCGATGAGTCAATGCGGCAAACGCAAATCTCCAGGTCTTGACGGTCTACCTTACGAATTTTACGTAGCAATGCCGGACTTGTTCTCCGGTCTCCTGGAAGCGGTCTACTGCAACTGATGGCAGAACGGGAGACTTCCCAGTTCTCTAACCAACAAGGGCGTAGTCACGTTAGTCAGGAAGGACGAGAATAAGGGGGATGGTATAGGCAACTTCCGGCCCATAACTCTGCTAAACACAGAGTTACAGATTTTGGCCTAGGTTTTGGCAAAGAGGCTGGCGATTGTCGTCGAAAACCTGGTGGGAGAAGCGCAGACATGCGCAATCCCGACCAGGTCCATACACGACATTCTCCACCTCATGCGATACATCATAGGGAGGGTAGAGTGTAAACCCGGCTTCGGTGGGGCCCTGATCAACTTCTATCAGTCTAAGGCTTTCGATAGGGTTGGCCATCGTTACCTGGATGCGGTGCTCGAGGCGGCAGGCTTCGGACCCGTGTTCAGGGACTGGATTACTGCAATTCACAGCAGCAACATCTGCTCAAGGGTCAAGCTGAACGGCTACCTCTCGGAGCCGTTCCATATCACGCGATCCATACGACAAGTATGCCCTCTCTCCTCCCTTCTGTACGTACTGACTCTCGAGCCACTACTGTGGAAGTTGGAGCAATTGCGGGGCATCCTTTGGAACCGGGCGTGCCAAAAGCGGCGTCGGCCTACGTCCACGACATGACAGTAATGGTGTCGAGGACCTCGCAAATCGGGGAGGTCGGCACCTTACTGAAGGAATACGAAAGGTTCACAGGAGGGAAGCTGAACCGGGACAAATCCGTCGGTTTTCAACTCGGAACGTGGAGAGGTAAACCGATGCCTTCCGATGGCGTCGTCGGACGCTGGACGGAAGGATCAGTAAAGATGCTCGGGGTCTGGTCTGGTCCGGATCACCAGGTGGAGAAGAACTGAAACGAGGTGACGGCCAAGCTGTTTGCGCTCACCCAGAAGTGGGCCGAGTGCAAACTATCCTTGAAAGGTCAAGCGGAGGTGGCGAACACTTTTATAGCGTCCGTCATCTACTACCCCTTGACCGTCGTGCCTTGTTCAGCCAAAGCGCTCACCAAAATGGAGCGCACGCTCTTCCAATTCCTTTGGAAGAAACGGGACCTTTGGTGAGAAGATCCATCTGCTGCCAATGCCCTTCAAACGGAGGGCTGGGGATGCCGTGGCTGAAGATGCGCAAACACGCGCTCAGGCTGCGGCACCTCCACGTATTCCTCACCGGACAACCGGTGTGGGCGCCGTTTTGAGGCGTGCCTTCCCACGACTCGTCTCGCTGACCGAGCTGCAGTCCTGGGTCAAGAAAAGACCGAGGAAAATGGGCGACTTGGACATCGAATGTGCGCAGGCGCACACAGTCCTCTGGCAAACGAACCCGGCGATCAGTGGAAACTCTACTTCGTCATTCTGTAGAGGGTTGGTCCGCAGCAAGTGCGACGACGCGCTCGGAGAAAATCTAGGCGTAGAGGAGGACGAACTGGCCAGTCTGTTCGGTAGGACCTTCTGCCCGGGATCGATGTACAACTTCCAAAAGACCCTGGCCTGGTAGTGCGACCGAGGACATCTACCAGTTCGAGACAAGCTCTACAGACACGGGCGCCCGGACAGAGACCCTTCGAAAAAGATCTGTCCGAGATGCGGGCGCGACGAGGAAACTGTCGCGCACGCATTCGTACACTGCCCGAGCGTTACCGACCCGTGGGGCTATGTAGAACGACTTTTGTCGCTGGTGGGACCAATCCAGTTGACCACCGAGTCCATTGTCCTGATCAAACCGCCACCCTCCTTCAAAAACGAAGGAGAGGCGGTTTTCCTATGTGTTATGCCTATGGTGAAATAGGTTATAT
Source organism: Eledone cirrhosa (assembly GCA_964016885.1). NCBI lineage: Eukaryota > Metazoa > Mollusca > Cephalopoda > Octopoda > Eledonidae > Eledone > Eledone cirrhosa. Next base: position 191,584,208 of record OZ024742.1, read on the forward strand.
GGTGGACGAGGTTAAAAGGGCTGAGGTAGGACACCTTTCTTCCGGCCAACAACTGATTCGTTTTTTCAAATATCATTTTGTAAGAAGAATCAGGATGGAGAGAGAGGTGTTGTACCCCAGCAAATTTTATAAAAGGTGGGTGAATGTGGCAAAGATGGCCCGAGTGGTTGGGATTTCTCTCTATATAAGCCTGTAGGTTGAGGAAAAAGAGAAATAGAGGAAGGGAGTAGTCACTCTTGGTGCTCCTGGAGATGAGGGTTGTACATTTTTTCGGGGTGTGTACAACCACTGTGTAACGCCTCCCCACTATTGGAGATTTCAATTGTTATGTGTTATTTTATTAATAGTTTTATTTTCATATACCTGTATGTAAACTCCCCATTTGTATTTGTCCCCTTCTTTTGTGCCCTTGTGGCTAATAAAGAAATGTATCTATCTACCTTTCTATCTATCTACCTATCTATATATCTATCTATCTATCTGTCTGTCTATCTATCTATCAATATATATATCTAGGATGGACACATGTGCTGAGCTCGCTCGGTAAGTTTCGTTTAAATTTATCTGGAAATTGTGAACTTTCATTTTTGTACCATTTTGTAGAGGGAGTGCCAGGTCAAATTTGTATCTGGTCAGTCTCTGAAAATATTCTACACCTTTAGGCGAAATAATGTTGTAAAAATGTTATCTTTCGAAAAATTTCGAAAATCCTACTTTGATAAACATGGCTGAAGCATCTTCACCAACATTCAAAGGAAGAAAGGGGAAGTTAAACTCACAGCTTCCCCCTGCCACTGTCACAGCAGCAGATGCCAAAGGCAGAGGAGAGCCAGAGGAAGAATTTTCTCCACCTTGTGACGGACAACTTGACGTAGCCACAACTTTACAATAAACTGAAAACAACAACAACAACGACAACAACAGCAACAATAAAGACAACAAAAACAACAACAACACCAACAACAATGATAACAACAACACCACCAACAACAACAGCAAGACGAACAAGGAAAAGGTCTCCTTCGCCCAGACTGCAAGGAAAACCCTCGAGTACCTGCCAGTAGATATAAGCAAAGCTAAGGAGCTACTGGCAGATGTCAAAAAATACGTAGTGTACGGGGAAAATGGATCATTTTCGATCCACCCCCCACCTCACCCCCGGAACAAAAAAGTCAGAGACTCCTAAACACTGTCATGTTTAGGACAGTCTCAAACAAAAACAAAAAACCAGCTCAACCATCACAGACTGAGATAGAGCTGGTTTTAAAAGATGTCATGAAAGACATCATATTCATTCAGAAGGATAGACTCTACGGGAGTCTATCCATTCTCATGAAGGACAGGGACACGGCATCGAAACTGTCAATAAAACCGATCACATCCACCGCATACAACTTCTACACTACGTACATGGGTTGAAGGACACAAAAAATAAAAATTCACACCATCCTTCTGATTATGGACATATGGTGGGTATTGACAGGTTTCCTGGACCTAGACGACGACACCTTAATATCCATGAGAAAGGCATCGGGGGACGCGTTCAGTGGAATGGGCCTCGAACTTTTAGTTCAAATGAGGCCCGAAAGGATCGCCCAGATCCCTGAACGCGTCATTCTGGATAACCAAACTTTTATTAACATTACCGTTGAGGGTAGCCGGCCCTCGTGTTACCTCTGTGGAGCCAAAGGTCACCTGAGGGCTTTCTGTCCTCAACTTAAAAAGAAAACCCCAATCCTGCCTACACTACCAACAACTGATCAACCAACACAATCACCACAACCACCACTACAAAAACAACAACCACAGCTCAAACCAATACAAAACACTGTCCACTGCTAAACATTGTATACAACAAAAATTTATTGCAACCCAAGGGCCTAACTTCACCCAGGCAGGGGATTTCCCCCACCACAAAATGATTAAGGCCCCAGAGGACACATAAAACGCTAAAAATAAACTTTAAAGACGACGTGCCCCTCCCCCCTGCGTCGGCTGATTAAGCGCGTCCTCCTAAAATATTTCCCCACCCCCTCCCAAACACCCACACAACTCCAAACACCCCAACCACACAACACACTGATGACCCTACACTTCCACAAACCACCACCCTCCCTACAACCGATTCCCCACCCTCATAAAAATTGTGCAGCCCGATACCCGGGACGCCGAGAGGTAAGTGCCTTTTCACTTCACCACCAACGTGGCTATTCTGAGCGTTTAGGCTGGTAGCCCTTTCGAGTCAACGCGGCCGGACTTCTTCCATCGCCTGGAGACTTTTCTAGGGATGTCCCGCTCCTTGCTATTAGTGGGTGACTGGAATGGTATCCTAGAAGCACGTTGGGACTACGTAGGGGCCTGTCCCGATAGAGAGGGGTGTAACAGCCTCAAAGGGTTAATCGGCCGATTTGACCTGGCCGATAGATATCGACTAGATTTTCCGACTGCGCCGACCTGGACTTGGGCAAACCGCAGCGTATCATCTAGGTCGTGCCTAGATAGGTTCTTAGTTAGAAATAAGGATAAGGACTTTTTAAGTTGTCCAGAAATGTTCATGGTTGGCTATTCAGACCACAAGTTAGTGACCTGCATGATCAACCTTGACAGAACGGATAGACAGGCACCCAGTTACTGGAACCTCAACTTGTCCTTACCGGCAAGTAAAGCTTACAGGGACCAGATTAGCACTTTAGTTAAGGAGCGGTTGACGGGCGTCATCGTCAACAGCAGGTGATGTGATTCTCTCAAAAGAGAGATTAGACTAGTTTCTATAGAATTTAGCAAGGAGTTAGCCTCAAATAAAAATAGGAAGGAAAGGGACTTGGTAGACAGTGTAGAAGAGTCAATTAGAAGCGGCGACGTGGCCAGAGTGCATACCTCGGTCCGTACCTCGACGGCCTGTCGCGTCTCTCGGACAAGGAGGAGAAGTCCTGCGAGGAGCCGATTTCAGCCGCTGAGATAGAGAACGTGCTGAGCCAATGCGGCAAACGCAAATCCCCGGATCTCGATGGTCTTCCATACGAACTATATCTAGCTATGCCGGACTTGTTCCCCGATCTCCTCGAGGAGGTCTACTGCAACTGGCAACAGAACGGGAGAATTCCCTGTGCTGTGAGCAAGAACGTAGTCACGCTAATGAGGAAGGACGAGAACGGGGGGGGGGGCGATATAAGTAATTTCAGGTTCATAACTCTGCTAAATACAGAGTTACAGATTTTGGCCAAGGTGCTAGCAAAGAGGTTGGCGCTTGTCGTGGGCAACCTAGTGGGAGATGCGCAGACATGTGGTATCCCGTCCAGGTCCATCCACGACAACCTCCACCTTGTGCGATATATCATAGAGAGGGTTGGGAACGAACCCGGCTTTGGTGGGCCCTGATCAACTTCGATCAATCTCAGGCGTTCGATAGGGTCAACTATGGATGTGGTGCTAGCGGCGACAGGCTTCAGACCCGTTTTCAGGGGCTGAATCACTGCCATGCACAGCCAAGGTGATCGGCTACCTCTCGGAGCCGTTCGAAATCGTTCGATCCATAAGACAAGGGTGCCCTCTCTCCTCCCTTCTGTATGTAATGACTCTAGAGCCACTGCTGCGGAAGTTGGAGTTGTTGCAGGGCATCCCGTTCTAACCGGGATTGCGGAAAGCGGTTTCGGCCTACGCCGATGACGTAACAGTAATGGTGTCGACGGCCTCGGAAATAGGGGCGATCGGCACTTTGCTGGAGGAGTACGAAAGGTTTACAGGGGCTCAGCTGAACGGGGACAAGTCGATCGGTTTGCAACTCAGCACGTGGAGGGGCAAATCGATGACATCCGATGGCGCCGTCGGGCGCTGGACGGAGGGCCCGGTGAAGTTGCTCGGTGTCTGGTTCGGACCAGACCTCCTGGTGGAGAAGAACTGGGGTGAGGTAACGAACAGGGTGTTTGCACTGACCCAGAAGTGGGCCGAGTGCAAACTGTCCCTGAAAGGTCGGGCGGAGGTGGCGAACACTTATATAACGTCCGTCGTCTACTACCGCCTGACCGTCGTGCCTTGCCCAAGGGAAATGATCGCCAAAATGGAGCGCACACTCTTGCAATTCCCTTGGAAGAAGCGGGCTCCTATGGTGAGGAGATCCATCTGCTGTCAACACCCTTCGAAAGTAGGGATGGGGATGCCGTGGCTGATGATTCGTAAACACGCATTAAGGCTAGGGCACGTATTCCTCACCGGTCAACCGGTGTGGGCCCCGTTTGTGAGGCGAGCCTTTCTCAGACTCGTCCCGCTCACCGAGCTGCAGTACTGGGTCAAGCAAAGACCGAGACAACTGGGCGCCTGGCACACCGAGTGTGCCCAGGCGCTCACGGCTCTCTGGCAGGCGGACCCGGCTGTCAGTGGAGAATCCACCTCGTCATTCTATAGAAGGCTGGTGGTTAGCAGGTGCGACGACGCCCTCGTAGAAGCCCTAGGCATGAAGGAAAACGAACTGGCCAACCTGTTCGGTAGGACATTCAGCCCGGGACCTATGGATAACTTCCAGACGTCCCTGGTCTGGCAGTGCTACCGAGGGGCTCTGCCCGTTCGAGAAAATCTCTACAGACACGGGCGCCCGGGTAGAGACCCCTCGAAAAAGATCTGTCCCAGATGCATGTGCGACGAGGAAACCGTTGCACACGCATTGGTACACTGCTCGGGCATTGCCGATCTGTGGGGCTATGTCGAACGACTGCTGTCACGGGTGGTACCGTTCCGGTTGACCACCGAGTCTATTGTAACGATCAAGCCGCCTCCCCCTCTTCAAAAACGAGGGAGAGGCGGTGTTTATGTGCGTAATAGCCATGGTGAAAGAGGTTGTAACGTGGACGCGTCTGAAAGGACTGAGGTCAGACACCTTTCTCTCTGGCCAACAACTGGTCCGTTTCTTCCGATATCATTTCGGAAGAAGGATCAGGATGGAGAGAGAGGTGCTGCACCCCAGCCGTTTTTATGAAAGATGGGTGAAAATGGCGAGAATGGCCCGTGTGAATGGGCCTTCACTCTACATCAGACTGTAGGTGAGAAAGATGAAAGATCAAGGGAGCACCCTCTCTCTGTGCTCCTGAGGATTTAGTTATTCAATTTATTTTTGTTATATTTTATATTTTATATTTTTATATTTTGTTATTACCTCCTCCTTATTGAGGACGCCTTTTTATGTAAACTCCCCCCCCCCCTCCATTGTACTTTTCCCACTCTTTGACGCCCTGGTGGCAAATAAAGAGAAAGTTATCTATCTATCTATCTATCTAAAAACGAAGGAGAGGCGTGATAGCTATGGCGAAAGAGGTTGTATGGTGGACAAGGTTGAAAGGGCTGAGGTCAGACACCTTTCTCTCCGGCCAACAACTGATTCTATTTTTTCAAATACCACTTTGGAAGAAGAATCAGGATGGAGAGAAAGGTGCTGTACCCCAGCAAGTTTTATGAAAGG
>OZ024742.1:191594656-191597156 GCA_964016885.1 Eledone cirrhosa
TATATATATATATATATATATATATATATATATATGCTGCCAATACCTTAATGGGATACAGGTATACAATACCTTACTCCTATTAACCTAAGTATATATATATATATATATGTATATATATATATATATATATATATATATATATACATACATTTGATAAGGATTTCAGAAACCCAAATATTACGCGCATAAAATATCGGCTTATGTACAACTATGTAAGATAGAGTTGTGTGTTCACCCTCTTGAATAGCACTCCCAAATACTTTGGTGACCCTCATTGTCGCCATTAGTATATTAATTAGTTACACAAAAAGATTAAAATCATCGCGTTAAGTACTATTCAGTCGCTCAGAACATTTCCATTAATGCATCTACATTATAAGCTCAGTTGATATGTTATACACTTTATTAGATTTACGAAATGGTAAAATTTGCACTTGCTTATATTAATGTATTTTTTATATTTTGTACGAGATCGATAATTCCATTGCTTCTTCTCTACTTCGTTAACGCAAGAATTCGTTGATATCCTGTATAGACGAAGAATCTATTTCAGCTGAACCGAATGTGCAGTTTCTCACCGTGTTTACATTTAAATCACTTAGAGAAAAGTCTATTTTGTCTCTGTCACACTCTCTCTCTCTCTCTCTCTCTCTCTCTCTCTCTCTCTCTCTCTCTCTCTCTCTCTCTCTCTCTCTCTCTCTCTCTCTCTCTCTCTCTCTCTCTCTTCTCTCTGATATATCTTTAAAATGTTAATAACGCCCTAAATAATTTAGTACATTCTACAACTTCCCTCATCATTTTCAGCGCTCTGTCAACTTAATGGTATAGATAATTCCATGCATTTCTGTGAGTGTAAATATATAATTATATATACATATATATATACATACATACATATATATATATATATATATATATATATATATATACATATATATATATATATATATATATATATATATATATATATATATATATATATATATATATATATATATATATATATATACATATATATATATATATATATATATATATATATATATATATATATATATATATACATATATACATATATATATATACATATATATATATATATATATATATATATATATATATATATATATATATATATATATATATATATATATATATATATGTATAAATATACATATATATATATGTATATATATACATATATATACATGTATATGTATATGTATATATATATATATATATATATATATATATATGATATCCGGCACCTCACCACACCCTCTACGGAACTACCTTAGGAACTTACCCACGGACATACACTCATAAATATTGTTTTCCAACCACGCCACCTACATCCACAATACGTATAAACACCACACACACGTGTTACCCCCACTTATATACACACTCAGCCAACGGAATCAACCCCTCTGATCCCTCCTCAACCACACGCGCACACACACACCGACCTGCACGCCACCACACACACACCACACATTTTTTCTAAATGTCTCACCAACACTCCCCTACACACCCTCGAAACTCTCTTCCCACACACTTTTCGCCTGACGAAGGGCTTATGCCCGAAACGTCACCCCCTCTACACTCTCAAGAGCGTGAAACTAATAAACCTTTGTTCGTACTGCCTCTCTGTTTTGTTCCCGTTCCATTTTTCACTATATATATATATATATATATATATATATATACATATATGTGCATATATACATACATACATACACACACACACACACACACACACACACACACACACATATATATATATATATATTTACATATATAATATGCATATATACATGCATATAGATATATAACATACATACATAGATACATACATATGTATATAATCATATATATATATATATATACATATATATATATATATATATATATATATATATATATATATATATATATATATATATATATATATATATATATATATATATATATTCCTTACTGTTCATCAAACGTTTCCATTTTTATAGTTAATTGGTGTTCAGTCCCTGAAGCCTTGATTGTTTTAGGGGGGAAGGGGTGGGTCTTTTTTCTCTTTACTTTGGTGGCGATGACATCTGACATGATTCTGTCTTACTGAATATATAATACTGCTCAATTTCTTCCTATCTTTTCTCCCCATTGTCTTATTGAATATTTCCTTAATTCTACTCTTCTTTTTCCTGACAATCTTATCTTTCAGTATATATTACTTATAGATATCGCTTCGTATATTGTCATTTATTTTCGTTTTTCATATTTTTACCACTAATTTTGTTTTGTTCAATCAATCACCTGCATTCTCTTTAGCTACATCTCAACCATTTTATGATTTCTTTTCTGTCTGCTTTCATCTATATTACCTTATATACATCTTGTCAGAACGTAGAGGTTTATGGCAAAAAAGTGGCAGCAGACCCACTTATATGGGTCAAAAGATGGAAGCAGCACTTAACGGACAAATCCGTTGCAGATTACA
>OZ024742.1:191602156-191619656 GCA_964016885.1 Eledone cirrhosa
ATACTCAGAGTAGGTCCATTCACTCGGACTGTTCTTGCCTCTCTCACTCATCTTTCAACAAAATGCTTTCAACAAAATGCACTTCCTTCTCTACCCTGTTTTCCTTTTCAAATGAAATTTGAAAAAGTTAATCAGGGCATCACCGAAGAGGTAAGTTCTCGTCTTCAGCCCTTTCAAACGTGTCCACCATACTATCTCTTTCGCCATGGCCACCAGACAGATAAAACCTGCCTGCCCTTCCCGGCTAAAGAAAGAGGGCGGAGCAATGCTCACGATGGATTCAGATGATAGCCGGATCCGTCCTACACGCAACAACAGGTGTTCGACATAAACCAACAAGTCAGCAATGCTCGGACACTGGACGAGTGCGTGCAGCGTGGTTTGGTCGCCCTGCGCGCATCTCGGACATGCCCGGTTGACGGCACTTCCATTCCTGAAGCGTTTATCCCGAACTGGCAAAGCTTCTCGGTAGCACTGCCAGGCCAGGGATTTCTGGAAGTTGTCCATAGGCCCCGGCCCGAAAGTTCTTCCGAAGAGATTGGCTAGTTGAGTTTCGTCGACGCCTAGAGTTTCCCCAAGTACGTCGTCGCTCTTCCCCTCCGCTAATCCTCTATAGAACGCCAAGATGGAGATTCCACCGATCACATTGACCGACTGGTCGAGGGCTGTGAACGCTTGAAGACATTCCAATCTCCAAGCGCTCCATCTCGGTCTTCCCTTGACCCAGGACTGCAGCTCCGTCAAGGAGACGAGCGGGGGAAAGACGCGTCTACCAAACGGGGACCACACCTGATCACCCTCAAGGAAGAGGTGGAGATGTCGTAGCCTGAGCACGTATCTGCGCATCATCAACCATGGCTTGCCCAGCCCTCCACATAGCGGGTGTTGACAGCAGATGGACCGCCTGACCATCGGAGCGAGTCCCTTCCACAAAAAGCGAAAGAGCAAACGCTCCAGCGCAGTCAGGCGAGGCTTAGGACAAGGCACGACGGTCAGGCTGTAGTAGATGACGGTGGCGATGTATCCATTCGCCAACGCCGCTCGACCTTTCAGGGTTAGCTTCCTCTCTGCCCATTTCTGGGTGAGAGAAGCCACCATGCTCGTCACCTCGTCCAGTTTTTGTCCGTCTGGAGGTCCGGACCGAACCAAACCCCTAGCGATTTTACCGGTCCGTCCGTCCAGCGCCCGACGACGCTGTTGGACGGCATGGACCTGCCTCTCCAGGTACTGAGCTGCAGGCCACAGACTTTTCCTGTTTGATCATTGCTCCTGTCACTGCTTCGTATTCTCTTAGTGTAGGGCCGATCGTCTCGATGTGTTTGGCGTTCGACACCACTACGGTGACATCGTCCTCGTATGCTGACACGGATGTTCCGCATCCTAGTTCGCGCGGGATCGTCCTCAACGTCTCCAGTTTGTGCAGTAATGACTTGAGAGTCAATACGTACAAGAGGCACGAGAGGGGACATCCTTGGCGGACTGAGTGCATGATGTAAACGATTCCGAAAGGTGAACGTTCACTTTCACCATAGAGCAGATGTTGCTGTGCATGGCAGCGATCCAGCCTCTGAAGACGGGCCCAAAGCCAGCCGCCCTCAGGACTGCCGCTAGGTAACGATGGTCGTCCCTATCGAAAGCTTTCGACTGATCTAAATTGATCAAGGACACACCCGTGCCAGGTTCCCTAGCTACCCTCTCCACGATGTATCGCATGAGGTGGAGGTTGTCGCGGATGGATCTGTCGGGAATGGCGCATGCCTGTGCCTCTCCCACCAGACCCCCAACGACAAGTGCCAACCTCTTTGCTAGCACCTTGGCCAAAATCTTGAACTCTGTCTTTAGCAGAGTTCTGGGTCTGAAATTATCTGTTATCCCCCTTGTTCGTATCCTTTCTTAGCAGCGCCACCGCTCCTCGGCTCACAGAGCTGGGAATTCTCCCGTTCTGTTTCCAGTTGCAGTAGACGTCCGCCAAGAGGCATCCGAACAAGTCTGGCATCTGTACGTAAAGTTCATCGGGCAGACCATCCAAACCAGGCAATTTACCCCTTGTGCAGCCAGTAAATTGCCTCCCGTACTTCAACGACTGTTATCGGCTTTTCGCAACACTCCGCCTCAGTAGCCGAGAAAGGCAGTCCGTCGAGGTAGACACTAAAGTCCATCCCTCGATCCGGCCCCCCGCTGCCTCCGAACAGCTGAGCGAAGTGTCGCTGAAAAGCTTCACACATTTGCCCGGGATCGAGTAGCATGTGCCCGTCGTGGTCCACCAAAGACCGGATCGTGGCTTTGTTGCCACGACGCGCCTCCGCCACTCGGACCCATTGAACGGCTTTCGTCCTCTCGTGTCTGAGAGCACGCACCCTAGCTCTGACAACGCAGCCTTCGTGCTTTGCATTGAAGAATTGGTCAAGGGCCAATTTCGACGCAATTACGTCGGTCGCGATGCCTTTGCTAAGCGCCTCGTCTAATTTTCTAACTAGTTCTCCCTCTGCTCTATTTTTCTCTATAGCTAAAGCGTTACTAAACTTAATGGACTCTATTCTAATCGCTCTTTTCAGAGCAAACCACCACTTGTTGTTGACGATGGCCCCCGTCAACACCCGCTTAACTAGTTCGCTAATACGGTCTCTGTAGGTCTTGCGCGCTGCTAAGGACGCGTTTAGCTTCCATTAGCCAGGTTCTCGTCTATGAAGCCTATCTACGTCAAGCGCACAGATCACGAATTTCTGGTCCGTGTAGCTGACTATCTTGAATTGTGGACAGCCTATGCTAGACCTATCTATTTCCCTACAAAATACTCTATCTAGATATGATCTGGATGACCCTATGCGATTTGTCCAAGTCCACATTGGCACATTCGGGAAATCCAATCGGTACCTGTCAGACAGTTCCAAACGCCTGAGCAGGTTGGTGAGGCTCTTGTACCCTCCGCCCCTACCCGCTAATCCCACACAGTTCCAGCGTGCATCTAAGATCCGGTTCCAGTCGCCCACGAACACTAAAGAGCGGAACGTTCCAAGAAAGGTCTCCAGACGCCGGACGAAATCAGGCCGCCCTGCTCCTGTCGGGGCATAGACGGCCAGTAACCTGAAATCTTTCCCGTCTACGCTGGTCACGTCCAGCCCAACCAACTTACCTTCTGGGTCCAGGAAGATGGCCCGTATGGCAAGATCCAAAGCTCTCCGAAAAAGGCACAGCAACTCCTCCCCCTCAATCCGGGACGGCTGGGAGATGCGTACACATCGTAGCCGCCGAAGATCAGTGCGAAGGCCCGTGTTTCGGAGATTCTGGTCTAGTTGATGGCCACTACATCTATGTTTAGTGACCTGAGGTCTTTGAGCAGGTGGTCCTGCTTCCATTACGACCACAAGCCACGCCATTTATGAAATGGAGTGGAAAAGATGGGAAAGACCACTTACATACTTCTCGTAGAGAAATGATGGTTTCTCCATCCTTTTCACTGCTTGTGGCCTCCTCCGGAAGGATGTCCATATAAATCCTCCTGGAGAATGCTTGTCAGAAGTCTCCAATGTCTTTGGGGAATTTTTGTTTTAGTGTCGTGTACGTTTTCTGTGTGATGCGAGAGATTTGTATGTGTGGAGGTGGTGTGAACTTTTGGGGTGTTGTGTAGTCTTTTTCTGTGATGCTGGTGTTGTGTTGGATGTAGTGTAATAGTTGGTTGTTGTTCAAATTTAATGCTGTGTAATGTGTATTGTTTTGGTTGTTTTGTTTTGATTGCGTTTGTTGTGGGTTTGTTTCTGTTTCGCTTTTTGGTGACTTTTGTGGTGTTGGGGTTAATGGTGGTGATGGTGTTGGTGTTTGTGGTGATGGGGTTGGTGATGCTGGTGTGGATGGTGGCATAGCTGTCCTAACTTTTTTGTTCGATAGTTTATTTGTTTCCTTCTGTATTTTGTTTTTGGAGGGGGACGGAAGAGGATTTTTTTCCTTTTTGGCTTCTTTTTCTTTTTTTCTTTTTTTCTGATACAGCTTGCCACTCCTCGTCGTCACAAACTGTCTCCAGTTGCGATAGGTCGGGGAGTGGAACATCCTTCACAGGCGTTGGTTTTGGTTGTGGCGTGGTGGATGGTGTAGGCGCTGGTGCTAGTTCTGGCGCGTTGGGTGGTGGTGGTGTTGGTCTTGCTACTGTTGCTGGAGTTGTTGATGCTACAGTTGCTTCTGTTGTTGCCGCTACAGTTCTTGCTGCCATTTCTGATGCTGGTGGTGTTGATGGTTGAGTCACTGGGGTGGGTAAGAGAGGTGGCTTCAACTTTTTAGCCTGAGGACAGAAAGACCTTACGTGGGTTCCTTCACCACAAAGGACACACCTAGGCCTTTAACCCTCGACGATTACGGTGAGGTAGCTGCCGTCATTGAGGTCTATTACCTCTGGGATCTCCTCAATGCTTTTTGGTCCGCTTGGATCAGGAGCTCCATCCCTGATCCGGACCAGTCGCCTGTTTTTCATTTGCTATTTCGATTATCTTGGTGTTGGCCTCGTTGCCGGCGACGACGGCAACCATTAGCCAGGGAATTTCGATGGCCGGTGGAACGTGGGTCACCCTGATCTTTACGAGTCTCTGGCCAAAATAGCTTGGGACGAGTGTGAAGTCGTCGTTTCTTAATGGGGCCATGGAGTGCTCTCTCGCCTCCTGTGGTGTTCCAAGCAACACGTCCACGGTTCCATATTTCTGCCCACGTCTGATGTGAGTTTTTTTTGCCCACACATGTCCCGAAGCTTTTTGGATTTGGGACTCGGATGCCCGTTCTACACGGCGCGATTTTATGTTAATCGTCCGATAAGACACGGTGCATAGGCGCCGATCCTCCATTTTATTTGTTGGGGGGGGGGCTGACCCTGTACCCGTCTTTCTTTACCATTCTTTTGGCTTCATCTAGTTCCTCCTGAGTTACCTGGATTGTTTCGCATTTTTCAACTGCTTTGATAAATGACACGATGTTGTTATTCTCATTGTTGTTGTTGCTGTTGTTGTTATTGTTACTTCTGTTATTGTTATTTTTAGTTTCATTTGTGGTGGTGGTGGTGGCGTCAGTGGTGTTCGGTGTGGAAGAGTCCATTCTGGGTGAATCCATTTCGATGTCACGATATAATTTATTTTTTTCTTTTGTTTCTGTTGTCGCTGTGGTGGTGGTAGGGGTGGCGGCTTAAACACCTGCAGTCATTGGTAATGGCGGGAAATGAATGTCTGCATGAGACAAATTTAAATTATTGCTAGTGCTTATATTTTTAGTGTTGGCAAACAGTAATATTTACAATGGTGGAGTTGGTGTGAGGTGTTAGTGTGTGAGGAAGGCTCTCAGCTGCTTGGTGTCGTTGTGAGTCGTCCATGATTATTTCAAAGAAATTTTTTGTTTGATAATTATAAAAGTTTAAATTTTGGGCTCAAGGTCCCAATCCTTTTGAGTGTCTTTTTCCGAAAGCAAATTTTGTGACTTTATAAACAGTTAACAACAAAAATTTTCCATAAATGGCAATTTTAAACAAACGAAAACAACAAAACTTTGCGGAGCTCACGATGATACGATTTCCTACGTAGGTCGCCAATAATAATAATAATAATAATAATAATAATTGTTTCTACTTTAGGCACAAGGCCAGCAATTACCCAGTACATTACTGGTACTTTATCTTATCGACCCCGTAAGGATGAAAGGCAAAGTTAACCTCAGCGGGATTTGAACTCAAACCGTAAAGGGACGTAACTATGCTAGAAAGCATGGCGTCCAACCCTCTACCGATACTGCCAATTCACCGCCCTTATAATAATAATAATACATATATCATTGCTGAAAATACGGACAGTGTCAACAAGCACATTCAACTCCTTCTCACTTTTCCCGAAGAGCTTAAGATCGTCCATGAAGAGGAGGTGATTGATGGTAAGCTCTCCCTTTCCCAACTTGTATCCTGCTGTCACTTTTCGCAGTATAATGGTCAGGGGCATCAGAGCAAGGACAAACAACGGAGGGGACAGACTATCTCCCTGGAAGATACCTCTCTTGATCTTCACGCCTCCCAAGGATTCTCCAGCTGATGTTAACTCTGTTTTCGAGGACTTCATACTTTTGCTCAACAACTGTCTGATGTTATCTGCCACCTTGAAGATCTCCAGGCTTTTGGTGATCCAAGAATGAGGCACCATGTCAAATGCCTTTTTGTAGTCTATCCATCCCATGGCAAGACCAGTGTGTCTCCTCTTGCAATTCCTCATTATCATCTTATCAATAAGTAACTGGTCCTTTGTACCACGGGACTTCTTTCGGCATCCTTACTGTTCGTCCGGTAACAAGTTGTCTGTGTGGAGGTGATGGTAGATTTCCTCAGACACAATGTTTGTCAACAGTTTCCACATTACGGACAGACATGTGATATGTCTAAAGTTGGTAACATCATTACCTTTGATTCGGTCTTTCATTACCAGAACTGTTGTACCTGTTGTCAACCACTCTGGTACCTCACCTGACATGAAGCAGTCATTGAACATGGTTGTCAGTTTCGGGTGAAGGGATGTTTTATTTTGAATCCAATACCCCTGCACACCATCTGGGCCTGGTGATTTCCAGTTGGTTAGTTTTTTGTCCTACCCCTTAAGAGTTTCAACTGTGATACTCAAATCAGTTTGTTGGTGTGCCTGTTCACTAATCTCATTTTGTACTGTCTCAATCCACACTGCCTGGTGATTATGTCTAACATCCTGCACCCATATTCCTCTCCAGAATGTCTTAGTTTGTTCCGCCTCAGGAATCAAGTCGTTGCCTCTTTCTTTCCCTTCAAGCTGCCCAAACAACATATTCTGGTTACTGTCAAACATGCGGTTCTGTCTATACTGACACTGACTCTGCTCTCCTATCACCTAATGTTTGCACTCTTTGCTACAATGCGTTGCTTCAGTTCCTCTATGATAATATTTAGCTTTTTCCTCCTAGTTTTGTACTTTATTTCCAGTCTATTTTTAGTGTCTATGTTTTTTAGTGTCCCATTCAGTAGGGACTCAAGCTTTCCAATGTAATTTCACATTTCCCTGTATTGACCATTCAGTCGTTTCTTCCACCAAGGTTCTGATCTTTCTTGTTTGTTGTTTCCACTCGCTCTTATGCCAAGCAATTTCCTCACCGCATTTGCTGTTGCTTTGAGGATATTGTTGCACTGGTGAAGGCTCCTCGCCTCAAGTTATGGGATGACTTTGTTTACCTTAGCTGTTGATTCTTTTAACTTCCTGTCTACAAATCTTAGGTTCATAGCTTTCCCACTATCATTGTTCATTTCATCTACCACTAACTTTAGGATATCAACCAATCTTGTCCTAGCCCGTCAGCATTCATCTCCTCAATGACCGTATCTTTGTTCAGGTATTATTTATTTCAACATTCAGATCATTGTCTGCTTCGGATGGTTCCTCCGTTCTCTCAACCTCATCACCTTCATTTCCCACTGGCTCGTTTTCCTGGCATACTCCACTCTCCATTTCCAACCTAATCTCTCTGCTCAGTTCCTCCAGTTCCAGCTCGCCAATCCACCCATTAGTTCTTATTACCCGAGCCTGCCCGGCCAATTTTTGTTCATCTAATTTAAATAGACCAATCTCGTTCCAGATGTTATGCATCCGTTTCCTATAGCCTTTTTCCTTGGGGTTACTCTTCAGGTAACATTACATAACAGTTCGATTCAATTCTTTCGTCCAGTTGGTTTTGGTCCCTTTCCTTCTTCTTCTTCCTCCGACACCAGCAGTATTTGATTGACAGCCAGGTCCCTGCTGCTGAGCCAGGGAGCACCTGCTGGGTGAGAGTTTGTCACATGACATTCCAGTCATTCGAACCGTTATTCGAACTGTTTAGGTTCAACATTTAAACACTCTTATCGAGGATTGGTGAATGTATGGTTACATAACCACCGGTGATTTCATCACCCCCGATGATTTTAGGGTGGCACTATCACGCTGTAGACGAACATAAATAAACAAACAAACAAATACGTAAAAAAAAAACCAAATAAGCATAAGTTTCATTATAATATAATGTTTGAATGTCTGACTTAGTTGTTTTGCTTGTCTGTCTGTCTGTTTGTTTTTCTTTTCCTTTTTCTTTTCTTTACGTTTTTCGTTGCTGCTGTGCTGTTTTGATTTTGATTTTTTATTTTATTATTTTTTGACCGGGTCATCAAATCAGTCTAGTTATGTCTTTTGATGCCTTCCTCATTTAGTCGGAATACTACGATGCCTGTCTTAGCAGGAGGCAGTGGGAGAGAATAGCGGCGGTAGCGATAATGAGGCAGTGGTGGTGGTGGTGATGTGCTAGTAGTACTTAGCAGGAGGTAGTGGGAAAGAATAGCGGCGGTAGCGATAATGAGGCAGTGGTGGAGGTGATATGATCGTAGTACTATAGTGATGGTGTTGTAGTTGAAGTAGAAATAGAAGTTGAGATAACTTGACTAGAGTTTCTGGCGTGGAAGTGGTGATGGTGGCGGTGGCGGTGTTGGTGGTGAAATTATTTGCCTGTCTGTCCACTTAGCCATTTTTCTCTTTTTCGACTATAACATTTCTGATCCAAAATTAAATATTAAATATTGGAGCCCTATGCCGTAATGTGATACGTTGTCGCTTGCTGAGGGTCAAAACTGTAATCTTATATTACATTTGTAATAAGAATTATTCTATCACAGTTGTTTTAAATAAGTAAAAATCAAAAACTTACGGGAGCCATTCTATAACGATATATATCCCCCATGTGCGTTTTCTTCCCTATTCAGCCTTCATGAAAAATCCCTTCATAGTACCTTCTTTGAGAAATCTGAATTCAGAGATCCACAGACATGGAACTGGTTGAAAAGAGGAGACCTTAAAAAGGCTATAGAAGGAATGCTAATGGCTGCGCAAGAGCAGACCCTCAAAACGAAGTGGCTGAAACACCATATTTACAAGGAGGAGGCTAGCCCACTGTGCAGGATCTGTGGAGAGAGAGAGAGAGAGAGAGAGGAGACTGTGGCTCACATTGTATCCGAGTGTAAACACCTACCCCAGACTCACTATAAAGGCTGGAGACATGATGTGATGGGCAGAGTGATCCACTGGCACCTATGAAAAGTAAATAATTTACCACATTCTGAGAAGTGGTATGAGCATAAGCCAGAGTCGGTGATAGAAAAGGATCAGGTGAAGGTGCTGTGGAATTTTAGGATACAGACGGACAAGAAACTGGAACACAATAGGCCTGACCTCGTGGTTTTGGGCAAGGAAAAAAGATTGTGTCTGATTGTGGACGTGGCCTGCCCATTCGACACGAGAGTGCAAGAGAAGGAGATGGAGGAAATTAACCGATACCAGGACTTAAAGTGGGAGTTAAAAAGATTTGGAACTGACATGAAGTCAAAGTGGTCCCGATTGTCATAGGTGCACTAGGTACTATCTCAAAAAGTTTCCAGGGATGGTTAAAGAAAATTGGCTCCGCCCCGCTTTTTGGAACACTTCAAAAGGCATGCTTGCTGGTAACAGCAAGACCCTTCCGATACGTCCTGAGTATCTGAGGCTGCAGGTAGTGGCTTGATATTCATTTCAACAAACTTTCCAGTTAACTAACATCAATGACTGAGACTCAGAGAACAATAATAATAATAATAATAATAATAATGATTTCTTTATTGGCCACAAGGGCTGACATCAAGAAAAACATCACAGACGGCACAGGACGGTACAGGACGGTACGATGTGGGTTTTGTGCGTGTAAAGATTTGTATCATTTATATAAGAAAAGAAAAAGAAAATGACATAGAAACATATATATATATAAACAATAAAAATGAAAATTGAAACAATGAAAAATTCCCCAATAGTGCGGAAACCTCCGAGGATTACTCGTGGCGAAAACGACACAAAAGACCACGGCCACCCTGACCACCAGGACAAGCGCCCTCTCTCAATTTTTCCATTTCTCAAACTACAGGCGTATATTCAGAGCGGTCCGGTTCACTCGGACCATTCTCGCTACATTCACCCACCTTTCAACAAACTTGCTAGAAGGCAGCACTTGCCTCTCCACCCTGATTTTCCTCTTCAAGTGAAACTTGAAAAAGTTAATCAGGGATTCGCCGAAGAGGAACATATTTGTATTTAACCCTTTCAACCTTGCCCACCACACAATCTCTTTCGCCATGGACACCAGGCAGATGAAAACCGCCTGCCCTTCCTCCACGAAGGAAGACGACGAGACTATCTGCACAATGGACTCAGTCGATAACCAGATCAGTCCCACACGCGACAGCAACTGTTCGACATAGCTCCACAAGTCAGCAATGCTCGGGAACTGAACAAGTGCGTCCACGACGGTTTCGTCGCTCTGAGCGCATCTCGGACAGGCTCGGCTGACGGCACTTCCGTGCCTGTAGAGCTTATCTCGAACCGGCAACGCTCCCAGGCAGCACTACCAGGCCAGGCCAGGGATTTTTGGAAGTTATTCATAGACATGGAAAACAACACTCCTTTTGAATAGTGAAAAAAAAAATCACTGGAAGCTGGAGAAGTTAATATTAATTGTGGAATTTTTCAGGGTGACTCTTTATAACCGCTTTTATTCTGCATCGCACTTATACCATTAAGTAAAATGCTCAATGAAACAAAACATTGATATAAAGTCTATGACAAAACCATTAATCACTTGTTCTACATGGATGACCTGAAACGATTTGCAAAAAATGATGAACAGGTGCAAGGGCTATTATCCACTGTGGAGCAGTTCAGTGATGACATTAAAATGAAGTTTGGACTTGATAAACGCGCCAAAGCAACGTTCACCAGAGGAAAGCTGCTGAAAAGTTCAGACATTAATCTTGATCAAGACGAAACTTACAAATATCTAGGTGTTTGTAAAGGAGACGGAATCAAGCACTCGACAATGTGGGAAAGGATAAGGAGGGAATCTTACCGCAGAGTAAGAGCAATCTTAAGAACGGAATTGAATGCAAGGAATAGCATCGATGCCATAAACACGCTTGCCATACCAGTAGTAACCTACAGTTACAATGTCATCAACTGGTCAAGCACAGAGATCCGTAGGCTCGATACAAAAATTCGAAAATTCTGAACCATGCACAGAATGCATCACTCTAAGGCAGATACAGATAGAATATATCTCCCTAGGAAAGTAGGAGGACGTGGTTAATCCAGTTAGATATTGCGTTGAAAACTGCAATAATTGGATTATCTACATATCTAAGGGAATCACATGATTGGATGATCAAACTCGTTTTGAAACACGAAAGCATCAAAAGATCATACTCCATTACAAAAGATGCACAAAGATACAGTAATGGACTACAAATTTCAGAAGTTCCATTTACAACTGAAATGAAAAACACAGAAAAAGCAAAGCAGGTTAAAATAACTGCAAAGAAAGAACTGCTACAGAAACTGGCTAAGAAATGGCAAGAAAAGCCTCTGTATGGAAAATACCCAGAAAGAGCTAACAATCAGTGGTTAGCATCCTCTGGACTGAAATCGGAGACTGAAGGACTGATTATATCAGCACAAGATCAGTGTCTGCCAACAAAAATTTACCAAGGCAACATAATAAAAAATGGATGCAACCCATTATGCCGTGTATGTAAAAAAGAACCAGAGACGTGCAGTCCTATAGCTCCAACCGAATACCCAAACAGGCATGACAGAGCTGCACAATACATACATTGGATAATGTGTAAGCATTTTGACCTGCCCCATCAAAAGAATTGGTGGGAGCATCAACCACCTCCCATACTTGAAAAATATCACATCTCAATCTTGTGAAACTTTAGCATTCAAACAGACCGAAAAATAGATGCAAATAGACCTGATATAATACTGAAGGACTTTAAAAAGAGGGTATGCCTGCTAATTTATATGTCCGTTCCAATAGATAAGAATGTATCTATAAAAACATTTGAAAAATTGAGCAAGTATAAGGACCTGGAGATAAAAATTGGAAAACATGTGGAAATTGAGAATTAAAACAATACCAGTGATTGTAGGCGCTCTAGGGGTCTAATGATTACTTATCGCATATCCCAGGAAACCCGCGTATAGGAGAAATACAAAAGATAGTACTAATGGGAACTGCCCACATACTCAGGAAGATTCTGTCAATATAAATACATCACAAGTCTAAACACCTAAAGATGCATGTGTGTGTATGTATGTTCTTTCTTCAACATGGCGGACCTTGTTGGCTCTTGAGGTCACTGGTTGTGACTTGGTGATGACTCGTATGAACATAAAGCAAGATAAATGCAACTGTAATAATAATAATAATAATAATAATAATAATTACAAGAATGCTTGTGATGGTGATGGTGATAATAATTGTTTCTACTTTTGGCACAAGGCCAGCAATTACCCAGTACATTACTGGTACTTTATTTTATCGACCCCGTAAGGATGAAGGGCAAAGATAACTTCGGTGGGATTTGAACTCAGATCTAAAAGGGACGTAACTACGCTGGAAAGCATGTCTGACCCTCTACCAATACTGCCAATTCACCGCCATTGATGATGATAATAATGGTGGCTGATGTAGGCACAAGGCCAATAATTTTGGAGGAAGGGAAAATCAATTGAATCAACCCAAGTATGTTACTGGTACATTATTTTATCGAACTTGTAAGGATGAAAGACAAAACTAACCTCAGCGGGATTTAAATTCTGGACATAAAGGGCCGAAATTCTATCAGACAAAAAGAAATAAATGATCAGTCGTCACTAGGAGTAGTAATGTTCGCGTCTCTCAGGGAAAAATCAGACTAGTGTCTAAAGGTCTGGAACGAACTCTACCCGAAATATGGATTGAATGGTCACGAATGAGAATAATCTCAACCCAAGCCCTTCGAGTTCAACACCAGAAAAAAAAACTAACATCTCAACGGATCAAATAGACTCGAGAAGTGTATAAAGAGGTGATATATGCATTCTATCACTTATCGAGCAAACCAAAGTGTCAAAACCCAATAAATTCTTTCAGGGTAGGAGAGAAAGAAAAACCTTGCAAGTACATTTACTGGTGCCTGTTCCCTTATAGCATCATCTGTGTGACAGTTGATCGTAAAATGTGCGTTTTATCAAATTTTGCCTCATATGTCATGTTGACACTCAACATCGTTTGGAAGAAGAAGAAGAAGAAGAAGAAGAAGAAGAAGAAGAAGAAGAAGAAGAAGAAGAAGAAGAAGAAGAAGAAGAAGAAGAAGAAGTTTCTAATGTGGGCATAATACCAGTTATTTTGGAGGTGTCGACTCGACGCCAATAACTGACTCGTTATCGATCCTGGAAGAATGAAAGGCGACGTTCACCACTACAGAAATTGTACTGAGACCGTAAAACATTATTAGTAAATACCACTCGATATTATATTCGACATTTTACCAATTCTGTCACATCCACAGCATTGGATATGATTTCTTTATTAACCACGAGTGTCCAATAAATTGTACCAGCATAAAAGCTTCCAAAATATATTGGGACTCATTGACTAAATGGACACAGGTTAGAACACAACAAACCAGATAATATAATATTTGTTTCTTTCTACTTTTGGCGTAACGTCCGCAATCACCCAGTGCATTACTGGTACTTTATTTTATCGACCCCGTAAGGATGAAAGGCAAAGTTAAACTCGGCGCGATTTGAACTCAGACAGTAAAGGGGCGTAACTATGTACTGAAAAGCATAGCGTCTAACCCTCTACCGATACTTCCAATCAATGCTCAGAAATGCGAGTGAATATTGATGTTACGATTCTAGGTAAAGCAAAATATATCCTTGAAAGGAATTGAAAATATTGTGACATGAAAGTCGAAATTACATGAATGGGTTTGATAAGACTTGAGATACACAATCTTGGATAATATCTATGAGCTTGGTTTGTCTCACTTGGGGATCCAATCGGATGAGTTGGAGACGGTTGCTTCTGATAGGACCTTCTGGAAAGAGTGTTTGAAGACTCTGCTCCTACAACACTTTCATGAATATGTTGGCAAAGAAGAAGAAGAGGGGTCGCTAACATCTTAACATTATCTAGATATCTCCAAATAACGGTCGCTCTCCGACAGGTTTGCAGTCGAGCCCCTAGCAGTGAAGACGTTTGGTGTACTTGGCCCTAGGGCCACCTCCCTACCCACTACCATAGTCGCCGGGGTGAGCCTCGCGATATGGAATGGCTCTTCCAGCGCATCTCCCTCACCATCCTCTGGGAAAATGCCTTCTCTATTCTGTCCACCAGGGACGTGGAGCGGCCAACGTGTGGAAGCCCATTTGCTCATAATAGTGAGAGATGGGGAGGGCAAGAAAGACGGAAGCGGTGACAGTGGGAGTTCAGCGCCTCTGTTATCAGATCAAGTGTACATGTTTGTGTATTTTTACACTACCGACACATCCATCTTGACACACACTTTATTCTTTATGGACTCTTCTGTCCACTTACACTATGCAGCTGGCTGGTCTTATTCATTTCTGATTAAAATTATTCCAATCATCCCCGGAGCTCTGGGTTCGATAACACTAAAACTGACAGAGTATCATAAGGAAATTGAACTCATAATTGGTGGAGCAAATTGAGATCATAATTTGCTCCACAAAAAAAATTGTCCTGTTAGACTCTGAACATACACCCTGGAAGTTACAGATATTTACTAAAATGTTTGAGACACGGCAGACAGCAGAAAATCCAGTAATTATCATATTTACTCGACAATCTGTCAATAATAGTAATAATATTACTACTACTAATAATAATTGTCTCTACGTTTGGCACAAGGCCAGCAATCATCCCAGTGCATTACTGGTACTTTATTTTATCGACCCCGTAATGATGAAAAGCAAAGTTAACTTCGGCGGGATTTGAACTCAGATCGTAAAGGCCCTGCTACTAATAATTGTTTCTACTTTTGGCACATGGCCAGCAATTACATAGTTCATTACAGGTACTTTATTTTATCGACCCCGTAAGGATGAAAGGCAAAGTTAACCTCGGCGGGATTTGAACTGAGAATGGCAAGGGCCGTCACTCTCTGCGTCAAAGCATGGCGCTACTACTAATAATAATGAATAGAACAGTCATAGTCAAAAGAGAACAGATTGATCGACCATTTTTCAATCCTACTTGTCATTTTGCTTGGAAGCCAATACCTCTAGTTCCTTCTTTCCCAACCACCACATATTCTGTAATGTATCTCAAGCTAAATATCTCAACAATTGAGAGTTGCTAGAATAATCGATTTATTTGGAATAAATAATTAGATAAAGAATCAACTTGTCAGGAAATCATGTCCCTGCAGGTAAATTCCTTGCACATTTTCCAGTTAACAATGCAGGAATTTTGTGGTAAAGGTTAATCTCTACATAACATACCTCTGCATACCTCCACCATACTACCATAGCTAACTACACCCTTAGCTCCCCTCTCACTTCCTGTAATCATACATTACGTCAGAGATCGATATCATATTTATATTTCAGAATGAAGCATTATTCTCCCGACCTGTTGAGTTATATTGCATGTTTCAATAGCTTTGTTACCCACTGATGAATAAATTTGATTTCGTCGATCTTCCTCCCAATACTTACGTGCGTATATAATATATGTACACACACATATAATACATGTAACACACACACACATACTCACTCACACAGATATCCATATATACACATATATATACACACACACACATATATATATATACACATACACACATATATACACACTTATTCATACACGTATATATATACATATAGAAATACACACATACATATATATATATATTCATATGTATATATATATATATATATATATATATATATATATATATATATATATATATATATATATGTGTGTGTGTATGTGTGTGTGTGTGAGTGTGAATATGTAGAATGTGTATCTGAACTCATCACACACACACGGGGTAGTTTGATTCAAGCTGTGGTGTAAAGTAGGCTTAATGTCTGGTAAGTGCCAGATGAAAATAAATGATATAAGATTATTGATTCAATTCATCAAATCATAAATCTATTCACAGCAAATATTTTATGCTATAAGTATAGATTGCCAAATTAAAAGCAATTCATCTGAGTCTCACTTTAGAGACCAAATACATTTTGCTGGTATTAATATTTCCCATGAGTTACACATTTCAAACACAAATCAAATATCGTGTGTGATATGTTGACGAAAGATACAATTTGAATATTTCACGAAATCTGATTCGGTGACGCAATGCCAGTCATTTTGAGCCATTAAACACGGCCAAATACACGCAGGCAGCACACACACAAACACTATCACATACACACACATGCACACACACACAAACACAAACACACACACACAAACACACACAATCACAGGGACACTGACACACACGCGCTCACACACACACACAAGAACACAAACATACACAATCACAGACACAGACACACACACACACAAACACACATAATCACAGAGACACTGACACACGCACGCGCACACACACACACAAGAACACAAACACGCTCACAAGCGCACACAGAAATGCATGCACACATACACATGGAGAGAGAGGGGGAGATACATATATACGAAAAGAAAACGGAATCAACGTACCGTGAATATATATGTTAGTTTAACACATGATATCGTAGGAAACGAGTCTTACAGTTTCGGATGTTTGTCCTTCATCCGAGTAAGAAGAGGGAGAAGGGGAAAAAGAAAAAAGAAAGGTTTCATTATTTTTGCATTACAAAATGATATAGTAGTCGTAGTTACGAGCCGCTCTATCTAAACTATAATAAAGTAAGTAGTGCGGGACAGCGTCCAGAATATATTTTTTATTCTGTTTGTAAAATAAGTTGGATTACTTTGAATAAATAATTGTTTCTACTTTTGGCATAAGGCCATCAATTATCCCAGGGTATAAATAATTGTTTCTACTTTAGGCACAAGGCCAGCAATTACCCAGTACATTACTGGTACTTTATTTTATCGACCTCGTAAGGATGTAATGCAAAGTTAACATCGGCTGGATTTGAACTCAGACTGTAAAGGGACGTAACTCTGCTAGAAAGCATGGCATCCAACCCTCTACCGATACTGCCAATTCACCGCCCTTATCCCAGGGTATAAATAATGAATGAATATTACATAATTTATCTACTAAATTTCGTTATTCTTGATTAAATATACAAAATGTTGTCGTTTATTTTAAGATTCACTTCTTTAAAATTTTCAAATGTCAACACTTTCAGTTAGCGATCGCTTAAATAAACAGTCATATATTTCCGTCAATGGATTACGTTACTGATTACATAAGACAGTGTATCGCAGTCTTCGTTCAATTTATGTGTATATTGTCAATTACGATTTTATTTGGTGTATCATATCTACATGTATATATACTTGCGTATAATATCAAGATGCAGACTACACAGGCTAGAAGAAAACCACCCGAAAGGTGGTTTTTCTGCTAGTTGTATGTAATACATAATTATGTGAA
>OZ024742.1:191624656-191632156 GCA_964016885.1 Eledone cirrhosa
CGTTTCATTCTTGTTAGAAATCATCAGGACTACATATCCAGTGCTTTTATCGAGAATGACACAGCTAGAGACTTATAGAATACTTAGCTGTGTACAGGAACTGGTTTGAAAGAGCGGTTGCCGGTCCGGCAGAAATTAGAAATTGGAATAAATGCTCTGAAATAGCGATATATATGTGAATATAGACATAGAATATTCGAAAATATTCTGTATGTTTATAATAAACATTTTGAAGACCTAATCGCTATAGAATAGAATACGTCACGTATTACAATTAGATTCTCGATAAAAGCAAGGGAAGTAATCTACGCGTTTCATTCTTGTTAGAAATCATCAGGACTACATATCCAGTGCTTTTATCGAGAATGACACAGCTAGAGACTTATAGAATACTTAGCTGTGTACAGGAACTGGTTTGAAAGAGCGGTTGCCGGTCCGGCAGAAATTAGAAATTGGAATAAATGCTCTGAAATAGCGATATATATGTGAATATAGACAGAATATTCGAAAATATTCTGTATGTTTATAATAAACATTTTTCGAATATTCTATGTCTATATTCACATATATATCGCTATTTCAGAGCATTTATTCCAATTTCTAATTTCTGCCGGACCGGCAACCGCTCTTTCAAACCAGTTCCTGTACACAGCTAAGTATTCTATAAGTCTCTAGCTGTGTCATTCTCGATAAAAGCACTGGATATGTAGTCCTGATGATTTCTAACAAGAATGAAACGCGTAGATTACTTCCCTTGCTTTTATCGAGAATCTAATTGTAATACGTGACGTATTCTATTCTATAGCGATTAGGTCTTCAAAATGTTTATTATAAACATACAGAATATTTTCGAATATTCTATGTCTATATTCACATATATATCGCTATTTCAGAGCATTTATTCCAATTTCTAATTTCTGCCGGACCGGCAACCGCTCTTTCAAACCAGTTCCTGTACACAGCTAAGTATTATATAAGTCTCTAGCTGTGTCATTCTCGATAAAAGCACTGGATATGTAGTCCTGATGATTTCTAACAAGAATGAAACGCGTAGATTACTTCCCTTGCTTTTATCGAGAATCTAATTGTAATACGTGACGTATTCTATTCTATAGCGATTAGGTCTTCAAAATGTTTATTATAAACATACAGAATATTTTCGAATATTCTATGTCTATATTCACATATATATCGCTATTTCAGAGCATTTATTCCAATTTCTAATTTCTGCCGGACCGGCAACCGCTCTTTCAAACCAGTTCCTGTACACAGCTAAGTATTCTATAAGTCTCTAGCTGTGTCATTCTCGATAAAAGCACTGGATATGTAGTCCTGATGATTTCTAACAAGAATGAAACGCGTAGATTACTTCCCTTGCTTTTATCGAGAATCTAATTGTAATACGTGACGTATTCTATTCTATAGCGATTAGGTCTTCAAAATGTTTATTATAAACATACAGAATATTTTCGAATATTCTATGTCTATATTCACATATATATCGCTATTTCAGAGCATTTAT
The DNA here is from genome assembly GCA_964016885.1 of Eledone cirrhosa. Classification (NCBI taxonomy): domain Eukaryota; kingdom Metazoa; phylum Mollusca; class Cephalopoda; order Octopoda; family Eledonidae; genus Eledone; species Eledone cirrhosa. The sequence goes on from OZ024742.1 coordinate 191,626,179, forward strand.
TCCAATTTCTAATTTCTGCCGGACCGGCAACCGCTCTTTCAAACCAGTTCCTGTACACAGCTAAGTATTCTATAAGTCTCTAGCTGTGTCATTCTCGATAAAAGCACTGGATATGTAGTCCTGATGATTTCTAACAAGAATGAAACGCGTAGATTACTTCCCTTGCTTTTATCGAGAATCTAATTGTAATACGTGACGTATTCTATTCTATAGCGATTAGGTCTTCAAAATGTTTATTATAAACATACAGAATATTTTCGAATATTCTATGTCTATATTCACATATATATCGCTATTTCAGAGCATTTATTCCAATTTCTAATTTCTGCCGGACCGGCAACCGCTCTTTCAAACCAGTTCCTGTACACAGCTAAGTATTCTATAAGTCTCTAGCTGTGTCATTCTCGATAAAAGCACTGGATATGTAGTCCTGATGATTTCTAACAAGAATGAAACGCGTAGATTACTTCCCTTGCTTTTATCGAGAATCTAATTGTAATACGTGACGTATTCTATTCTATAGCGATTAGGTCTTCAAAATGTTTATTATAAACATACAGAATATTTTCGAATATTCTATGTCTATATTCACATATATATCGCTATTTCAGAGCATTTATTCCAATTTCTAATTTCTGCCGGACCGGCAACCGCTCTTTCAAACCAGTTCCTGTACACAGCTAAGTATTCTATAAGTCTCTAGCTGTGTCATTCTCGATAAAAGCACTGGATATGTAGTCCTGATGATTTCTAACAAGAATGAAACGCGTAGATTACTTTCCTTGCTTTTATCGAGAATCTAATTGTAATACGTGACGTATTCTATTCTATAGCGATTAGGTCTTCAAAATGTTTATTATAAACATACAGAATATTTTCGAATATTCTATGTCTATATTCATATATATATATATATAAAGTTATGTATGTATATATATACATATATATATATATATATTTATAGTTATAGGAATAACCAAAGAGTGCTTAGATATACATTGTTTTATTAGCTAACAGTGTTTCATCCATACCCCATGGCAGGAATCAGCAGAGCCTATAAACAAGAGTATATCAGTAGTTGCATGCTCCATCGAGCTGTGTTACCAGAACAAGGTTAAATGACCAGCAGGGGTCCCGTGGCCAGCGCTATATGGAAAATAACAGAATACATGATGCACATAATGTCATAAAATATCTTTAAAAGTTTAAAAATTACACCAAAAATGTATCACTTAAATGGTGCAGTAGATGATAAAGAGGTTGGGAGAGGGTAGCAACGGATGAGTGAGGGTATTACTCAGCATGATCACAAACAATAATAAAATAATAAAAAAGTATTCAAAATTACAAAAATACAATGATAAGAAAAATGATAAATATAAAAATACGAAACAATAAAGGAACAAAAAGCCTGGAAACCACCCAAAATATAAGACAAATCAAAGCATGTATGATAGTCCATATGAGGGATGGTGTACTCCAATTATATCGCTTTGTAACAGGTTGATTCTCCGTATCATATACGCAGCCTACGAACCACATTGATATGTTCCAGTTCCGAACGTTAAGTGAGATAACACTATTTTTCTAAAACCTATACACAGGGGATTTATCACCATAGGCGGTCTGGGATATACACCTAAAATCTAAAATACAAAATAAAAGACAGTACGACGAGTTAAAGAAATGTATAGTACTTAAACCGCCGGCACAGATGTGAGGAAATTGAAAACACGCCAGGTCCGCAGAAACTGTCATTCCTCAAAATCCTCACGTTCGGTCGCTCAATCCAACGTGCCGTGTGAAATTCACTGTATGTCCAAGTTGGCGTTCAACCAATGTATCGTACCGCATATAACTGTACCACAGTAAATACAAATCGTGATGGCTATACCGTTACATATAGAGAAAAAGTGTATATAGGAAACTACGCTTCCAGAATCACATATGGCAGAATGAGCAGATATTGTTATAATAATAGGCGGGTTTATTAGAGTGAGTGCACATTTCTGTAGAATATATAGGTATATATAGAAGAGAGAACTCACAGCCGAATCTGTCAATGACAGCTATGTTTTTTTATATTTCCGCCTCGTGGTTTTCGTTTAGATTATTGACCACGGAGGTTGCAATCCATTCACAGTCGGGTGTGACCCCTCCTGGGTTGGCGGGATTTCAATATCCAGTGCTGCACTTTGCCTTGAGTGTGGTTCTACAATTCATCAAAGCTGGATCACAATTCATATTCAACTAACTCCAACTTTCAAAGATTAGTCTCTCGCTAGTAACACACAACGGTAGTCCGAATATAAACACAGGAAGTCGTAGTGTGTCTATGAAAGGTATGGGAGGCAATTCGCGTCATAAAGGGCGGATTCATTAGATATCCAACGGGATGCTAGCGGCGAGTCTTTTGTTTGATTCGAAATCCTCAGCGATCAACCACCCCTTCCCCCTGGGGCTTGGTCGATTCAGCGGCGCCTAGCCAACACAATTTGCTACCGTAGTTCATTATACTAGGTTAGATCTATTACAGACTTTAAGGTTAATGTTAACTAGAACCCGGGTGCCCAATTCACCCGCTTTATAGCTGCGGCGAGGTTTTCTGGGCTTTCGACAGACTATTGTGATGTGCTATCAGTTAGCGCACAATTGATGTGTTTATAAACCATACTAACATGGTTAGTGTGGGTATGTGCCTATATAGTGTCAAACTTTGCTAGGTATAGTGAAAAGCCTTAAGTAGGTTCTACCCCAGGTTTCTTGGCTTGTGGTCCAATAAGATGAACTAGGGAAGAGAGGAAGAAAAGTAAGAGAGGGGTGAGAAGAGATATTAGAGTAGTCTATATACACCTGAAGGGCAGTTATCGTCACAAAGGAACCAGGATGCAGTGCGGCGTGGTTTTACGTAGGCCAGACAAGACGGAAATATGCAGGTCGTACATCATTAGCTAATTGGTCTAAAATAATAGGAGCTAAGATTTATGTGCGGGCAAGAAGAGAATATCTCCGACTTCCTATTTAGCAGGTTCAGTTTGGAGTGTATTATGGCGTGTGATTCAGAGAGACAAAGGTCACAGGTCTTGATAGGGGGTCTGTACTGCGATGATTTAGTGATGATTCTCCAATCAAGCGTGTATTGAATATCAGTGTTCTTCAGGACGGATATGTAACTAGCTAGGGATGTAGTATTCTTAAGTCTATCATGACTAAATGTATGGCGATGGGAGTTGTATCTAGTCTTAAAGGGGGTCGTACTAGGGGAAGAGTTAGCCCTGGGCATAGACAACCCATCTTCCGTGTTAGAGAGAACCTCGGGTGGTAACCTTACCTGGATGGGTTCGCAGGCTTCCCTGTCTTTCCTATTGCACTTCAGTTTTCTAGCTTTTATCCTAGTGTTAGTATTATTGCCATACCGATGAGGCGTGTTAAACCCTTTGGGTTGGTCAGAGCCGCCTACAGTACCCGTGTGTAGTTCCTATTTTTGTGTCCGCTTCTATTAGGCAAAGCCATATTGTGTGTGATTACATTATATTGTCCGGCCCTGGTGGTTTGGGCGTTGTTATGTATGTAGTATATTTTTTCTCTAAAACTGGACTTTGCTAGTGCTTTATTATAGTACCTTGCATTAGACCTAAATGCATGTTCATTATGTGATAGTCTGATAATCCTGTTAGATACCGCTTTAATTATGGCATTTAGGACGGGTCTATGGTGGATGGAATTTGCATTTACGTATGTTAGTGTTTAATCTGGCTTGTGATAGGGTGAGAAGTATTTATTTCCCAAGTCCAGGATTACGTCTAGAAAGTTAACCGTTTTATTATTTATGTCTATCGTTATGCTAAGGTTAAAGCTTTTGAAGAATTTATGTAGTTCATTTCTCGTCCTTTCTATATTATGTTTTTTATATTCAATAGTGAAGAGGGCGTCGTCACGGTATAGCCCACCTTTGAAATGCGGGAATGTGTAATGCAGTTCATGGAGGAGGTAAAGTCCAACCAAGTCAGTGACCTGCGCCGAATCGATGGACCCCATTGTGACATCAAAGTTATTCGGCGTGTTCTTCCGGGTCCAACGTTAGTCTTCGAAGAGGATGATAGTTCTCCGGGCAGCAAGGATGATGTCAATTTGGGATCTAGTCAGGTCACTATTTTGCATAGCTAATATAAGGGCCTTATTTAGAAGGATGGGAGAGATCGAGGTATAGTATGAGTTGATATCGAATTGGATGAACTTCAGGGACTTATGTTTACTAATGCTTGAGAACAATTTAATGGGTTGTCTATGCCCAGGGCCAACTCTTCCCCTAGTACGAAAAATAGGAAAAATAGACGAAGATCTAATTCCTACTTTAATCCACCTTACAACTCGGAGGTAAAAACCAATATACCAAAGGCATTCTTCTCGATCTAGGAAACCCCCCCCCCCGGTAGTAAATACCATAGTATCATTAATAAAAACATAATTAAGCTATCAATCTCCACTACTCCAAATCTAGCTCGTCACCTAGCCATAACGAACAACAACAAAATTACAAAGGGTTTCGATACCATTGCAGCTGCGTCACACCCGCAACCAATAGATGGCCTGATGCGGCGTCACCCAACAATACTATCCACACATCTGATATATATACGGTTGCCAAATCTGGAACGCACGGAAAACCAAACATCTCCTGTGCCTCAGACTCACATACACCGCAAATGTAACTGCAGACGAAAGGCGGAGTGCCCCCTAAAGGAACAATGCCTTATAAACAATATTGTCTACGCATGTGATGTTACAACTCTGACCTCCTCCAAAATATATATAAGGGTCTACATCGACCCCCTTTAAGACTAGATACAACTCCCATCGCTATACATTTAGTCATGATAGACTTAAGAATACTACATCCCTAGCTAGTTACATATCCGTCCTGAAGAACACTGATATTCAATACACGCTTGATTGGAGAATCATCACTAAATCATCGCAGTACAGACCCCCTATCAAGACCTGTGACCTTTGTCTCTCTGAATCACACGCCATAATACACTCCAAACTGAACCTGCTAAATAGGAAGTCGGAGATATTCTCTTCTTGCCCGCACATAAATCTTAGCTCCTATTATTTTAGACCAATTAGCTAATGATGTACGACCTGCATATTTCCGTCTTGTCTGGCCTACGTAAAACCACGCCGCACTGCATCCTGGTTCCTTTGTGACGATAACTGCCCTTCAGGTGTATATAGACTACTCTAATATCTCTTCTCACCCCTCTCTTACTTTTCTTCCTCTCTTCCCTAGTTCATCTTATTGGACCACAAGCCAAGAAACCTGGGGTAGAACCTACTTAAGGCTTTTCACTATACCTAGTACAGTTTGACCCTCTATAGACACATACCCACACTAGCCATATTAGTATGGTTTATAAACACACCCATTGTGCGCTAACTGATAGCACAGCACAATAGTCTGTCGAAAGCCCAGAAAACCCCGCCGCAACTATAAAGCGGGTGAATTGGGCACCCGGGTTCTAGTTAACCTTAACCCTAAAGTGTGTAATAAATCTAACCTAGTATAGTGAAGTATGGTAGCAAATCGTGTGGCCCAGGCGCCGCTGAATCGACAAAGCCCCAGGGGGAAGGGGTGGTTGATCGCTGAGGGCTTCGAATCAAACAAAAGACTCGCCGCTAGCATCCCGTTGGATATCTAATGAATCCTCCCTTGATGACGCGAATTGCCTCCCATACCTTTCATAGGTACACTACGACTTCCTGTGTTTATATTCGGACTACCGTTATGTGTTACTAGCGAGAGACTAATCTTTGAAAGTTGGAGTTAGTTGAGTGTGAATTGTGATCCAGATTTGATGAATTATAGAACCACACTCAAGGCAAAGTGCAGCACTGGATATTGAACTCCCGCCAACCCAGGAGGGGTCACACCCGACTGTGAATGGATTACAACCCCCGGAGTCAATAATCTAAAC
>OZ024742.1:191637156-191642156 GCA_964016885.1 Eledone cirrhosa
AAGGAGCATTTGGATTTATGAAAAGTGTGGGGTTGGTGACTTGGAGCATTACATAATGGAAAAGAATATTTGTTGGATTTGTGGAGAAAGGAAAACTCAGCTTTGATGAGGTAAAGAGTTCAGGAATGACATTACTTGGAGGCATAAAACAGATAAGGAATTTGATGAGGCAAACAAACCACTTTTAGAATTAAAAGGAAAACGATGCATCATTTTTTTCGCTCTCTCTTTTTCTCTCCACAAACACAAACATACATACAAATTGTGTGTGTATATATATATATATATATGGGGGTGTGAGTGTGTGTGCATGTGTGTGTGAGTATGTGTGCATATGTGTGCGTGTGCATATATATGTGTGTGTATGGGCGTGTGGTATATACGTGTGTGTATATAAATATATATTATGACGCAATTTCGTGAAGCCTTTACACATTTTTGTATGCAACTACCTGGCTAGCTATACAGACACACACACACACACACACACACACACACACACACACACACACACACACATACACACACACACACACACACACACACACACACACATATTTACACATATATATATATTTATATATACCACCCTCTCTATATTGTATAGATATGTTTGTGGATGTCGTTCATAGGTCTCTTCAGAACAGCATATGTCTGCGCCTCTCTTACTCTGTCAACTAGCGCCTACCTCATAGCTAACACCTTGGTCAACATTTTGAGATCTGCATTTAGTATAGTTATGAGCGTAAAATCTCCTTTTTTCTCAGCTTTGTCACCGGTCTTTGGCTCATAGAACTTTGGTTCATACAAGTTGCAGTAGACGTCTGCCAAGTGGTCATTGAACAAATGTGGTATATAAATGTAAAGCTTGTGGCACAGATCATCCAAACCAGGCGATTTACCACTCGTACAACTAGTCATAGCCTCCTCTATTTGTGCAGCTGTTATTTGCTTTTTGCAACACTCCGACTTCTTTGAAGAGAGCTTCAGTAGTCATCGAAGTCGATCCTGCGATCCGGCTCCCCTTTGCTCTGAAGAATTGAGCGAAGTGTTGTAAAGAATCTGCACACATCTGTTTGAGATGTGTCCGTCGTAGTGCGACATTGATAGGATTTTCGATTTCTTACCACACCGAATCTCTGCTACTTGGGCCCAGTAAACGGCTTTCGTACCCTCATGTCCAAGAGGTTCTGCCTTTCCTCTAATGTTGTTGTTACAAGTGCAGCGTCATCTGCTAAAAGGAGAGTGCTACAAAAAGAATGTCCGTAGATGCGTCTTAGATTTGAATCGTTGTTGGTTGAAGGCTCCGCCACTAGTTCCAAATTGGAATATAAGACATGTGTCCTTTTCACGAAGGGCAGATTTTAGTATTACTGAGAACAACGAAAATACATTGAGCCATGATACAGCATTGGTTTAGGTCATTTGTAATATTAAAAGAATACGACAACTCCCCATCAGCAGCTTTCATTCTGTCATGTATCCCAAACTTTTATAGGACTCTCCAGAACGCTTACCGATTTACACAGCGTCAAGGGCCTTGTTTAGATCTAACAACAACATATCCAGCTCCTGATTTCTCTCACGGAACTTCTGAACAACACGACGAAGAGAAAATATTATGTCTATTGGGCCACGGCCTGAACGAAAGCCGCACTACGATTCAGGTTAAATGTCATCGTTGATATATTTGATGGTCCTATTGAGTATCCGCCTAACTAAAGTTTTACCATCAATTGACAGAAGCGTTATCCCACGTTAGTTATCACATATACTCCTACTCCTTTTTTTATTGTAGATATGTTTGATTGGTGGGCCCTCGTAGTCCTGCAGAAGACGGCCAGCACTAAATTGTTTCTCTGTAAATTATTTCTCTTAGGAACTGGAATCATATGATTCCAGTTCCTCCGATAAATAACAACACAACCAGGAGCTGGACATATCGATGTATTGACGGAGTAAAACACACTTCAACAACATGTGTACCTGTCTTTCCCACACCAATTCGGACTGCCTGAAGAGGTCACAGCCAATGATGTCTGTCACCGAAATATATATAGCAGTATATCTATAATTTATAATATACGAAGCCAAATTTTACATATTTGACTTAATTAGTTTATATATATATATATATATATATATATATAAATATCAGTGACATTATATATATACATATATATATATATCTATATATATATAATCAAAGAGTTATTTAATTTGTTGATTATTCAACAAATTTAATTATAACAGATTCGAAGCACGCTACAACTTTCTTCTGGAGTATAATAGCAATGATATTAATAAATGGAAACTATCTTTATAAAACCATATTTATTTTATCATATATATATTTCAAGCGTACCAAAATGTTGGTACGCACTCATCAGATAAAATACAAAAGTTGTTTTATAAATAGTGTCATATCCAAAAAACAAGAACTTATCTAGTTAAGTTCTGTGTGAATACTATTCAAACAGCAATTAAAACGATAAGTTCTTGTTTTTTGGATATGTCACCATATATTAAAGAACTTTTGTATTTTGATATATATATATATATATGTGTGTGTGTGTGTGTGTGTGTGTGTGTGTGTGTGTGTGTGTGTGTGTGTGTGTGTGTGTGTGTGTGTGTGTGTGTGTGTATGCGCAGAGTAGAAGGGCATCTGTCAATTTATGATTATATGGAAGAGAAAACATCTGACTAGCATGGTTCATTCTCACTTTTCCCAGTCAAAAATACACATACCGTCCTTTCTCTTACCCTAATTGTGAGGAACCTGCAAGATGTGCTTCACTCAGTGCACCTATGTCTTATGTTTCTGTAGTGCAGGGGAGCCTAATGCCATCTTGCGTTCTTGATTCACCGTCTTAGGGTTTGCGTACACTCCAGGAACAAAAATGTAATTTGTTAATATTAATTTACTTCATATTACTCCTATATGCAGTGAAGAACCCGACAACTGCAGCTGCCTGCCAGGTTAGAAATGTGAACAACCAATGTTTAGTGTTCCGACTTTTAATAAGTGTAGAGTACTATATTGAATAATATTCTTACTGATCCTAATTGAAATATCTCATCCATATAATTATGATTTGGATTACATATACAATTGATCTGAAATCAAAAATATGCTCCTTAATACCCCAATATTTCAAGCCCCCACCCCCGCTAGCAACCCACTAAAGTTCACTAGATCAAATTTACTCTTGATCCGGAGAGATTAAATCCCTAATGATCATCCCAAATGTCAACTTGACTACAGACATCGAAACATTACAGCGAAGCTACACCAAAAAGACTACATCAATGAAATAGATGAGCTTCTGAGATAGTCTGACGTAATTAAAAGTGTGCTTCCCTGATCGAAGACGAGAAAGATACACAGTAATATACATATGTATGATACTAGACAGGATAGTAAGATATTTGGTATTGAGAGATGAACTAACAACCGAACAGAATATCCCCTCTGTAAAGCCAAAGTCCCCATCCTTCACGTGCAGAGTACAACAGGTGATACTGAAATAGCTTTGAATTAACGAGGTAGATGTAGATATTTTCGAAATTCATCTCGACATTCTGATATTTAAAATCATAGACGTATTCGCAGCACGACAAATAGAACAAATTAGTGAAGCAGTGACAAACTCATTCATGCATCAATGTCCGAGCAAGGAACGGCGGGAATAGAATGTGTACACCAATGGTGATACATTAACTTTTGCCTCAATCAGACGGTCGGAACAGGAATGTGTGGGTGGGTGTATGTGGGTGTGTACATGTGTGTGTGTGTGTGTGTGTGTGTGTGTGTGTGTGTGTGTGTGTGTGTGTGTGTGTGTGTGTGTGTGTGTGTGTGTGTGTATGTGTGTTTTATTGTGTGTGAGACAGAGAGGTGGATGGATGACGGGGTTAGAGTGGGCGAGAATGTTTTTAGTTGTATATATGGCACACGCTGCGTCAAAGATATTCGCAAGATATCAGATCAGTAATTGTGTTGGAAGGATTAATCAAATTTACGACATTTAGCTTTAATTTTATTTATTCCGTTCTTTTACAAACAATGGAGAGAATATATAACATTTAGAACATCGTGGTTGAGTAGAACGGACTTGTTTATTATATGTATTGGTTAATGCTTAGTTTTGCTGGTTGGTGGTGGTGGTTGTGCTATTGCTAGGACAGGTGGAGCGGTTTATACTGTAGGTAAATATTAGAGATTTATTTATTATATCCTGACGATCAAATGACATCGCAGCACACACATCTCTCGTCTTCACATTGCTTTGCCATAACTTCTGAGTCAACATTAAGAGTAGAATCGATTTAATGCATCGTTCGTATTCCTGTAGATGTTGATATTGCTGCTGTTGTTGTTGTAGCTGTGGTTGCAGCTGTTGTTGCTGTAGCTGCTACTTCTACCGTTGTTGCTGCTACTTCTGCCGTTGTTGCTCCTTATGCAGTTTTTGTCTCTGCTGCTGCTGTTGTAGCATCTGCTTTTGTTGGTGGTGGTATTGCAGTGACTGGTGGTGCTGCAGCTGCTGTTTTTGCTGCTGCTATCATTTATTGTATTTTGTTGTCGTTGGTATTTTTATTCACCCTTATTGTGTTAACCAATAATGTCCCTTCATGTGTTCTCCTTAAGTAGAGATTTGTTATTGATGCCGTTCACAATGTTTGTTCTCGTTAATAAAAGAATGATACTTTGACAGAAGACATTATTTTGTTTATATATATATATATATATATATGTGTGTGTGTGTGTGTGTGTGTGTGTGTGTGTGTGTGTGTGTGTGTGTGTGTGTGTGTGTGTGTGTGTGTGTGTGTGTGTGTGTATGTGTGTGTGTGTGTGTGTATACGTGTGCGTGTGTATGTATATATATATATATGTATATATACGTGTGTGTGTGTATGTATATATATATGCATACAGACAGGATGTTTATGAGAGAATTATATATATATATATATATATATATATATATATATATATATATATA
>OZ024742.1:191647156-191649656 GCA_964016885.1 Eledone cirrhosa
AATAAAGGAGAGGTACAAAACAAAGAAAAGAATCCCAGTCACTGAAGAGGTCACAGAATGTGTGACGAAAGAACTTTGACAATATATGAACAAATGAACAACCGTCCGGTTATGGAACCAACCAACCAACCAACCAACCAACTGAAAATAAAAAAAATAAAAATTTATTTATAATAAATTGGAGTGAAAGCAACTGGTGCGTGTGCTTCTTATTGGTAACATGACCCTCCCCCCAAAGTATAACAATGTCTGTTTCAACACACGTTTTCAGATGAAGTATCTTGCTAAACAAATTCAGAAACGAAATATATATATATATATATATATATATATATTAATAAAGCTGACGGCCGTATGTATGTATCAACGTATGTAACAAACTTTTTGCCAAACGGCTGGATCAAAGGCATCAAATTTGCACCATAGATGTAAGATTTTCCAAGGAAGAAAGTGAGGGTATTTTTCTCTACTAAATTTCGTTATTCTTCATTAGAGATATTTTATTGTTTATTTAAAGATTCACTTCTTTAAAATGTTGTCAACACTTCCAGTTAGCGATCGCTTAAATAAACATTCATTGGCCAAACGGCTGGACCAAACGGCTCCAAATGTGTAACATAGATATAACTTTTTCCAAGGTACTTTATTATATATATATATGGATGCCGTAGAACACGCCAATGGTCTATTTATTGAATGAAATCGATAGAGCTGGCCTTTCTCATCTTTCCATATAGGCGGCATACAGATTAGAACCCCGAATCTCACTAAACAACAAAATGCCCCCTTTGACCTTTTGATTCACACGCGTGCAATCACATTTTAACTGAAGCCAATCACTATCAGTCATGATTGACCCCTCATAACTTCATTGGTTATTCGATTTCTATGCGTCAGCCTCCCCTGAATAACACCTATATAAAGAGCAAACATGACCCTGTTCGAACAATCACTGTTACTGCCAATATGCCACCCAAAATGTCACGGCCTGGCCGCAAGATCCGATTTTCCAGAAGAAAAAATGTTACTAGAACAGCAGAGTGTGAAGATGATCATGAACGTCGCCTTCAGCAGATGAGGACTCATGCAAGAACCAGTCGAGCAGACCTGTCTCAAGAGTAGTGCTAGTCTCGCCTTCAGCAACTGAGGACTCATACGAGAACCAGCCACTAGCCTTTCATTCAGACTTACATAGAAAGTAGAGAGGGGCATGTTTACTGGAGGGGGAAATATAGGTCAGTGAGGTTCATGCTGGCAACAATGGGGAGCATGAAGACAATCAAGCAGCGTGTTGACGCATTCAACCGAAATCACCACTATATTCCTTGCTACGTTAATTGCAGGCCCAGCCGGATAGCGCCTGGCGGTAGGCCTGCATCAGATCTTTTAGACAGCCCTCAACAACAGTGCGACAATAGCAGGATTGTGGCAAAACTAATGGGCCAACACAGTTGTAACTTTTACCACGGAATCGAGTGATTATAGTCTTTGAGCAATCCAGTGGTGGTGGTGGTGGTATTTTTCACGCGTCAGAAATGAGTCACCACAATAGCTACCCCCTTGATACGGACTAGGACAAACAATGTGACTTAAGAGGGCGTGCACTGGAGTGGAGGGGGGCTTCTTTAAAAGATTAAATGCCGGTATACCTAGTCGGTTGCCAGCCGGACGGGCCAACTTGTATGTATATATATATATATAATACTTCGCTATAATACTAAATCTGTATTTTTTATTCAAGGTGCAAATCGTGCTATTGTAAGATTTAATTATTGTAAAGAGTTATATAGCATGGAAGAATCTTCGAAACATATCTGACTACTTGTGGTACATTATGTTCGTCCAGTCAGTTCTGACATCACTGAACTATTTCAAAATCATACTGAAATTAATAGTAGATGTGATAGCAAGGGATATGTTCAAACAATTACCATTTTTCTCTTGAACTCTACACATCTTCTCTTTAATCTGTAATTACTTCTTGCTGAAATATCGATATATCTGAAGTAAAACAAGAATAAACATTAAGTGAACATAATTTAAAAGGTGAGACAGAGTTACAGAAATAATATTAGTTGAACAACACATGCATTGTACGGCTTTCTATACATACGCACTTTTCCTTTTCATATTCCGCATTGCTTCCAGCAAATTATCACAACTTACTATACATATACATGTATAACTATATATATATACGAAAATTATATTTCATTCCAAGTAAATCGTGTTGGTTGAGCAAGCAATCGACTGGCTGAGATGTAATCAGACGTAAACACTCCAGGAAGAGTGTGTCATAAGGTATTACCTATATGGTTTCAGACGGAGAGTCAATAGCATGGTATGTATATATATATATATAACAAAGGAATTGTGGTAAGGAACCAGATGGACCATAACGCACCAGAATACTCAATACTTAGGGTAGTAGAGTGGGAAATAGGAAAAAGTATGACGCCGACGGCAGAGCTCAAGCCGTTTCGACGGCTATTTCTGGTCC
>OZ024742.1:191652156-191654656 GCA_964016885.1 Eledone cirrhosa
GATGTCCAGCAGAAGTATGGGGGACAATCGTGAATGCGCATTTCGAACTGAACTTGATCTCATCAGCACGATCCCTCCCACACTTGCAACTGCTGGACTTTGAAAACAGGCGAGAAAATATATATGCGCGCGTGCGCATTTTTCTGTGTGTGTCTTTGTTTTTTTGTGTGTGTGTATTATTCTTTAATCATTGTGGATTGACTTTATAGAAGATCCGTGTGGATCACCGAGCAGTCAAAATGACACCTGAGAAAATATCCACATCCAAGCTCTGCCTAAATATCATATAACGCGGAAGATTACGAAGTGGTGACTGCAATCCTAAATCAAAAGAAATGTCTTTAGTGCCTTAGATGAAAATATGAATGATGAAACGTGAGTCACAACGGAGAAAAAAGTGGATATAATCGAAATTAGGTTTTCGTGATAATCGTTAATATTTGAACATTTTAAATAATCTTGTTTTTAATATATATATATATATATATATATATATATATATATATATATATATATATATATATATATATGTAGGAGGTGAGTTTTATTGTAGTACAATAAAGCAATGCATATGTTGATTTAAAACTGAACTATCCACAAGTGTTTTTTTAGCCTTCATATCATGTCCTCCTGTTTTATCTGTGATGAAAACACAAATATTATTGCAAGATGATATTTGTTTTTGAAATGCGCATAATAAAATACATGGAACTCCTTTAACCATCTTTTGTTCTTATATTATATATATATATATATATATATATATATATATATATATATATTTATATGTAAAAGGTAAACAGAAATAACAACACAATCGGTAAAGTATAAGGAAGGGATAAAATTAGGTTAACGCTTGATATAGAAGGAAGAGGGTTTTAACGTTTCGGACGCTAGTCCTTCATCAGAAGAAAGAATGAGAAATAAGATAGATTGAGGGCACGGGTGGGTTGGAATTGGAAAAAAATGTCATTAGATAAAAATAACAGGGCCATTCATGTTGACATCTCTTGCAAACTGTTGGTGCTGGCGTTTTGTGTATGATTTATTTTTTTAGAATCTACAACAAGGAACAAGGAGCATGTGGTAAGATACCAGGTGGACTATAACGCACCATAGTACTCAATAATTGGGGTAGTAGAATGGGTAGTATGAAAGGAGTCAGGGGTTCCTGACTCCTTCCCTATTACCCATTCTACTACTCTATGTATTAAGTACTTTTGTGCGTTTTGGTCCACCTGGTATCTTATCACATTCTCTTTGTTCTTTAGCTTCTACTTCCGTAGTGGAGCACTCTTCGAAACATACCACACTGAAGTACTTGCACTACTACCAAACTCCTGTTTCTTATTAGAATGTTAACCCACCTTGCATAAACATACAATCAACTTTTCGACGAAGAACACCACTGTTCCACAGAGAAAGCTATATCAACGGTCGCTCACTTGGGGTCCTGACTAATTTTCTCTCTCTCTCTCTCTCTATATATATATATATATATATTTATATCACCTTGATCACCCTGACCGACCAGTCTGTCAGCGCCAATCGGCGGCGCTGGTCAAATCACGTCGTGCTGATTTAGCCATAAGATAACGCCATCCCACTGGCTGGGCGGGCAGGCCGATACTCATTTCTACAGCTGAGTAAACTGGAGCAATGTGAAATAATGTGTCTTGTTCAAGGAAACAACACATCACCCGTCATATGACTCCAGTTCCTCAGTGTATTTACAACCCAACAAGGAACTGGGCATATCAGAGTATTGACAATATTATACACCTAAACAACATATGTACTTGTCTATACCATACTAATTCAAACTGCCTGAAGAGGTCACAGCCAAAGATGGCTGTCACTGAAATATATATAGCAGTAATAAACGAAGCTAAATTTTAATCATTTGACTTTTATTTAACTTTATTTTACACTACTCCGGAGTAACCAAACCAACCTGCGCACTTCGTCGAGTGCTCTAGCCTGCATACTGAGGTGTTGGTATACAACCAACATAAACTCAATATATATATATATATATAGAGAGAGAGAGAGGAACGAGTAGGACCCCGACGGCTGAGCCCAAGCCGTTTCGACGGCTAATTCTGGACTAATTAGTCCAGAATTAGCCGTCGAAACGGCTTGAACTCAGCTGTCGGGGTCCTACTCGTTCCTATTACCCACTCTACTATCCTAAGTATTGAATACTTTTGTGCATAAATATACTCCAAATACTTGTTGAGTGCTTTTATATCAGTTATAAATATTTACTCGTTGTTAACCCAACAATTTAAATATAACTTCCCATGTATATATATATATATATATATATATATATAAAGAGATAAAAACGACAAACTTTCGTTTACATGTATTTTTCTATTTGTATTGTGTATTAATCTGTTACGTGCGTTTCACAGAAGATTAGAGGATTGGTTGAGGGTCAGCAATAGAAGTTATGAACTCGATACAATTATCGATCTGATTTTCAGTCTGGCAAGCC
>OZ024742.1:191667156-191672156 GCA_964016885.1 Eledone cirrhosa
CCCATTTGCCCTTTATACCATAACTTTCTGCATTTACTGCGGTTATGAGAAGCGGTTCTTATTCGGGAACAAATTCTGATTTAGCCTAAGAAAATATCTATATGCGTGTGTAATTTATACAAGCATATATTTATTTTTTTTATTTTCAATTGAGTTCTTAAACACGTTGGATTGATAATGTTTTCAAAAAAACTAATTAACCCGCGTGTATATTATTATTTTTTTTCCTCATTTCGTGGATCGTGAGTTGTCTCCCCTTCCCGCTTCGTGTCGCTATGATACTTCCTCAGTCAAAAACTGCTGGAATTTCAAATTTGGCGGTCATTCGAGGTGAGAGAGAGCAACGTTACGGACATGATTTTTGACAGCGACAAGAAATTGTTTTCTTATATCAATGTTTAATGGGCTTCCACTGATGATTTATAAGTGCCCACCTAAATATATTCTTACATGAATATATATTAGGCTTCTACATAAACTGGTAACATTCTCCCAACTTGTAGACAACTTATAATGAAACAATTGTTTGGAAAGAGAGATATAATTTAACTTTAATTATATCTCATAAAATAATACAACTGGTTTTTCCACATTATACATATTGTTAGCACCCCAAACACTTAAATTGGGTTTATATTTTAATATAACCCAATGTTTGTTGAGTGAGATGGTTACCAGTCAGAGTTTAGCTTTAAACTATCTCTGTTATTGTATTAAAATTATATATATATATATATATATATATATATATATATATATATATATACATATATATATATATATATATATATATATATATATATATATATATATATTTATTTATATATGTATCTATTTATTTATATATGTATATATTTATATATATATATATTTATATATGTATATATATATATATATATATATATATATATATATATATATATATATATATATAATAATAATAAAATGTGGAGAGGAAGCACACGAGTTAGGATATATATATATATATATATATATATATATATATGAAAACAGGGAGAAAAAGACGATTATTAAGAAGAAAAATATATTTTTTTCCCTTTTTATATATTTCTCTCTTTTTTCTAGGTTAGAAAATGATTAAAACGAAATAATTTACTTCGTGTGAAGTGTGAAGGTATTAGATGATTTATTTATTAATTAACAATGGCATTTATTTATTTATATATTTGATAATTGTCTATTACCGGTTTCAGCATTGTTATGCATTATCAAATGATAATAATATGTATTGGTGTAGAATGGTGATGTTGGACATGCTAAAGAAATGGTGCAGAAAAAATAATGTTATTTACAAACAAGGTTTATGATGTGAAAAGAAAAAAGAAAGAAAGGAGCGCAATTGGGAGCATATTAAGTCAATGTGAAAGAAAAAATAATGTTATTTACAGGCATAGTACTTGAAGATAAGCAGATCAAAATGTGTCAATATAGCAAGGGTGCTTAATTGATCCATGATGGAGGCAAATGGTGGACGTTGCATACGATAGCTATTAAGCTTGAAACTAGTACAGCGTTCCTTTGTCAGTGTTGAACAAACGAGCAACGATGGTTGCTAGACACTACGGCTTAATACGCGATGTGTGTTTACAAACACACCGAGAATTATAATAAATGTTCGGTGAATCCATACGTACACATATATATATGTGTGCATGTATGTATATATATATATATATATACATACTACTGTACGTCTGTATACATATATATATATATGTACGTATACATATATATATATATATATATATATATATATATATATATATATATATATATATATATATATATATATATATATATATATATATGTATATATCACAGAAAAAAGAGAATTAGTGTTTTAACAGAAGGAATTTATTGGACATATTACAATAGGGCGGTGGATTGGCAATATCGGTAGAGGGTCGGACGCCATGCTTTCCAGCATAGTTACGTCCCTTTACGATCTGAGTTCAAATCCTGCCGAGGTTGACTTTGCCTTTGATCCTTACGGGGTCGATAAAATAAAGTACCAGTAATGCACTGGTTAATTGCTGTCCTTGTGCCTAAAGTAAAAACAATTATTACTATAGATATAGTAATAATTTACGTCTGAGTAGATAGCAGTGAGACAATCCTTACTGCAAGATGCAGCAAGCTCACCTTGAACTATGAACTCTTTCTGATGAAGTGCAGTATTTTATGTAATGTTAGCGATTGAGCATAATACTATGCAATCACTGTTCGTAGACTGATGTTGTAATGAAACGTGTCTAATTCAATTTTTCTCCTCTAACTTCTACTTCATGCCTAGTCGTTTGTTTTTCCTAGTACTATACCTTTAAATATATATATATATATATATATATATATATATATATATATATATATATATATATGTATGTATGTATATGTGTTTATGCACGTATGTGTATGTATATGTATATATATATATATACATATACGTGTGTGTGTGTAAATTTATATTATACATTTATGTTAATACATGGAGCAAAATGTGCTACTTAATGTTTCAAGGTTCAAGTATGGCCATCTCCCCGGCCCGGAATGTGAATAATGGTGCAGACACGATGAGCTATTAAATTTGTGACCTAGTTACCAGAGGCTTGCGCTAGGTCACATATTTGATCGCTCCTCCCTCTTCACCATATAGTGGTCCTATTTGGACCTTGAAACATTAGGTAGCCTTTTGTTTGTGTGTATGAACGTAAATAAATAATATATATGAGCTCTTACACAGGATTTAGCACTGCCGTCCTATTTCCTTTTCCACATTCACCGATATTTTACCACACACACACGTAATTTCACACATATTCACACATGAATACATACATATATCTATCCATGCATACATACATACATGGTGGCTGCCAACTCGTTTTCGAGTACGGCCACTACTTTATATCCTTGTAGGAGACACCCTACCGATGCGCTGAACGAGTGTGATTTTTAGTCCAGCAAACGACTTGAAAACTCTGGTACAAACACTACACTTGTGACAATTATTGACACATAGTGCTGGGCCCATTGTACCATGTCACGACAAGTGCAGAGAGATCTCCAGATATAAAGCAATGCCTGTGCCGTGAAGCTTTTATAGTGAGCAAAGGCACTGCACAAAGCCAGTCCCACTCTCTTAACCAAGATGATATTTACCAAAAAGAAGAACAAGTCAACATCATTGGATACCATCAGAGTTGCAGCTGTTATATCAGAGTTTTCCTTCTCCTAGAATTCTGCCTTGACAAAGGCTAATGGGTCATCTCTCCCGGTGAATTTGGATGGCCATTGACTCTTAAGAGCTCCTTTTCCCCTTGACAGGTTTTGTTTTTAGTCCTGCAGGATGTCCGAAGTCACTCTCCTCAACAAGAAACCTTAGTGGGGTTGCCAGTTCAGTCGCCAACGACCCGACCATGAGACATACATACATACATACATACATACATACATACATACATACATACATACATACATACATACATACATACATACGCGTGTGTGTGTCATTTTAATATCTGTGTAAGCATTTATCGATTGAACAATCTTGCTTCCATTGTGTGATTATTTTCCTGATACTTTTTACCTCGTCTTGCTTTTCAATATGGTGTTCTCTTTTTAAACTCATATCCCATTTTTATATCGTACTTTCTTTCTGTCTCTTCTCTACTATAATTATAATGGTTATCTTTAGATTTATTGCATTCACTCTCTTCAATTTCTCCTTTCTTTCCCTCTCTACACCCCCGCCTAATATATACATATACATATATATATATACACACACACATATATATATATATATATATATATATATATATATATATATATGTATGTGTGTGTGTGTGAGTGTATTATTTCTCAGTTTCTCTTTCTAACACAGTAAAATGTGATTGTATATACCCCATTGTAACGTGAACATCCTATACCTTCTTTTATTGGCGTCACTTCCCGTAAAGGCAGGTCACTGCCGGAAGTTATTGCAATAAATATAACATTTCTTGAAATAAAGTTAATGTTAGTTTGCTCTTTCTCCCCCACCCCCAACCCCAACTGACCCCATATTTTCAGTATAAATGATGCACACACTATCCAAACACTCTAAGATGTGTATAAAGTATATTTGCCATGTCAAACGTTTGGCATTGAGAAGAAAATAACTTCTCGGAATTTCTCTTAATCAAGTGTTACGTTTTCATAATTTACGACATAACATTACCACTTCCTACTGGACGCCATAGATTTTATTATATTCTATTTTATATATTTTATTATATTAGCACTGCCGTCCTATTATATTCTGATTTTTTTTTTTTATATTTCATTGATTTCCGCCTGCTGTTCTTTAGGCGTAATACATTTGTATTTTTTCATTCCTACAAATTAGATTGAACCATAGAACATAAAACTACCCATGCTAGAACCTCTATAAAAAATATGTCTTTAAGATTTTATTCTGATTGGTACAATCGCTTTAATTTCATGACTTGGAGAGAAATTATTTTATATTTTGCTATTTCGTATCAAAACCATTAACAGTAAAATTCAACTGCAGAATCATAATTTATTATTATTCTATTTCGGCTTTATTTTTCAGTGATGGAGATAATAAAAAAAATATTATAGAATTTCAGTCATAAATACGTATTTCAATCTTTAACTGGATCTCGTCAGTATGATATCCAAATCAAGATGATTTATTAACATAAAGACAGTTTTTCAGTTCAGAGATGCATGTAGCTAAAGGGCTAAGGAGCAATATGTTCAGAAACAGGAGATACAGAGAAATGTTAAATGTATTTAAACATGTTTTTTAATGTATAAGATGACAAGAGAGAGGGATAAAATATATCAGTTAGGGACGATGAATTTGGCGTAATGTTAGAGCGGTGAACAGAATGCCTTGTGGTATTTGTTCCGGGTTTTTACGTTGTCAGTTCAAATCCAGTTATGGTTTTCGTGGGTGAGAAGTACAATCC
>OZ024742.1:191677156-191679656 GCA_964016885.1 Eledone cirrhosa
TTGCCAATAAAAACACACAAAACCAAAACGGTGTAGAACAGAACAGAAGAGAGACACACAAATTAAAAACCTAGTCACTGAGGAGGTCACAGTGTTGACTAAAGAGCTTTGACAATATATAAACAACCACCTGGTTATCGAACGAACGAACCAACCGTATATTTATCATAAATTCAAGTGATAACAACAGGTGCGTGTGTTTTTTATTGGCAACATGACTCATATATATATAAAACGCACTTTCTTACCACGTCTAATTTATATGGTCGTTAATTTATACATATTGACAACTCTGCCACTATTTGAACACAGGAATATACAAAAGACTTATTCACAGAAATTACTTATATTTACGACCATTCACGCGCGTATTAAGCGGCATCGAACCTTTCGGCTCTCCTGCGTCCACAAATTCTATTATTAAGGATGTTACCAGTGCGGGTGATTGGCAGTATCGGTAGAGGGTCGGACGCCATGCTTTGCAACATAAAGTTACGGCCCTTTATGATCTAAGTTCAAATCCCATCGAGGTTAACTTTGCCTTTCATCCTTACGGGGTCGATAAAATAAAGTACCAGTAACGTACTGGGGTGGATTTAGTCGACTTTTCCTCTCTCCCAAATTTGCTGGCCTTGTACCTATATAAGAAACCATTATTAAGGAGTTGACCAATCATATGTAAAGAACGTATATGCGTGTGAGTATGAACCTAAGATTGTAGGTAGGTGTGTGTGTGTGTGTGAAAGAGAGAGAGGGGGGAAGAGAGGGGGGAGAGAAGCAGAGAGAGAGAGAGAATGAGAGAGTATACCTGGAGGCTATGTGTATTTCGGTTATTTAACTGAGTGTATTTTCTTAAAATAATGTGAGTATAATTCGTGAGTGCGTGTGTTTATGTTCATAAACACGAGATAGTTTGTATGCGCGTGTGAAACAGACAAAACAGAGAACGTGTGTGTGTTTGAGTAGGAAAATGTTTGTGCAAGAGAGAGTTTAAAAGATTAACATTGTGTGTGTGAGAGTGTATGAGAGTGCGAGATGAAGAAAGAGAAAAAGTGTGTCACTCTAAGAGAGGGACATTGTGTATGGTATGAGAGGTATCGTGTGAGTATGTGTGGATGTGTGTGTGTTTCTGCGTAAGTGTGTGTGTGTGTGAGCACATGTGTGTATGGGTGCGTTTTCCAATTTTAAATGATCGTCAATAGCAAGTCTCGAAAGGGCAGCGGTTGGGGTGGAATGTAAAATTTTCGAGAGACCATCCTTGTTTTCCTACAAACCTGACTGCTGTGTTCTTCCGAGTGAACTGGTGTTTTAGCGCACCCTATGCCTTTCAGGCAACGAATCTTATCATTGCTCACATACACACACACGCACACACACACATACACACACACACACACACACACACACACACACACATATATATATATATATATATATATATATATATACATATATATATATATATATATATATTGTGAGTGATTTTATATATGTATACATAAGTATATATAATATATATACATGATATATATATATATATATGTATATATATATATATATATATATATATATATGTATATGTATATATATGTGGGTGTATGAGTGCGTGTGTGTGTGTGTGTGTGTGTGTGTGTGTGTGTGTGTGTGTGTGTGTGTGTGTATGTGTCTTTGTCGGTGTCAGTGTCTGTATGTGTATGTATAAGAGGAAGAGCTGGGAGGGGAACGTGTTTAGTAAATCAGTGACGCTTTCATGTACGTAGTAAATCCTACTATTAATTAGTAGTGTTTTCTGTAGGAAGAACACAAAATCTGCAAGACTTCGTGACCTACATATGACAGTGTTTACTGATTGCATTTCTTACTGTAGGATGGGACTCTATGGCCATTGTAAATTACGCCGCTCCATTGCAGTAATTTAAACATTATCTAATATAATGTCTATGATAATTTTGTATGCTGAACGATTTTACTATTGTTACTCGAAGTAAAGAATGCTATCTATTTATATCCGATATATCCTCCGTTCTTTTCTCCAATAAGCATTCAGTTCGTGAATTAACGTGAAAGTACTTGGGTATTACACAGTTACGTGCAGGGCTGTATTTAATAGGTGTGCAAAGGCTGCAATTGCGGTGGGGGCTCTAACAGGTACGACCGTAGCAATTTATTTGTGCCATCAGCTGAGCTTTTTAGTTTCACGATTGTTCGAATTTCTGAATTTAATACCTGTCTGAACAACTTTTCAATTCCAATTACTTGCATTAAGCTAACTTTGAAATGTAAAATTGGGGTGATTGCTGTGTATTCAATTTTTTTCTGTATGAGTGGCACTCTGAAAGCTGAAGTGCCCTGTGCCTCCCATGGTCTGAATCCAAACCTCTTTGCGTGACTGGACCGGCAACCACTCGGTATAATCAGTTCTTGGACCGGCAACCACTCGGTATAATCAGTTACTGGAATTCTATAAGAATCCAACTTTTATAATTTTCAACAAACAAGG
>OZ024742.1:191689656-191712156 GCA_964016885.1 Eledone cirrhosa
TACAACGCCCATAATTCTCTTGATTACCCGCTTAAAGTGCTTGTATTGCATATAACACCTTGCCGCACATTAATCTTATATAAATAAGACACACGTGCATGCCCCACGTGTAACTATTGCATACACTAACTACTTCAAACTACCCTCTGCATCATCTTCGTAAACTGCCGATGTTGTATTTTAACTTTAATTTTGTTTTAATTTTCTTTTAATATGATTTAAATTTTTGAATGTAAATTGCTATGCTAAAATATTATAATGGATGTCACCCCACTGTGCACCGATATATACATATGTTTCTGGATGTCTCTTGTGTTAGAAAGGAGGTCATGTATGTAAACAATCATTGAAAAATTGCTCCGAAGACTCCAAACCTCAGTTTGGACGAAAGAATTGTAAGCTAATAAATGGTTTGAACAGAACTTTGATTCGTGTGAGTTCTCTCTCTCTCTCTATAAATGAAAATTATAGAAAAGTTATACACATCACATTTCTTTTAATTTCCATTATTACATTTCATCAATTTTTATTTTCATGCTTGCATTTCTTTCTAGTTTAATGTTCTCTTATTCTTATTTTGTTCATCTTTCTCATCTTCCATTTTCTTTTCTTTTTCATCTATTTCCTTTTTTTTTTCTTTTTGCTTTTCATATGAAAAATAAACTTCTTTTACTTTCCGCTTCGAGTTTTCTAGCAACAACTGTTAGTAAACTAACTAATACTCCTACAAGGTTCCTTCTAATTTTTTAACACAATTTCGTTTTTTATTATTGTTCATCTTGTAATTAATCATATTTAATAGTATACCATCTAATTTTGCCTACCTCACCGATAATAACATTCTTCATTTACAGTAATTGCTGTCACTAAAGACCATAATTCCTTTACCTTCCTCTCTTTTGGTACTGTACATTTGTTTTTGTAATTATTATTCTATTATTCCACATTTTCATTTTCTCTTGTCGTAATTTCTCTATTTCTCTTTCTTCTTTCCCTCTTGACTCCCCCTTCTTTCTTTATATGTATATGAGAGATCGAGAGAGAGAGATAGATCGAGAGAGAGGTAGATCGAGAGAGAGAAATATAGAGTAACTTTGTAAATACACACACACACGCACACACTCACACACACACACACACACACACACACACACACACACACACACACACACACACACACACACACACACACACACACACACACACACACACACATATATATATATGTATATTTTTTTTTTTCAATGTGGTCTACCCACGGTGGTAGGGTCCGTACCGTACATAGATCTCAATGTAATCTGATGGCGAGTAATACAGTGAAATACATAGATGTTATTATTGTCATTGTTAAATTAATACCTAATATATATATATATGTGTTTGTGTGTGTATACGTGTGTGTATGTGTGTGTATCCTGGGTTCAATCGGGGGTAGCCACAGTAAGTAAGGTACACAATACATAGTAGAGTATATTCAATATTTAATATATAGAAATTGCTTCTAAAAGTCTAGAACAGTTGCATTCGTAGGAAATTATCATTCCTGGGAATGAAACAGTTCTAGACCTATAGAAGCAATTTATATATATATAGAGAGAGAGAAATTGCTTCTACAGGTCTATAACTGTTTCATATATATATATATATATAAAATCTACCACCATTAATACCATTAATATAAACAGCGGTGTTATCACGAATGTTTCAATCATGGCCAACATTTCTACAGAACGGTGAACATCGGTATTAAATAAATGTCAGAAGAAATTGGTTGCTAGGGGAATGCCACATGCCACATTATCACTATAGTAACTAGATCTAGTTGAACGAGATGAAAACAGATTGGGGCTTTATCGAACTACACAAGTAATTTCTCGATGCCTAACATGTGCTATTGTCAATAGATATAGTATAATGGGACTCAACTTCTAGCTCGACATGAATAAAGACCCATATATGCAAAGTAACAACAAAGGGGATTAAATGTTTAGTACACAATCATTCATGTGTATATATCGTATGCGTGATTCTGTGTGTGTGATATGTGTACATGCGTATGAGTTTACTCAAGGTTGCTTGTGAATATACGTTTGCGTAATGTGTATGTATATATATATATATATATTTCAGTTTAGTAGTCAGTTACAAATATTAAGCTCTAAGAAAATACTTCTGAGCATTACATTACAATTTAAAAAATATATGAACAACACTACTGTGTTTTTTTTTTTGCAAAATGACAATAATTTTTTAGCCAGATAGAAATACCTTAATTCAAGTACATATAGTCCGTCTGTATCGATCTAGAGAATATTAAATATTAAATCTATACTTACAGACGTAAAATGGCAACTGCGTGGTGCCTAGACAAGTTTAAATTTCAAAATTCAAACCTTTTCAGCAGATCGGGCGGAACTTCAAAACATAAACCTGTTGAGCTGAATTCATAATCACATATTCACGGCTGTTATTTCTAGCGCCATGGATATGAGCCAGAATGCTGAGAAGGTCGTGTGCAAAAGCACATGTATTAGGCTTGCGACAGATCAGTCTTAAGATATTATCTTAGGAGAAGTGATTTTAATTTCTGGGTGCCTACCGAAGATCACAGAAAATTGATTACTTCACTAATAATTATTTTATAAATAGTTGTTTCGTAATTAATTAATTATTTCATTAGTATAACATCCCTTGTGAAACAAGTTTATGTTTTGAAGTTCCGCCCGATCTGCTGAAAAGGTTTGAATTTTGAAATTTAAACTTGTCTAGGCACCAGGCAGTTGCCATTTTACGTCTGTAAGTATAGATTTAATGTTTAATATTCTCTAGATCGATACAGACGGACTATATGTACTTGAATTAAGGTATTTCTATCTGGCTAAAAAATTATTGTCATTTTGCAAATAAAAACACAGTAGTGTTGATCATATATTTTTTAAATTGTAATATATATATATATATATATATATATATATATATAGTGGTAGAACACTGGAAGGTATTATCCGTAGTGGTAAAGCACACAGTTCATGGGATGAGTTAGGTAGAAGTGGTTACACAACAGTTTGTTCACCATACCGAGAACAATTGTTCTCGGTATGGTGAACTAGCTGTTGTATAACACTTATATATATATATATATATATATATATATATATATATATATATTTATATATATATATATATTTATATATATATATATATTTATATATATATATATATATATATATATATTTATATATATATATATATATATATATATATATATATATATATTTATATATATATATATATTTATATATATATATATATATACATATACATATATACATATATATATATATATATATATATATATATATATATATATATATATATATATATATATATATATATATATATATATATTTATAAAACCATATTTATTCTATTATATATATTTCAAGGGTACCAAAAGATGAAATACAAAGTTTGTTTTATAAATATTGACATATCCAGGAAGGAGATCTTAAGGGTTCATGTTTTTCCTGGATAGTAAAAGGAAAGAGAGAAAAGAGAGGAAAAGTCAAATATTTCAAATTATTAAGATGAATATGCAAATGAGTTTGAGTATTGGGCTGAAAAAAAACGTTATTTTTAGACACTAGGTAGATTTAAATAATTAGTAGAATATATATATGTATGTGTTGGAAGAAGAAAGCGAAAGAAAGAAAAGCTTGTATTAAAAAAGAATTAACAGTTTGTAGGAATGGTGGATTATGATTCCAGAATTTAAAAAAAAAAGAAATGATATTTAGCTATTTATGAGATATAATATTATATATATAATCAATTAGATTATATGAAGAATTATGGTTGTCAGTACATTTTATCTTATTATATTGCAACAGGTTGTAAGTATATAAATATCTATATAGATTAATAAGTGTGCAAGAATAAGTATCATTGGTGATTTTATAGAAATAACACACACGTATTAATTGGTCACATTTCTAATATGAGTTACGAAAGATGTTGATTTTACATTTTACATAAATATTTAAGAAAAAGACGTAGTTCAAATTGTAAGAGAAGAACGATTGTAGATTCAAATATTTTCATCCAACATTGAAAATATTTTCAGAACATTATTAATTTAGCGAAATTATATAATTTATCATACAAGTTATTATGTTTGTTTGCTCAATTGTAAAGGAAAAGATAACTCCAATATTATTTGCTAACTATTAAATTTGATTTAAAATTTGATTTAAAATTTAATTTTAAAATGATTTTCTTAGAAAGTATGTAGAGAAAATTATATATTATTTTGTGTGAAATTATAAGGTATTTTCAAGGATGACAATTTCAATTATATATTATCTACGTCGAAAGATGTGTGAAAAGTTTGACGATTAAAGAGAGGACAAATGTATTATTAAATACGTCAAGAGTGCATTTAGAAGGACTATCGTAAAGAGGATATCTTTTAGAATGTCAATTAAAAAGTGTCAATCTAAAAAATAGATTAAGAAGAGTATCATTGCGAAAAGAATATCAATTGGTAAAAATACTAAATTTAAGAAGGAAGATAATTAAAAAAAAATTAATTTGTTTAAGAAAACCTCAGTAAATAACAGGATCATTTTAAAGGTGTATAAGATGTAGTCAAGTGTAATGAATAATATAGATTAAAAATACTTCGGAAAGTGGATTTTTGGCGATGTCTGCAAGAACTGAATAATTCTGTTTTTAAATTAATAGAGTTTTGACAGTTAATTATATAAAAAATTTCCTCGATACACAAATGACAGATTCTTGAGAAAGCCATATTTTGATATGCTGGTGCTTTCGAAATCGTTCCCCAAGATTTTGAATAGTCTATATTGTTTTCCTTTAAATTCCAAATTAGATGTGAAAGTGAAGTGGAATGTTTTTTTATCGGACCTATTAAATGCATGTTCGTGGTTGTACCAGCGTTCTTTGAATTTTGTAGAAGTGGCACCTATATAGTTAAATATTTTGTCTCTAGTTTTTACTGTGAATATTTTAATCTACATAGATATTTATATACTTGCAACCTGTTTCAAGATAAAATGTACTTACAACTTGATTATATATATAAAATTATAACTTATAATATAGCTAAATATATATTTTTTTAATTCTGGAATCAGATTACACTTTTCCTACAAACTGTTAATTCTTTTTTTTTAAATCCTGTAAATACAAGCTTTTCTTTCTTTCTCTTTCTTCATCCTACACATACATATATATGTATATCCTAATAATTATTTAAATCTACCTAACATCTAAAAAAACGTCTTTTTTCAGCCCTATACCTCAAACTCATTTGCATATTCATCTTAATAATTTGGAAAAAATTTGACTTTTCCTCTCTTTCCCCTCTTTCCTTTTACTATCCAAGAAAAACTTGAACTGTTAACATCTCCTTCCTGGATATGTCAATATTTATAAAACAAACTTTGTATGTTATCTGATGAGAGCGTACCAAAGTTTTGGTACCCTTGAAATCTATATAATAGAATAAATATGGTTTTATAAATATAGTTTCCATTTATTAATATCATTGATATTATATTCCTAAAAATGTGTCGAGTGCTTCGAATCAGTTATAAACATATATATTTGTTGAATTACCAACGAATTAAATATCTCTTTTGCCTATATATATATACATATATATATATAATGATACGAAACGAAAGGAGCTGTGTGGGTACCAAAAACAAGGTGGTGGTTAGGACGGAACAAGTGAAGAAAAGAAAAAAGGAGAAAGAACCCTTCGTCAGCTGGAAATATACACGATCAGATTTTTCGGCGCTAAATTACAAGACATCTGTAGTGATCGGGAACGCCCAAGACCTTTTATAAATCAAAAGGCCAGGAGGGAAAGGAGAGAGAAAGGAGAGAAAAAAAGAGAAAAGAAATTAGATGGTATATATATACAGAGAGAGAGAGAGAGAGAGAGAGAGAGAAATGTCGAGTTAAATCGGGTGACCACCGTGAATAATGTAGTCAACACTTATATATATATATATATTACTATACATAGAACACTGTTCTTTACTTTACTTTTTCTACAGAAACACACACAAACACACACATACACATACATGTATGTATGTGTGCGTGTGTATGTGTGCATATAAATAGGGAGACACAAAGCATGCTTTGTTTAGAACGGATAGCGAATTTGAAAATTAGGTAGTAACATGTGCTTACGCCATATTTGACTAAATAGAATTAGTCTGTTAGTTGGGATTTTTTAAAAAACCCTCTGAATGGAAAAAAAGGATGAGTTTTGACGTACATGTGACACGAGCCCACTTCTTTGGTTTGACGAATCAAAGTGTTACCACTACACCAACACGCCACCCGTTCTTTTTTCCCATTCAGAGGGTATTTTTTAAATCCCAACTAACAAGCTAATTCTATATAGTCAAATACGGCATAAGCACGTGTTACTACCTAACTTTCAAATTCGCTAGCCGTATCTAAACAAAGGCTGCTTTGTATCTCCCTATTTATATACACACACACACAACACACACACACACACGCGCACACACACACACACACACACACACACACACACACACACATCCCCCCACCCCCACACACACACACACGCACGCACACACCCCCACCCCCACACACACACACATATATATATATATATATATATATATACATGCTATGGTTATATAGTTTCAAATTGAATGGAAGGACGCATGGGTGGCGTGTTGGTGTAATAGTTTCACTTTCGTCCGGCAAACCAAAGATGTGGATTCGTGACCCATGTACGTCAATACTCATCTTTTTATACATTGAGAGAGTGTTTTTAAAACCCCAACTAACAGACTAATTCTATTTAATCAAATACGGCGTAAGTACATGTTACTACCTAATTTTATATATATATATATATAAGTACTAATAAAATAGATGTTCTTTTGATCAATTACATTTTATTATACATATTTCGGATGTACAACAGTACGTCCTCATCAGACAAAATATAATGATACATGACATACCCTGAGATGTTAAATGGTAATGATTTAATCATTCTTTGACAGAATATTGTTTAACAATTTAAAAAATATATATATATATATATATATATATATATGTACACAAACACATACGCAAAAAAAGAAGATAGCCACGAACTATTGATGAGGAGTTTGCATATACATTACCCAAATAAAACTTTCCGTTCCGTACCTAAAGTGTTCTAAAATGTTTAATTATATGATACTATATCAAGGGGGACGTCTCATGAATCATAACAGCCAGTGGTAGCCACTGGAAAAAGATTTATAAGGAAGGAAAGATAAAGTGAGGAAGTTTTTTTTTTCAAAAGTTAAACGGTTAGAATTTGGAAATATTTAATTTATAATATTAATGTGAAGACTCCAGATTTCAGGATTATTTGCTATTCACGTATTTATATTATTTTATTTATATAAATTTGATAAGTGTGTTATCATTTCTAAACTTCTGAATTGTGAGAATAACATTATAAAAGATTTAGCTGGCACGTAAACTATGTTTACTGTTGATTAATTACCTAAATCTAAACTTTAACAAATATTTCGACATATTAGGTATGTAAAGCATTTATAGTATCTATTGTTATAAATATTTATATAACTATTATGTATATAGGTATATATTAGTGAGTCAGTATGCATAAGGCAAAAATAAAATAAAATAAAATAATATGTTACAGATAAGATTTATAGATTTGTATAATTATTCTTCAACCAAGATATCAACGTATTATTAGATATAGGGATGTATATATATAGATATACATTAGGTATTATTAATCCCGCCGTGGTTGACTTTGCCTTTCATCCTTACGGGGTCGATAAAATAAAGTACCAGTAATGCACTGGGTAATTGCTGGCCTTGTGCCTAAAGTAGAAACAATTAATGTAGTATACTTTAGGTATGTTACATTTAAATATATATATACATGCATATAAGAAAAACGAAGAATGAGTGCATGTATAAAATTCAAAACAATGTCTATAATAATTTTTAGTTTGGATATTTTCTCTATATTTGAATCATGTATATAGAAGTAGGGTAGGTATATTTAAAAATATTTTAAAAATATATAAAATACAATATATAACTAGATATACATTAGGTATTATTAATGTAGTATACTTTAGTTAAATGATAACAGTTATACTCTTGACAACATGTCACATTTAAATATATATATACATACATATAATAAAAAACGAACAATGAGTGGATGTACAAAACTCAAAATAATGTTTATAATAGGTTTTAGCTGGGATATTTTCTCTATATTTGAAACATGTATATAGAAGTATGGTAGGTATATTTAAAAATATTTAAAAATATTTAAAAATATGTAAAATACAATATATAACTACATATATATTATATATTATAAAACTATTATATTATGAATAAATAAATAAATAAATAAATAAGGGATCGAAAGTACAGCGAAAGAAATTCACATTTATATATAAGTTTGAATCTGTCTCAAATTTAGATATTAATATTATAGTGCAGTAAGTATAAAAGAAATATATGCTATATTATACTATAAATGATAGATCAAAAAGTCATTAAACATTTGGAGTTATAGATAAGTTTCGTAAACATTTTTGGATTGGGTATTATAACTAAAAGTTAAAAGAGATTACGAATGTATTAAAAATTCACAGTTAAATAAATTCAATAGATAGGTATTGTACTAATTTATAGATAATGTTGTTTTTTCTATAGATATCCATAAAATAAAGCAGTGTTGACATAATTCATTGAAGTGTTTAACAACTTAATACTTATATATATATATATATATATATATATATATATATATACATATTGTTATACTTTGGGAGGGTCATGTGGCCAATAAGAAACACACGCACCAGTTGCTTTCACTTCAATTTATTATATAATCATAAATTTATAAATTTACAAATCTACAAATCTATAAATTTCTGATTGGTTGGTTGGTTCCACAACCAGATAGTTGTTTATATATAGTCATAGTCCTTTCGTCACACACTCTGTGACCTCTTCAGTGACTGGGGATTCCTTACTTTGTTTCTCTGCCTTTCCTTTCTTCTGTCCTACGCCATTTTGTTTCTGTGTGTATGTTGTGTGCTCAGTTTGCGCATGCGCCACATCCGGGTGTCTGTGTGTGTTTGTGTTCATTTATCTATTTGTTTATTTATTTACATGTTGTTGGTTGGTTGTTTGTTCTATGTGTGTGTGTGTTTTCATTTTGTCCTTAATTGTAAGTTGTGATGTTGCTGTTCCACTCATATTTTCTATTTAATTTTGGTTGTAATTCTTTTATGCTTACTGCCTCTGTAATTTGCCTAAACATTGCATCTTTTCTGTGTGTAGATTCTATTTTTATTTCTATGTTCTCTAATTTACCCCTGTGTTCTATCTTAGCATGTTGGTAGAGTACAGATGATTCTTTATTATCTTGAAGGTCTCGCCAGTGTTCATTCATCCGTTCCCCTATACTACGAGCTGTCTCACCTATGTACACTATATTTTTGTTTCTACATTGTCCTTCAGTACATCTTATGCTATACACTACATTTCTAGTTTTACAGTTAATATGGGGGCTTATTTTACAGGTTATATATTTCTTATCTATAGATGAGGGTCTTTGGAACGGGTATGTCTTGCTAATAAGTGTTTTTACGGAGGTACCTGGTCTTTCTACTATCTTAATATTGAGTTTATGTTTATTTAGGGCCCTTCTAAATTTGTAGGCTAGTTCGCTTCTAGTGGTTGTATTGATGAACATTACACTCTGGCCGCTATGGGATGTATTGATGAACATTACACTTGGCAACATGACCCTCCCAACGTATAACAATATCGGTTTCAACACACGATTTCAGATAAAGAATCTTGCTAAACAAATTCAGAAACGATATATATATATATATATATATATATATATATATATATATATATATATATATATATATATATATATATATATAGAGAGAGAGAGAGAGAGAGAGAGAGAGAGAGAGAGAGAGAGAGAGAGGGAGAGGGTGAAAGAAATAGAGATAGATATATTCATGGATAAATGGATTACCTTCAATTAGGCGACGACGAAATTACTTATATGAATTCGTTGTACTGGTTTTCTTATAACGCCTTAGGAAAATTGTTGTAAAGCTCAAAAGTGTGTCTGATATACCGCTACGTCTATGAATGTAACCATATATTTCTATATTTCATAATTTGAATTCTTTCAATAAGGAATTGATTGTTTTCTAACAAAGAATCAAATATCCAGCTGTGAAAGTTGGATATCAAAAATGGTGTTCCACTTACAAATTGTAAGATGCATGAATCTAAAACAATGAAAAGGAAGGTTGTCTTTGTTAGGATTTGAAATCAGACCAGAGAGCATGCTATCCTCATTTCTAAATGTCTGCCAACCGACAATATTAATAATAATTCTCTCTACTTTAGGAACAAAACAAGCAATTGGGGTGGGGGTCGATTAAATCAACACCAGTGCATTACTGGTGCTTTAATATATCGAGCCGGTAAGGATGAAAGGCAAAGCTAACCTCGGCGGGATTTAAACTCAGATCATAAAGGGGTGTAATCCTATGCCATAATGCATAATGTCCGACACTCTACCGATTCTGCCAATCTACCACCCTAGTAATATTGATTTCTAGTATAGGCACAAGGCCAGTAATTTGTGGGAAGGGAAAAGTCGACTAAATCGACCTCAGTACGTTACTGGTGCTTTATTTTATCGATCCCGTAAGGATGAAAGGCAAAGCAAACATCGGCTGGATTTTAACTCAGAACGTGAAGGGCCATAACTCTATACTGCAAAACATGGTGTCTGACGCTCTACCGATACTGCCAATCCATCACCCTAGTGATATTTAATAATACTAATAATGGTTTCAGATTCAGGCGTATCTCTCATAACTATGAGGAGAAGGAAAGTAAATTAAATCGAATCCATGGTGTTACAATAAAGTACCAGTAACGCTGTGGTATCGATTTAATCGACTTTCCATTCCCCCAAAATGGTTTAGCTTGTGCCTAAATAAGAAACCATTATTTCGAACATTGGCACAAGGATATTTTTTAGAGAAAGTACACATTTTTTTAAAAATCAGCCCCAATAATTGAATGGTACCTTATTTTGTCTACACCGGAAAGTAGAGAGGTAAAATAGAACACCACAAGATTTGAACTCAGTATGTAAATAGCCATAACAAATACTGTAATGTCATTTTATCCGACTCTCTACCAATTGTGCGAATCCACCAGCCTTATCTCTGGCATTGGCACTCCGTCAGTTACGATGACATGTGTTGCAGTTGATCTGATCAACGGAACAAACTGCTCGGGGAATTAGCATGCAAGTGGCTGAGTATTTTACAAACACGTAGTTCTCAGGGAGTTTCAGCGTGACAGAAATGGGACAAGGCTGGCCCTTCGATTTACAGGCAAAAATTATGTTTGCCAGCTGAGTGGACTGGAGCAATGTGAAATAACGTTTCTTGCTCAAGGACAAAACGTACGACCGGGAATCGAACTCACGACCTTACAATTGTGAGCCGATTAAAATAAACACAAATCAACGTATCTTCATCTACCAGCCTTCTCTAAAGGTTTTTGTAAATTACTTTATATTCTCAAGCTGCCTTCCTAAAGAAAACCACCTTGTGCAGGGATATATATTTCTCCATCCTTCCAAATTAGTTCACTAAGAATGCCAATCAACAAGAAATATTTGAAAAACCTGAAACAGAAGTTGAATGGGGGGAGATACATTTGAGTCTGTTAAGTTAAGAACAATAAATCGATCAAATTTTAAAGAAAATACATGAAACACGAAGAATTTGATTGAAATAAATCCTGGTAAAGTAAATCCACAGAAAAAGGTAAATATTAATGAATATGTACCCGCTTTTGAAAGATATGTGAGTTGGAACAGTAGAATTGGGGGTAAGTTAAAGGAAAAAAAGAATTGAAATATAGACTAGAGAAAACATAACACTTAAGAAAAAAATACAATTGCGATATGATTGAATAGAAGGATGTAAAGACTAAGGTTTCAAAATAAGTATGTAGAGCAAAGAATCAACTAACCTAATGCCCTTATTTCGTATTCGAGGGAACTTGACATATGGATATAAGAAATGATGCCATAAAAATGAATGAGGAAGAAAAGAAAACTAAATATTCAGAAGGTAGATTTTGACAAAAACACCATGTATTAGATAATGAAAATGAAGAAATACACAGAAAATGTTGGAGTAGGACTTTACCATCGAGAAAACAAAAATTAGAAACGAAATAAGAACAGTAAAATGAAAGTTGCTGCACTTGGTCTTGTCCAGGACTACTGGCTGAGACAGTTTGGAAATATCATGTAACCATAACACTCTATTGCATTGTTACTGGTTGAGATATGTTAGATATCTGCGGCGGGGGGAGTGGATCTTGTCTATGGTTTCTGTTCTAGAGAGATTAGTAACCTGCAGGAAATCATAGCCCTTTAATGTAAACAGGGGTTTTCCATTTTGATTAATAACAGAACTTTTCTCCCGTTGAAGATCAAAACGAAAGGAAATGTCTCAATCAACCAATCAATCTCGTGTTAACCAATCATGTGAAAACACTTAATAAGGATAATGGCAGAAAATATATACAAACATCTATATGAAAAGCAGTTGATGTCTGATGAACAGAAGGGCTATCGAAAAAAATGAGTAGAGGAACGAAAGATCAACTAATGATAGATAAAATGTTGTTGATCAATTGTAAATAATGGATGACAAATCTAAGAATTCTGTGAATAGATTATAAAACGAAATATGTCTTATTCTCCAACTTGTAGACCGAACGTTGGCTATAACTGTTAAAGATTTCAGAAAAGAGACATCTGCTAGAAAATAGTAAATGACGGGGAAGAGAAGAAACCTCTTATGGAGGAGACATATTAGCAGACATAGAGTCGGATTCTCTCCCAGCATTTTTCTTAATATCCCTAATCCTTCTATTGATTATTTGGAATATAACTTTATTCAATGGGTATAGAAAGTATATTCACTGGGAATGACATAGAAAATGACATGAACGATATAAAGCTCTAAGATAAAGGCAAAAATCAACTGGATTCCTTTGTTGAAGCTGTACAAATATTTATTAATGAGACTGGTATGAGATTCACTCTTAAGAAATATGGTATGATGAAGATGAGACATGCGTAATTATATTGGAAAACTTGAAAGTAAAATCAATTAGAATTGCGGAACTGTCTTAAGTAGAATGGTTTTGTTTTTTAAATAATCCAAATTGAATGAGAGAAATGTTATACAGGCAATCAATTCAAGGGCAGCACCTCTAAGAGGCCATAAAGAAGGAATAATTGACTGTAGAAGAATGAATATCGACAGGAAAACGAGGAAGCTGCAGACAGTTAACAGAAGCATACACTCGTAGTCGGATGTGGATCTATTATATTGGAAACTTTTAGAGAAAATAAGTTAATGGGTGTTGAAAGGATGGTCGGACTATAAAAAAGCAAGTCAAGAATGATATCTAGAAAAGAAGAAATAATTAAGGAAGTAAAAACAGAAGTGTAAAGCCCAAACGGAAAACATAAGGTGAATTCGAACTCAGGAAAGTCGAAGTTTGAAGGAATGATTCCATTCGGTATTTCTCAAAGAAACAGAGGAAATAATCATTGATAATAACAGCTTATAAGGGTAAATTGAATCAAGAGCATGATAGATAAGCAAGACTGTTTACCCTAATGTTGAATGTGCAATGAGACCTATGAGATTGTATCTCACACAGTTTTCGAAAGTTCACATTTAACTCAAACTGAGTACACCTGTAAACTCAATAAAGTAGAGGTTATATTTCACTGGCAGTTTTGCAAGAAAGTTTGCTTTGTAGGCACAGAAAAAAAAATATCGATGGCCATTTTGTGGGATCAGAAATTAAAGTTCTAAATAAAATCAGACCACTATGGGACTTTTCCCGTACAAACCAAAAGGAAAATGCAGCATAATTAGCCACATATTTTAGTTCTTGATAAGTATATAAAAGTGTTCTCGGTAATTCACGTAATATGCTCATTAGACTTCAGAGTATAAGGTAAAATGATGTAAAAAATACACAATGTAGAAAGTTACACTAACTTGAACTATAATATTCATACTGTTAGAGAAAAAAAAGGCTAACTAGGTCATAAACGTCTCAGTGGAATCGAAGACCTGGGAACAGTGACAAGGATTTGGAAGCACACCTTGGAAAGCTAGACACCCATCTGGGAGTGCTGGAAGTGTGAAAAAGTTGTTTTAATTCATGCAGCTAGATATTTAACATACGTTTAG
Source organism: Eledone cirrhosa (assembly GCA_964016885.1). NCBI lineage: Eukaryota > Metazoa > Mollusca > Cephalopoda > Octopoda > Eledonidae > Eledone > Eledone cirrhosa. Next base: position 191,704,074 of record OZ024742.1, read on the forward strand.
AATATCTAAAGACACATGTATCGGCTTCATCGTTAATGAACTAGAGTGACAGAATTATTAACACGATGGTTGTGTAAATTACATAGTAATAATAAGAATACTACTAGTAATAGTAGTAGCCGTTTAACGGCATCTTATCTGTAAGACCAAGGCCTATATCTTCTTTCCAAGCTACACAGTGTGCCAATTTCTGTACGTGCGTGTGTGTGTGCCAGTATTTGTTCGTATGTATATTTACGTGAGCTGCACTTGATATTTCTTATTGTAAATTGAATATAACTTACAAATATCACACATTACCAAAAAAATCTGAGCATTTTTATTTGTTTATATTTTTTCGTAGCGTGTGTAAAATAAATGTGTGAAACTATTTCCAAATGTTTAGAGAAATATTTTTTAAGTAATCTAATATATTTGTGTATTTAATACTTTTTGTAAACATATTTTCACATGATAATTTTGTCTTCTGTATTTTAAGAGTATTTTATAACAAACCTAGCTGCGACATTTTTTATTTCGGGTTTGAAATTTTCGAGTGTAATATCTTTACAGAAATGACGCTTGATGAAAAATCAACAATTTAGAAGATATGCATTCGCCATTGTTATTCTGCTGACGTAATTACACTGTTGCTGAGAATCTAACAAATTGCTGTGATTAATTAGAAACAAATAGGATTTAATTTAATTTTCTATCATCGTTAAATTTACGATTATACTCAGAAGTTGTACAAATTAAGCAGTTGTATGTATAGACAGGGCAACATGAAGGAATGTATAACTTATTTGCTTTACTATAATGAGGGTCTGGGTTTGATCTCACTGCTTCGGGTTTGGGGCAAGAATCTTTTGTATAGCTTCGAGTTGACTCAAAACTTCTGACTCAAACTGGGTAGACAGAAGCTACTTATGAGCCATGTAAATTGATTCTGCAAACACCAAAACATACTAAGTTACACTGAATCTGACTTAACATTACATTAACGTACAGAGGTCCATGGAATGCCCAGCCAATTGCACGTTAATTTTACGGGTAGGAAGTTGCGTTGATGGAACAACTGGAAAATCCATCTTAGAAACCTAAGGTGTTCGATTTGCTTTGAGTTTTATAGTTGAATAAATATTGATTTCTATCATAAATATATTGCTATATATTTTAAATGAGGATAAGTTTCGATCGTCAAATCCTTTACACTTTATTACTGTATTTCATTCAAATTGGATGAATACCATGCAATGTGGCATATTCCAATTCCTTTTTTTATGACTTAGACATTGAAGCAAATTGTTTTAGAAGAAACCTCTGTCCCATATATTTTCAGCATAGTGTATTCCGATTAAGGCATCCGAGCAATAGGTTGTGCCATTAACCAGGGGAAGAAATTATATAACACAGATACTTGTTCAAAAAGCTACCTAAGTGAGGAACATAACTAAACGTAATTTATACACATGCACCCACGTACGCACACACACACACACTCACACACTCACACACACGCGCACACACACACACTCACTCTCACACACAGACACTCACACACGCACACACACATACACACACACACACACACACACATACATACACACACACACACACACACACACACACACACACACACACACACACACACACACACACACACACAGAAATATATCACAGAAATGAGAAAAGAAGTGTAGACGTTTGAGATTCCTTTATTTTTTTCTGTAACATTTTGACTGAAATCTTTCGAAAGCCGCTTTCTGATTTGTAATATGATTTCGCCAACTGAAACCAGTCAGAAATCCCTTGGATATGAGAGTGATGCCAAACATCAGAAACTCCAGTTATTTGTCACACATTGAATCATACAAATGACGGTTATTTTGCCCTTCTTACATTCGATAGTCTCCCTTAAACTCGTTGTTGTAGGTGGCACATTGAGACTTTCTGAATACAAATATGTGTGCAAACACAGGATGTGCGTCACCCAATAATGTGTGAAGAAACAATGCCACTGACAGACGAAAACGTAATGTCTAGGGCACGTCGAGATGCAGCTCTCTGACCGAGATGGCCTGGTGCTGGGAACCATGATATGTCATCAGTCAGAGTCGAAATCGTGTCGAGTAAAGTAAAATTATAGCTGTCTGCGACGGAACAATAAATTGTTGAAAAGTATGAGACGAATGAACATAATGGTGAAGACGATGATGATGATGGATTCTAAACAATTTTAGCTAATCGTCGTCTCAGTTTGTTCAAGTTTAGTCTCAGGTATTATGATTTAGTTATAAACAGTAGCAGTAGTTTTCTTTTCGTGAAATCTGTGTATATATCGTATATGAATGTTTGTTTTCTTCTGTATTTCCTTCTGTTTAAATATTTACTGTGAATATAACTCTGTGCTTCCTTTATACATACCAATTCTTCTGACAGAATCAACGTTATACAACACGACCACATGACAACATGACATGTAAATGAGGTGTACAAAATATTTACTGCTTCTCTTTTCATATTTCTTCCCATATATATATATATATATATATATATATATATATATATATATATATATATATATATATATATATATATATATATATATATATATATATAATTAAACAAATAAGCGCACACGCACACACACACACACACACACACACACATATATATATATATATATATATATATATATATATATATATATATATATCAGTTTCTGTGGAGAAGTGATAAAATTCTGATTCTTCTTTCCTTTTTAGATGATCGTCATTCAGCAATCTGTGCAGGAAACTTGTTGATTTATCACCGTACTTTATCACTGTTTTTACGTAAAATGTGGAATCAAGAATGTTTCGCCACCACCTATTTCTGATTATCTGTTGCTGCCTTGTGTTGACTTCTCTTACTTTACACTCTTCTCATCAAATATATTTATACACTTTCATCCCTATCCCGTCAATTCTAATAGTTAAAACAAAAGGGAATGCAGCGTGACTGAACTATCATGTCCAGGATTCGACCCCATAGCTTGGCATCTATATCAAGGGTCACATATCATAATCAAGTGTCCAAGCAGACCATATAAGTGAAATTGTGAAAACCGAAACTTTTTAGTAGCCTGTTTGATGGACTCTAGCTGCAATTATAAGAGCCATGAATTATAAGGCGGTGAATTGGCAGTATCGGTAATGCTATCAAAGAAATCGAGTAATCGCAATCCTTAAGCCTATATTCAACCCAGCTCACCAGGTACATCATCATCATCATCCGTCGACTTCAGCCGAAATGAAATCAACAATTAATCTCCACGTGGGTCTGTCGTTCATTGCCGTTGCCCAGCCCTGAATTTCAATACCAGAATTTCTGGAGATGACATCTGGATAGGAGTGCTTGCGCCCCCTGTTATTAGTGACGATTGTGGTTTCCAAACCATTAATGGGGACACAGCCTAATAGGTGGCACGATGGCAGTGGTTAGCAAATCTTACTCTCCTTTTACGACAACGACAGATATGCGTGGGAGGCCGGCATATCTCTCTCTCAAAGTCAGAATTCGCCAGCATATGTTCTGAATGCATTGAAGCAGGCGATTGTTAGTGACATCAAGGGGCTGTTGTTGTTTGGATGAAAGCGTCCATGTTTCACTTCCATATAGCAAAAGTGATTGATTGTTACTTGGAAGAATCTGATCTTGGCCTGATTGAAAAGATTTGAGCGCCAAACTTGATATATATCTTGCTGCGAGTTGACCATGCTTGGGCCCTTTTGGTGGTGAAATCCTTCTCAGAGTACATGATCCAGGACCCAGGTACATATCAGACATGATATATTAAGTAAAAACTAATAAAGTCGTTTTAAAACCATACCCAAGCACTCGCAGCATAACAACAACAAACCTGTACCAATTCCTGGTACGTATATTACTAGGCAGCTTCCATGGTACTACGGGGTTTCTATATTATTTTGCTGTGACTAGTACCACATTATGTAATTGTGATTTCACCTGCATATATTCAGTACATTTCTACCAATCTTATCAAGTCCCCGTTCACATTGATTAGATAACCGATATAACCTGTTCTCTTATTATCGGATTTTGAATGACATTTTCAGAATTCTGTTATAATTTTATCTATTTGTCTTCCTATGTGCATTTCGTTTAATGCATTTCCAAATTATTTCTTTGATGTTTTAACTGGATACAAAGAGTTTTATGTATTTAATATAATTGTATTGACTAGCACATTGAATTAAGAATATGGAACTGGTAAAACTAACCTGCTCACATTTTCTGTCTGGGTTCCTTTATCAATTCAAACCTTCTAAAATCTCGGAATAGCAGTAATACGAGAATCTAACGTGAATCGGCATTGCAACAACTATAGTACAAATCCATTTCCTTATCAATTGCAAAATTCTACGGCTTATTAAACTTGGGGACTTTGTTTTTCATCCATCCGGTCGATAAAATAAAGTGCCAGTCAAGTACTGGTGGCGATATAATAGATTTTCGAACTTCCTTCGGGCTTAAATATACTTATATATATGATACCATTTTTACGTGCAAACATTCTGTTTCTGAAAATGTTATTTCTAGTATAATTTGCAGTGGAGTGTATATATATATATATATATATATAAATGAAAGGTATAGAAAACATTGTAGCGAAAAGCCAACAGTATTCCATAATATATATATATATATATATATATTCTTTCCCGTTCTGAAACATCTGTTATTGTTATCATTCTTTTTGTCACGTAAACATAAACATATCGCCAGTATTCTGTAAATATATTTTGGTAATTCTTTCACACACAAACAATATCGTTGAGTATCTAAGGTAACTTGATACAATTGTCTCTCCTGTCCAATGTAAAGTGATTCAGTATTAGAATCCGTGAAGAATTACGATAAATCATTGGAAAGGTAATTCACTAAAAGAAGTAGGAAAGGGAAAGGAATAATAATTCACTGGAATAAAATAGAGTAGAAGGAAAAAACATTGTTATCTAATCTGTTTTTCATAAAACAATCTCTGACAGTTTGAGAAGATGGAATAAAATACTGTAAGTTTTGGGGTATTTATTTATTTTATTTTATTTTTTCTTGTTTCTATTTCTGCAATAAATATCATGGTGATGATGATGATGAGGATGATGATGATGATTGATCCTCCGTCAGCTTCGATGTGGAGTATTCCGTTGTTCTGATCAATTGAACGTCCACTTCGTAAAATTTATCTCTACATATATGGTTGAGTAGTCATTTTACAGACTGGTATACTCTTAACGTAATTTCTAAATCGAATCAGTGCGGCAAAGATAATATCAGAAAATCCTGTTTATCTGAATTACAGTTACAACCTATCTTGTATTACATGGTAGTGTATTTCATAGAGATGTATACCCTTAATGGAATTCTCTAACACGCAGTTAATATTTAACAATGCTCGATGTTTCAATTACACAATACAACTTAGATTATATTGAAAATGGCTGAGTATTCCTCAGACGCAGATAGATTTCACATATTTCTCAAGCCGAATTAATGTGACAAGTTTTGACCTTTCTATTACAGGTACCGTCAATCTTGTTTTATTGTGTAAGTGTTTCAGTATTCCACAGGCATGCATATTTCTGATGTAACTCCTAAACCAAATCAGTGTAAAACCATAATATGCAACAAGGATAGACTATTGAATTACATGTACAATATATCATATATTATATTGTAAGTGGTTTAGTATTTAACAGTCGTAACGTATTTAAGATTCCTAACATAATTACCAACTCAAGTTAGTGTCATACGATATCTGACAAGACTGGATGTTCAAATTTCGGCTTCAGCAAAACAAAAGTTCACATTTAAATTATTGGTACAATCCATATTGAAATATAGTCTATATGGTTGAGTATTCCACAGACAAGTGTACCTTTAAGGTAATTATCAAGCTGAATCAGAGTGACAAGTTTTTACCTTTCAATTGCACGCACAATCCATCTTCTGTTATAGCATAAGTAGTTGAATATTCCACAGACGCTTATAATATGAATATAATTCTGACGCCGAATCAGTTCATCCAGACTGGACCTAAGGATTAAAGCTGTAATCCAGCCAACAGGTTTCAAGGTATTCTGTCTGCCTAATTTTCCTACCGTTATGTATCGTTCTGAGTCCTTGGTAAAGACAATCCGAATGCCATGGATCTTATGCTTGCAAAGCAACACACTTCATCACTCACCCATGTTGCAGTTGTGACATCAGGGAAATGGCGGAGACGTTGGAGTTTAGATCAAAATGTCTTTTAATATTTGTTCATCCTCCTTGTGCTCTGATTTCAAGGACGAGCTAATGTGAGCATTGTTTGCAGATTCGAGGTCAATAATACAATGAGCCATCCAGTCGATGTAGATGCATTTATATAGTTGTTACAACAGTCTGACTAAAAGTATTGTGATACTTATTAAAACGTTTTACTCTTTAAGTTCAAATGCAGCATGACCTCAATAGCTGGAAGATTTCATTCGTCACCCCTTTTAAAATTGCTGCCAACTCTTTGTGTGATTTATGTGGGGTTCATTATGTTGCAGGAATTTGGGCCAGGTCACCGATCCGAACATATCTATCATCTTTTCTTTCACCAATATAGGAGGCTCGATATTATGAGCGCTGCCTTAACCTACCTGATTAAACAGTCAAATAACAAAACGCAAGCGGTATAATATTGGATCAGGAAAAAACATTACATGGAGGTCACCGAAAATAATGAAACAGAAAACTATTGTTGCGCACATTTGTGAGAAGAAATAAGTTTCTTTTGAAGAAATGATAGAAAAAATTACTTTTAAGAGAATATATGCTTCAATATGCAGCTAAAATCTCACATGCACTTATGCTGACATTTAAAATGCATACCTATAAAGAATTATAGCATTGTGTGTATCTTTCTCTCATTGTATATGTATCTATGTATATATAAACGCACACATATATATATATTTATACATATCTCCCCCTCTCTCTCTCTCTCTCTCTATATATATATATATATATATATATATATATATATATATATGTGTGTGTGTGTACGCTATACTTGAAAATATTCTGACATTTACTGTATTCAAGAATTGTAAACTATAATTTGAACTTAAAATATTATTTTAGATAAAATAACGTAAAAATTGATTTCACATCAAAACTATTCCAGCGAGGATAACACATAAGAAATAAGAAAATTATCTCTAACATAAAATGATTTCTAACAATACACAGCGTATAACATATGACGTAATTTCTACTGTAATCGGCTGTTGATCACATTGATTTTCATACTTCCTAGAGTATCATTCCCTTCTCTGTTGTCAAGCAACAAATATTTTTTCCAAATAATGTATGATATTTAAGTGAACGGTAAAGCGCATTGCAGTCGGTCGGTAACAATGTAATGTTAACTTAAGAATACACTTTCTAATCAGGAACCCAAGGTTCTAACTCATTGGGGTTATTCTTCATATCGTCAACTTTTAATCTGTTTGAGCTTCCGCAGGTTTGTGCAGCACTGCTTGTTGAAGAAATTTGGTGGTTGGCCAACCAATGTATACCCATTTAGTGGTGTTCATAGACTTATATCTCTAATGTGTTATTGCTAAACTCCCCGTCAGTCTCCTGCAAAACATGGCATGTCCATCCATGATATGGAGTTCCTCTGTTTATATCAATGAGTATTTGATTAGATCTCTCCTCCAGCAATCTCCTGCGTAACACACGGCATATATATATATATATATATATATATATATATATATATATATATATATATATATATAATTGAAAAAGTGGAGAATAACATGGTCAACAGTACAAAAAAGGGTATTTATTTGCAGTCTGACAATTGTTTCACTGATAAAGTTGTCTAAAAATTGCTGAAGACTAAAAGCAGTGCCATTCAATATTAAATACGATGTTAGCTGGATCAGGTCTTCTGAAACTGTTTCTACAATTGTCAGACTACAAATAAATACCCTATTTTGTACTGTTGATCATGCTATTCTGCACTTTCTTAATTTTATTACTCCAAGATATACTTACA
>OZ024742.1:191717156-191719656 GCA_964016885.1 Eledone cirrhosa
ACCTATATCACTCAAGAACATCCCAACCCCATCTAGGAGAAATTACTGATAGCTAGTGTCAACTTCTTCGTTAAGCGTATTAGATGGCGCACTTTCCACTTCGATAAGAGAAATAAGAAATCAACCACGGTGTCCCCCAATAACAAATTCGGTTTTAAAACCTATAGGAGCCCGCCCCATAACTCCATGCTACATGGATTTGAGAATGACCTCCTATCACTAGTAAGGAATATTAAGTTTAAAAACCCCCATGGGAATAGCAACAAATTCCGGATGAATCTGGAAACCTTAGTTAAGGACTTTAACGATAAAAGAGATATCCTGGTCACCTCGGATAAAACCAGAAATATTTATAGCTTAAATTATGATACGTATCATAGGTTTATATACAATGAATTAAATAGAAACTATAAAAAGACAACAAGCGCAAACTTAGATGAAATTAATAAGGAAGCATGTGCCATAGTGGATAAACTAGGTCTGGAAAAGTATACCCAACCATATACCTCTAGGCAACCCAGGTTCACCCTTAAAGACCATAAGGCTGACTTCATTAGTAAACCCTCTGTTAGATTAATTAGCCCATCGTAGTCAGATATAGGAATTATCAGTAAGAAAATTTTAGACAGACGGCGTTATACCCACCATCAGAAGGAAAATATATCTAGAGCTATGGGAGAATACGGAAGAGGTTTTGAAATGGTTCTCAAGCCTTAACAACCATAAATCCCTTAAATTTATACAAATCGACATTGATGCGTACTACACCTCAATCTCCCCCATACTCCTTAATAAGGCCCTAATCATGGCCATGCAGAAAAGTGAGCTCACTAGGTCTCAAATTGATGTCATTCTTGCGGCCCGGAAAACGATAATCACATTTGAGGATGAATTGTGGACCCGCAAGAATACGCCCAGTAACTTCGCCATCACAATGGGATCTAGTGACTCTGCACAAGTAACGGACCTGGTAGGATTGTACTTCTTAAAGGAGTTACATGAGACATTACCACACTTGAAGGGCGGCTTATACCGTGATGACGCCCTCCTCACTCTCGAGTATAAAAAGTGCAATATAGAAAGAACCAGGAAACAATTACGTAGGTTCTTTAAAAACTTTAATCTAAGTATTACCATAGATGCAAATGATAAAACAGTAAACTTCCTAGACGCCACCCTTGACCTAGAAAGTAAAACATTTGCACCCTACCATAAACCTAACGATAGACTAACATATGTAAACGCCAGCTCTAACCACCCCAAATCAGTCATAAACGCTATTCCCAAGGGGGTCTCTAATAGAATTAGCAGACTGTCCTGTAATGAGAGTATCTTCAACTCCAATGCAGAGTATTATGACAAGGCCCTAGCAGAATCTGGTTACGGGAGTAGATTATCATATATACATAAGGACTCTCAAACCATGAGTGTGAAACCTACCAACATAATCACACATAGTATGGCCACAAAGCCTAACCAGCTTAGCGGCAAGAATAATAGTAAGAACCCTAATGGCGGTAACCCAGCTAAATGTAAACCACGTAAAGACAATACTAGAGTCCCTCACCACAACTCTAAAACACGCCATGAATATAAACCATCCGGGCTTAAGAAAAACAGACAACGCCACTAACGTTAATAACGGAACCCTACAAAATAGTACGCACAGTAGCGAGACTCACCCCACAGATAAGAAAAATAGAAGAAGGAAAAACATGTATTTTAACCCACCTTTTAAGTCTGAGGTCCTCACTAACCTCCCCAGAGTATTCTTCTCATTATTGGAAAAAAACTTCCCACCAGGCAATAGATATCGCAACATAATTAACAAAAACGTAATTAAATTATCCTATTCGACAACACCTAACCTCGCATCACACCTAGCACGCACGAACATTAGGAAAACTAGGGAAGGCTTCGAAGCAATTAAAATGGCAGTCAACCACCAGCAGCCGACTACACTGGAAAATGGGCAACATAATAGCATTAATGAGCCATCTAATGATATAGAGGCACCTAGTGATAATGCTAGTAACCAAACTTCGGGAGGTAAGTTAACTAATCGAACCCGCAGTTGCAATTGTAGGCGGAGTAGTAACTGTCCCCTAAGAGGGGATTGCCTCATGAAAAACATAGTATATGCATGTGACGTAACCACACACAACTCTACCAAAACATTTATAGGAGCAACGTCCAATACATTTAAAACTAGATTTAACGCGCATATGTACACATTTAGACACGATAGACATACGAATGCCACCTCACTGGCGGGATACATCTCCTTTTTAAAAAATAATAGTACCCCATACAAACTTTTTTGGAGGAAGCTTACTAGATCCACGCCATACCGACCGCAGAGCGGAAGTTGTGCCCTGTGTTTACTGGAATGCCATGCCATAATACATTCTAAACTGAACCTGCTTAACAGGAAATCGGAAATGTTCTCCTCTTGCCAACACAAAATCCTGAGTTCCTTCTTCTATTTTAAACCTAGCCC
>OZ024742.1:191724656-191727156 GCA_964016885.1 Eledone cirrhosa
AATGTAAGTATGCATGTATACGTACATACATATATGTATACAGACGTACAGTAGCATGCACATATATATATATATATACATATATACATACATATGCATACAGGTACACATACATATATGCACGTATCAGTTTAGCGGCGCTAACGTCGCTTTGTTCGTTTGTAAACAAACTGAACAGCCTGAATTTATGCCATACGGTGTTAAGGCAACCACGTCACCTTTTTGTTCAACACTGACACAGGAACGATGTACTAGTTTCAAGCTTGTTAGCTATCATCAGCACCGTTTACCCATCTGCCAGATAGTTGAACGCGTCGAAAGTATATACTTTCCTTATGAAAATTAACGGCTGAGCAGCCTAATTTGCATATTGAGTGAGTTAAATCGGTCAGGCATACCGAAAACGATAAATTGAAACAAAATGAAAACGAAATTCCATTTCTCACTCTTAGTATGGCACTTACTTAAATGTAAGTATGCATGTATACGTACATACATATATGTATACAGACGTACAGTAGCATGCACATATATATATATATATACATATATACATACATATGCATACAGGTACACATACATATATGCACGTATCAGTTTAGCGGCGCTAACGTCGCTTTGTTCGTTTGTAAACAAACTGAACAGCCTGAATTTATGCCATACGGTGTTAAGGCAACCACGTCACCTTTTTGTTCAACACTGACACAGGAACGATGTACTAGTTTCAAGCTTGTTAGCTATCATCAGCACCGTTTACCCATCTGCCAGATAGTTGAACGCGTCGAAAGTATATACTTTCCTTATGAAAATTAACGGCTGAGCAGCCTAATTTGCATATTGAGTGAGTTAAATCGGTCAGGCATACCGAAAACGATAAATTGAAACAAAATGAAAACGAAATTCCATTTCTCACTCTTAGTATGGCACTTACTTAAATGTAAGTATGCATGTATACGTACATACATATATGTATACAGACGTACAGTAGCATGCACATATATATATATATATACATATATACATACATATGCATACAGGTACACATACATATATGCACGTATCAGTTTAGCGGCGCTAACGTCGCTTTGTTCGTTTGTAAACAAACTGAACAGCCTGAATTTATGCCATACGGTGTTAAGGCAACCACGTCACCTTTTTGTTCAACACTGACACAGGAACGATGTACTAGTTTCAAGCTTGTTAGCTATCATCAGCACCGTTTACCCATCTGCCAGATAGTTGAACGCGTCGAAAGTATATACTTTCCTTATGAAAATTAACGGCTGAGCAGCCTAATTTGCATATTGAGTGAGTTAAATCGGTCAGGCATACCGAAAACGATAAATTGAAACAAAATGAAAACGAAATTCCAAGCTTGAAACTAGTACATCGTTCCTGTGTTAGTGTTGAACAAAAAGGTGACGTGGTTGCCTTAACACCGTATGGCATAAATTCAGGCTGTTCAGTTTGTTTACAAACGAACAAAGCGACGTTAGCGCCGCTAAACTGATACGTGCATATATGTATGTGTACCTGTATGCATATGTATGTATATATGTATATATATATATATATGTGCATGCTACTGTACGTCTGTATACATATATGTATGTACGTATACATGCATACTTACATTTAAGTAAGTGCCATACTAAGAGTGAGAAATGGAATTTCGTTTTCATTTTGTTTCAATTTATCGTTTTCGGTATGCCTGACCGATTTAACTCACTCAATATGCAAATTAGGCTGCTCAGCCGTTAATTTTCATAAGGAAAGTATATACTTTCGACGCGTTCAACTATCTGGCAGATGGGTAAACGGTGCTGATGATAGCTAACAAGCTTGAAACTAGTACATCGTTCCTGTGTCAGTGTTGAACAAAAAGGTGACGTGGTTGCCTTAACACCGTATGGCATAAATTCAGGCTGTTCAGTTTGTTTACAAACGAACAAAGCGACGTTAGCGCCGCTAAACTGATACGTGCATATATGTATGTGTACCTGTATGCATATGTATGTATATATGTATATATATATATATATGTGCATGCTACTGTACGTCTGTATACATATATGTATGTACGTATACATGCATACTTACATTTAAGTAAGTGCCATACTAAGAGTGAGAAATGGAATTTCGTTTTCATTTTGTTTCAATTTATCGTTTTCGGTATGCCTGACCGATTTAACTCACTCAATATGCAAATTAGGCTGCTCAGCCGTTAATTTTCATAAGGAAAGTATATACTTTCGACGCGTTCAACTATCTGGCAGATGGGTAAACGGTGCTGATGATAGCTAACAAGCTTGAAACTAGTACATCGTTCCTGTGTCAGTGTTGAACAAAAAGGTGACGTGGTTGCCTTAACACCGTATGGCATAAATTCAGGCTGTTCAGTTTGTTTACAAACGAACAAAGCGACGTTAGCGCCGCTAAACTGATACGTGCATATATGTATGTGTACCTGTATGCATATGTATGTATATATGTATATATA
>OZ024742.1:191732156-191764656 GCA_964016885.1 Eledone cirrhosa
ATTCCTTGTCTGGCTTTCTGGAGAATAGGAGGAAGGTGTTCCCCCGAAAAACCAGTATGACTCTAAACACCGGTTTGTCTGTGTGTTTACATACAGAATAGCTGGGCCGCTCACTGTAAAGCGACCAGTGAAAGACTTGGTACACCTACATATGTATACGTGTGTGTATTCATATACACACTAGTATTTCAGTATGCATATGTAGATGTACATTTTTAACTTAATTGTTTAAGCGTCAGTCATACAAAAGTGAGTTACAAACGAAGCGAAATTTAATTTCGTTTCGTTATTTGTTTTCATCGTCTCCGCTGAACCGGTGCGTACTCACACTCTATGCAAATTAGTCTGCCCACTACTAATTTTCATAGAAAAAGCATATAACGATATGTGCTTTTACAATTCTCCAGAAAGGCCGGTAGATAGGTAAATATTGCTGATGAGTTGTAACAACAACGAAACTAGTTCAATATTCCTTGTCTGGCTTTCTGGAGAATAGGGGGAAGGTGTTCCCCCGAAAAACCAGTATGACTCTAAAAACCGGTTTGTCTGTGTGTTTACATACAGAATAGCTGGGCCGCTCACTGTAAAGCGACCAGTGAAAGACTTGGTACACCTACATATGTATACGTGTGTGTATTCATATACACACTAGTATTTCAGTATGCATATGTAGATGTACATTTTTAACTTAATTGTTTAAGCGTCAGTCATACAAAAGTGAGTTACAAACGAAGCGAAATTTAATTTCGTTTCGTTATTTGTTTTTATATATATATACTTATATATATATATACATATTAGAGCAAACATCACGGGCGCTCTATCTCAAAATTATTTTTGTAAAGCATTAGAAATGCGCAACCGGTAAAAACTGAAAACTAAAACTGAATACTAACCAATACTTATTACTCATTTTTACTTATTCCTAATTCAACTATTTTTCGCTGGGAATAATTTGGCAGCTTTTCTTTTCCTTTTTACTAATATATATATATATATACACATATATATATACAGATTGAGAGGGAGAGAGAGAGAGAGGGGAGAGAGAACCAGTAGAAAATGCCAATAGATGTTAATCATGGAAAAACAGAAAAACATTTTTTTTGAAAGTTAGTGCCGGTTTTAGTCCATAACTATTACGACTTCCTCACACATGAAACAATATATATAATAAAAAAACATAATAAAGTTATATTGTATTAGAAGAGAATATTAAACAACATAGTTTACATATAGAGAATTCACATTTTCGCCTCTCTCTCTCTATCTCTCTCTCCCTCTTTCTCTCTTTTCCTTGGTAATATGGTGGTAGTAGCAGTCAAAATAATTTTTTCTGCTTTTGGCACAAAGGCAGCAATTATCACAGTGCATTACTGGTACTTTATTTTATCCACCCCGTAATGATGAAAGGCGAATTTAACCTCGGCGGGATTTGAACTCAGAACATAAAGAGACGTAACTCTATGATGCAAAACATGGCGTCCGACCGGCTACCGATACTACCAATCTACCAAGAGTCGGGTTGTCGTCTGTCACTGTCTGCTGACTGTTGACTTCAATGGCAGTAGTAACAGTAGAGGGGAAGAAAAACAGAGGAAGTAGAGGAGATGAAAGAAAAGGCGGAGAATGTGTAGTAATGATAAAAGCAATATAGAAGAGGAAGAGTAAAGAAAAGGAAGAAGGAAAAGCGGGACAAGAAGGAGTTATTCTTTACACCAACATAAGAAAAAACATAGGAGTATTGGCAGGGTGACATGAGCTTTGGATTATATGTTTTACTGTAGGTAATTTAGCTGTCTGTGATTGGAGTTCAAATTCTGCCCCAGGTTAACATTATCTTTCATTCTTTCGTGGTCGATAAATAATTTTTTCTACTTTTGGCACAAGACCAGCAATTATCTTAGTACATTACTGGTACTTTATTTTATCGACCCCGTAAGGATGAGAGGCAAAATCAACCTCGTTGGAATTTGAACTCAGACTCTATGCTGCAAAGTATGGCCTCCGACCCTCTAACGATACTGCCAATCCCCCGCCCTAGTGGTCGATAAATAATTGTTTCTTCTTTTGGCAGAAGGCCAGCAATTACTGTGCATTACTGGTACATTATTTTATGGACCTCGTAAGGATGAAAGGCAAAGTTAACCTAGTGGTCGATAAATAATTGTTTCTACTTTTTGGCACAAGGCCAGCAAATACCCAGTGCATTACTGGTACCATATTTTATCGACCCCGTAAGGATGAAAGGCAAAGTTAACCTCGGCGGGATTTGAACTCAGAATGACAAGGGCCGTAACTCTATGCGTCAAAGCATGGCGTCCGACCCTCTACCGATACTGCCAATCCACCGTCAATAAATAATATCCTTTTCTAATAGCGTCATTACTACACATTCTCCGCCTTTTCTTTCATCTCCTACTACTGCCTCTTTTTATGGAATTAGAACCTCTGCCGAAAGGAGTAGTAGTATTTATTCCGGCCCCTTCAGTTCTGAGTTTACATTCTACCTCTTTTCCTCGGCTTCCACCTGGCGGGATGCAGGTCCCTCCTGATTCTGTTATCAATGACATACCTCCAGTATTAGATGGAGTGAGGCGTTGATTTGATTAACATCAAAATCACATAAATAAAATACGAAGAGAATAGATATAGTAGACTAAATACTAGGACACAATAGTACCTACGTAATAAACACTTTGTTTCGACTTTTGTTTGATATAATAATTTCCTATTGAACTACATCAATGTGTATGTAAAAACGCTCCCCTGTAGCTACTAATGGAATTACGACTGGTAAAACCGTCGTGGTATGTTATAATTCTTTCACAATAACCGAACCTACACATGTACAAAGGAAAAGTTTTATTAATTTATAAGTTGAAAAGAATCATTAATAATTCCATTTTTCTCTATCTTAGAACTTGTATCTAGAGGTTGAGTATATAAGATATGTTATTATCTTGGGATATCTACGTATTTTGCTAATTTCTAGATTTTTTTCATGTATGTATGCTTTTATTAACACCTAAAAATAATCACGCAAATTCACTATATTTTGGATATATTGCTTTCAAAATCCTGATAAGTTACACTTGGTTTGAGAACATTTACTCAGTATTATTTACTCAGTATTATTGCAATATTTTATTCTCTCGGAAAACCTCTGTTAATTTCCTTCAAAATTCTGTGCCAGTGAACATAATTACTATTCTAATCAGTAACAGTTCCCATTGGGCATTACAGTACATTGGCTACACGATATTCCTAGTTTTCTTTTCCCGAGATTAAACAAAATAAATTGTTCGAACATGTCACGTAATCTATTTTATAATTCTCCTTCAAAGGATTTACTCTTTTGCAACATTTCAGCTACATAGTTGCAAATTGTAACATACATGGATGTTGATGTAACAAGTATAATGACACCACATGGATCATACCATGGACTGTCGTGGCAGCAATGCTGAATGGTGAATGGATTCGCATCTTGAGAAAGTGTCATTGACTATAGCCTAAAGTGGACCCGTCTTTTTATACTAAGGACAAGGAAATTGTTTGAAAGCACGTCAGATAAACTAATTGCAACTGTAATTCAAAGGGCCAGTTATGTCATACATCGTCACGCTGATCTCAATGAAAATTAAGTTAAAATTACACTTGTCTATGGAATACTCGATCACGTACACATTAATCCACGTGGTAGACGTTCAGTTGATTGAACAAATGCATGATCTTTGTTCAAACCGACGTAGACCCATCATGCTCAGTCAATCACACGTTAATTTCATAAGCAGACTGTTCCATTGATTTATCAAGTAGAACAACCATCCTCGAAACCGGCAGAGGTCCATCTTAGTTCGGATAACTTGGTTGTTGCAGTTACAACAGAAGTCAGGTGATGGTGACAGCTGCAGTAAGAGGAATTCTGTTTCTTCTGTACCAAAATCATTGTGGTTATATATATATATATATATATATATATACGATATTAATAAATGGAAACTATATTTATAAAACCATATTTATTTCATTATACATATTTCAGGGATACCACATTATATTATGGTATGCCTTCATCAGACAAAATACAATATATAACAGTTTTACAAATATCTTTGACGTACCCTTTTAAAATACAACCATTACTTTTGGAGGCTGTCTGGATAGTGATTTGTTTACATTGTTTTAATAAGTCATAGTGTTAAGCACAATTAGAAAAAGACGGAGAGAAAGAAAAAGAAAAAGACGGAGAGAGAGAAAGAAAGAGAAAGAAAACCTGGAGAAATATCGGAGAGAGAGAGAAATGTATGGAGAAAAGAAAGAGATAAATAAAGATAGGAGGAAATAAAAAATAAAAAAGAATAAAGAAAGAAAAGGAAGAAATAACAAAAACAAATGAAAGCAACAGAAAGATATCAAGTCATCATACAGAGAGAAAAATTCAAGAGAGAGAAATATTATATAGAGAGAGGGGTGGGGGGGGGGGACAATGACAACTTTACGTCATGTCATATTAAGTTGAGTTAACAATTCATATGAAATGAATAATAAAAATATAAGTATCAATATTCATGAATGGGACATAGATATATAATATGAGAAATTAAACATTGTTCAATAATGACTATATGTTTAGTTTAGAAACTTGAGATCAATATACCAAAATCTGAGTTCAAAATGTACCCTTGCTATAGAGATCAGTATTTTATGCAAAGACATACAAATATATATATGCATATATATATATACATAGATACGCACGTCCTGAAAATAGAAATTATGTTTACTCAAGCCAACAATATAGCCATACAAAACGTAAATGATTTCTCTTAATCACTGCTATACATTCCTTGTGTTATAAAAACTTCACAGTATATATATACAAATATATACGATTAACATTCAAGTCCTCATATATACGATTACCATTCATGTGGTTAATATTATGCATATCTCCAACATAGCTCTCAACCACATAGATACATACATATACATATATACACATACATATGTATAAATATTTGCGTGCGTCGTCACGCATCGCTCATGTATATATACAGACATATATAGTCACAAAAAAACCTATAAGACTTTTTATGCATATTAATATACACATATGCATCTGTATAGAGATAAACAAATATCAATATATTGCTAAAGGATTATAACTTGTAAATATAACCATAACAATATAAATTTAAAATACCAAATGAATATATTTTGGAAGTGTAACTATATCAGTATAGACAAAAGAAATCTAGAAATATCAAAGCATTAAATATCATTAAAACACTATAGTGTATCTTAAGTTAAAATAATATGTTTTATATATTTAGTATAGAAATTTATCCTACGTATATCTCAATCAAGATATTGAAAGGGTAGACTTATGAAAGTAATGAGAAGCTATTATAATCAAAACAAATCAATAAAAATAATTTAAAAGATTTAAAAACCCAATGATTCTACAGATAACCGTATAGAAATTTACCTTACGTATATTTTATTTAATACATTGGAAGTATAGACATTTTAGAGTAGTTTATTATATCCTTGTTTATATTTAGGAAGAAAGTTTAAAAAGAAAAAGGTGAAGGAAGCTAATGATTTATCGACAGGTTCCATATATTAACTAAAATTACTTAATTAATTATACTACATTTTAAATTTATATTTATATTTAAACGTTGAGTTCTATCTATGTCTGCAGCAACTGAATAAATTGTTCCTTAGATTAAGGGAATTTTTGAACTTTAATATAAAGAATATTTCTTCAATACAAAGACCACAATTCTCTGAAGAGGAATTAAAAGGAGTAGCTTCTGAAATAATATTCCAATTCATCGAATATTTAATATTATCTCGTTTTAGGTCCCATAGTAGGCTAGATAGCGAAGTTGAAGATCTCTTGTTTGGATCTGTGAAAGAATTCTTATGATTATTGAAGCGAAATTTAAATCTGTAGAGGTGGAACCAACATAGTTAAAAGAATTTAAATTAGTTTTAACATTACAATTGTACACTACATTTTTAGCTAAGCAGTTGTTATTTAACGGACAGTTAGATTTATTTCTACAGTTACAGTTATTTAATTGAATATTGTTTGGGTTATTATTGGTATTTTGGTTAGGTTTTAAATTCCTATTATTAATTCTATTAATATTTTGTGCTAAATTTTTGGTGGACGAGTAAGTTAATTTTATAGTGTGTCTATTAAAAATTGAGTAATATCTATGTGTTCTAGGGAAGCGTGTGTCAAGAGCTTTAAAGAATAGTTTAGCAATAGGGGTTTTAATATTTAGAGGAAAGGGGGAGCAAACCAAAATATATTTCTAGTTCTGTTTCTTTTTCGGCTTTTGGAATTATTGTAATGTTTACTATTATAGTTGTTAAAGTTGTTACCGTAATTGAAATTGTTATTATTTTGGTTAGTTTGCTTATTATTATTATTATTATTATTATCGATGTATTTAATTTTATTTCTATATCCAGCTCTACCTAACGCTTCGTTGTAATACTGCGCTTTTTCATCAAATATATTTTTATTAGATGAAATTCTTGAAATTCGTTCTTGAGTAGAGTTCACTATAGTATTTTTAACAGATCTGGGGTGATTAGAGTTAAAGTTGACATGATTCAAGTTCTCATTTAGTTTGTAAAATGGATAGTGAAGACATGTATTGAGATTTGTAAAAGGACCATAGAATGAACCAAATACGCCTCCGTAAACAATAACTCTCTGCTCGAGTGGGACATGGTGAAAACACCTGTTACTTACGGCTACAAGAACTAAAGGACACACTCATAGGCAGGGACTACCCTGCATCACTAAATGACAATGGAATCCAATGTGCCCTAAAACTCAGTACCCAGGACCTTAGACACCCTAAAGTAAATAAACCGAAACTAAAAGCTCTTCCATACATCTCCACACACAACCCCCTCAACAATGAGGCCTTTGACACCATCCTCCAGAACATCCCTGTGTTGTAAAAGGACCATAGAATGAATCAAATCCTACGAACACACGATGTCATAAAGAGCAAAAGACAATCTAAGTCAATGAAAAACATCCTAACACATTTAAAAGTACTGCCAACCACAATAACGAAACGCACATTAAGAACATGCGATAGACACAACTGTGGCATTTGCATCAACCTAATAGAGGGTTCGGAATTCTATTTCAAACAAGTACAACGTTTTATAGTAAAACCCAATTTCACATCCGCATCAGAAAATCTAATATATGTATTAACTTGATCAGGTTGTCGAAAGCAATACATAGGCCAGACCAAAGACAGCCTCCGCAAACGCATGACTGTCCATAGATCCCAAATTAAAATACGGGAATACAGGAAAATACCACTGAGTGAACACATTGATACCTGTGCCACTCAAAATCATCCCAACTTCAGAATCTTTCCCCTCTACAAATTTAAAGATAATGCCACCTATACTCAGCGCATCAGCAAGGAATCTTACTTTATTAACAAATACGAACCCCGTCTAAACACTTATCCCTAAGACGAACCCACAATATACACACGTCAGCATACATACCTACATCAGCATACATCTCTACCCACATATAAACACAATGACATACGTAAACACATGTTCTATGGTGCAACACAAATATACACAAATTTGCATACCTTTTGATGTCTATAGATATAAACGTGCCGACACACACACACATACATAAACGCACACATGCATTGCACACTGATGGGCACATACATATTTGTACACATTTATTCCAATACGGCAAGGCCTAATGAATTCCCCTTGTAGTACGTACAATCTGGACACACTCCAGATACATGTGTACAATTTGTGCACAAGTATACAATTTGTGCACAGGTATACAATTTCTGGACACACTCCAGATAAATATTTGTGCACAGGTATTCCAATACGGCAAGGCCTCATGGATCCCCCTTGCAGTACGTACAATCTGGACACACTCACACACACCTTGGTATTATACCAATACTATATATCATTTCACACCTTTTATTAAGGTTTTTGATGTTCTATTGAGATAATCGATTTAACTGAAAATATCGAATAATGTACACCATTTTACCAGAAATAAATACTGGTCCCCCCCACACACAAACACATTCTCACACAAACGCACACATACACACACACACAGACACACACACACACACACACACACACACACACACACACACACACACACACACACACACACACACACACTCACAGAATTGTCTTAATAGGCATTTGAACTGTCAACAGGCTGCGGTTTGCACACACATTCCTGCTGACTATTATCACAACAACGAACCTCTTTACTACTACTACTACACACACACACACACACATATTTGTTGTGAAACACTTCTTTCTCAGTGACTTCTCAATCTGCCGACACAAACCTACATTTGGCGAAAAATCAATTGTTTACTTTCACATGACCTCTACCGACCAATCAAAGTTGTTTTGACCACAAGAATTTTTGCAACACGAATTGGCGCAAAACTTATTTTAATACCGCTGGAGCCACTTTTCTAACATAAAAAAGGTAGAATTCCCAAAACTAATCAGATCAGAGCAAACATCACGGACGCTCTATCTCAAAATTATTTTTGAAAAGCATTAGAAATGCGCAACCGGTAAAATTTAAAACCAAAACTGAATACTAACCAATACTATTACTAATTCTCACTTATTCCTAATTTCACCGTGAACAATTTGTTAGCATTTTCTTTTCCGTTTACCAATATATCATATATATATATATATATATATATATATATATATATATATATATATATATATATATATATATATATATATATATATATATATATATATATATAGATATATATATATATATACATATATATTTATATATATATATATATACATATATATATGTATATATATTTAAAAGAATAGAGGTGTAACACACGAGTTATGATATATTGGTAAAAGGAAAAGAAAATGCTGACAAATTGTTCCCAATGAAAAATAGTTTAATTAGGAATAAGTAAAAATTAGTAATAGTATTGGTTTGTATTCAGTTTTGGTTTTAAGTTTTACAGGTTGCGAATTTCTAATGCTTTTCAAAAATAATTTTGTGATAGAGCGCCCGTGATGTTTGCCCTAAACTGATTAGTTTTGGAAATCCTACCTGTTTTATGTTAAAAAAAGTGGCTCCAGATGTATGAAAAGATCCTTGTGGTCAAAACAATTTTGATTGGTCGGTAGAAGTAATGTGAATGTTAAAAATTGATGTTGCTCCAAATGTAGGTTTGTCTCGGCTGGTTGAGAAGTCACTGAAAAATAAGTATTTCAAGACAAATATGTGTGTGGGTGTGTGTGTAGTAGTAGTAAAGAGGTTCGTTGTTGTGATAATGGTAAGCAGGGATGTGTGTGCGAACCGCAGCCTGCTGACAGTTCAAATGCCTATTAAGACAAGTGTGTGTGTGTGTGTGTGTGTCTGTGTGTGTGTGTGTGTGTGTGTGTGTGTGTGTGTGTGTGTGTGTGTGTGTGTGTGTATGTGTGTGTGTGTGTGTGTGTGTTTGTGTGTGTGTGAGAACGTGTGTGTGTGTGTGGACCAGTATTTTTGTGATACTGGTAAAAATGGTGTAAATTATTCGATATTTTCAGTAAAAACGATTCTCTCAATAGATCATCAAAAACCTTAATAATAAAAGGTGTGAAATGATATATAGTATTGGCATAAGACCAAGGTGTGTGTGAGTGTCCAGATTGTACGTACTGCAAGGGAATCCGTTAGGCCTTGCCGTATTGGATAACTTGTGTACAAATATGTATGTGCCCATCAGTGTGCATTGCATGTGTGCGTATATGTATGTGTGTGTGTCGGCACGTTTATATCTGTAGACTCAAAAAGGTATGCAAATGTGTGTATTTTTGTGTTGCACCATAGAACATGTGCGTTTACGGATGTCATCGTGTTTATGTGTGGATAGAGATGTATGTAGGATGTATGCTGATGTAGGTATGTATGTTGACGTGTGTATGTTGTGGGTTCGTCTTAGGGAGAAGTGTTTAGACGGGGTCCGTATTTGTTAATAAAGTAAGATTCCTTGCTGATGCACTGGGTGTGGGTGGCACTATCTTTAAATTTGTAGAGGGGAAAGATTCTGAAGTTGGGATGATTTTGGGCGGCACAGGTATCAATGTGTTCACTCAGTGGTAATTTCCTGAATTCCCGTGTTTTAATTTGGGATCTATGGACAGTCATGCGTTGACGGAGGCTGTTTTTGGTCTGGCCTATGTATTGTTCTCGACAACCTGAGCAAGTTAATACATATATTAGATTTTCTGATGCGCATGTGAAATTGTGTTTTACTATAAAACGTTGTCCTTCTTTCAATAAGAATTCCGAACCCTCTATTAGGTTGATGCATATGCCACAGTTGTGTCTATCGCATTTTTTTACTGTGGGTTTCGTTGTTGTGGCTGGCAGCACTTTGGCATGTGTTAGGATGTTTTTCATTGACTTAGATTGTCTTTTGCTCTTTATGATATCGTGTGTTCGTAGGATTTGGTTCATTCTATGGTCCTTTTTTAACACAGGGATGTTCTGGAAGATTGTGTCAAAGGCCTCATTGTTGAGGGGGTTGTGTGTGGAGATGTATGGAAGAGCTTTTAGTTTCGGTTGATTTACTTTAGGGTGTCTAAGGTCCTGGGTACTGAGTTTTAGGGCACATTGGATTCCATTGTCAATTAGTGATGCAGGGTAGTCCCTGCCTATGAGTGTGTCCTTTAGTTCTTGTAGCCGTAAGTAACAGGTGTTTTTATTGGAGACTATAGTACAGATTCTCTTGGCTAAGTTGTAGGGAATATTAATTTTAACGTGTCTAGGGTGGCAATAGTTGAAAGGAAGATATTGCTTGGAGTCTGTGGGCTTGTAGTATATGTCTGTTTCTATTTGGCGCAAAATCAATTTTTAACATTCACATGACCTCTACCGACCAATCAAAATTGTTTTGACCACAAGAATTTTTTCATACATCTGAAGCCACTTTTTTTACATAAAACAGGTAGAATTTCCAAAACTAATCACATTAGAGCAAACATCACGGGCGCTCAATCTCAAAATTATTTTTGAAAATTACCTGAAAGGCGCAACCGGTAAAACTTAAAACCAAAATTGAATACTAACCAATACTATTACTATTTTCCACTGGGAACAATTTGTCAGCATTTTCTTTTCATTTTACCAATATATATATATATATATATATATATATATATATATATATATATATATATATATGCATATAAATATATATATATATATATATATATATATATATATATATATATATATATATATATATATATATATATATATATACATATGAATATATATATATATATATATATATATATATATATATATATATATATATATATATATATATATATATATATATATATACATATATATATATATATATATACAGATATATATACAGATATATATATATATACACATGTATATATATATATATAACTTTGATAACTTTGATAGGTTTCAGCCAGTATTGGCCCAGGCCATGTCTAACTTAATATCACCACCTGGCGAAGTCTTACAAATCAGTGTTTGGGCACCATGGCCCACTCGAGCAGAGAGTTATTGTTTACGGAGGCGTATCCGGGTGTAGGAGGCTTATCCGGGATTTCTTATAGGAATTTATCCAAAGACTTCTTGAACTTGATGGGGTCTGTCTCTGCTTTGATGTGTTTTGGTGTAATGTTAAAGAGTGTAGGGCCAATTGAGGTGAAATAATTGTGCCGTATTGTTGTTATGTGATGCGAGTGGGATTGTTTGCGTGGGCGGATAGCACGGGGTCCAAGCCTTGGGTGTACACTAAAGGTGATGCCAACATCATTTGGGCTAAGCTGATGGAATATTTTCCACATCATACAGATAATGTAGCGCTCACGGCGACGTTGAAGAGAATAAAGTTTGAGCTTTTCTAAACGACCCCAATAGTGAAGGCCTGTCATGCCAACTATCTTTTTTGTAATTGACTTTGGGATGCTTCAACTTTCATGATACATTGTTTCGTGTGTGGTGACTACAGTGGACAACAGTATTCAAGGTGGGGTCGGGTAAAAGTGGAGAAGAGAAGGACAACAGTGGGGATATCTCTCGACTGGAAAGTTCTGAGAATCCAGGAACACATTCTGCGGGCCATATCAACGTTACTGTTTATATGAGTGGCCCAGCTTATATTGTTGTCCACAATTATTCCCAGGTCTCTGGTGTTATTGGAAGCCACTAGAGTTTCACCCGAAGGAAGAGAATATGGTTGTTTCAGGGCATCCTTTTTTCCAAAGTGGATTAGTTCAAATGTATCCTCATTCAACAGCATATTATTCATCTCTGCCCATTGGATAACAGCCAGTAGGTCTGACTGAAGGCAAGTCCAGTCACCCACCTCATTGATGACCCTTTGGAGCTTGGAATCATCTGCGAAGATTCTGATGTTGCTGTGTTTGATGATGTCAGTAATGTCATTAATATAGATGATGAAAAGAAGTGGGCCCAACACAGTGCCTTGTGGGACGCCACTGCTGACTTTGGCAGGGCTTGATTTTACTCCTTCGACTACAACATACTTGGTTCTGCCTGTCAGGAAACATTTGATCCACTGTAGTAACCTTCCAGAGACACCAACATTGGATAGTTTTTTCAGTAGAATCTTATGATCAACACTGTCGAAAGCCTCACTGAGATCAAGGTAGATGACACCACTGTTGGAGCCCTCTCCCAATTCTCAAAACATCGTCAAAGTGATGCAGGAGCTGCGTTAGGCAGTCCCTTCCATTACGGAACCCATGTTGGTTGGAGTTCAGCAGGCCGTTGCTTTCAAGAAAGTGGGTTATTCGTGATTTCACCACCCTCTCAATTACCTTGATAATATGAGAGGTGAGTGAGATCGGACGGTAGTTCACTGCAAGGGACTTATTTCCCTTTTTGAAGACTGGGACAACGGACTGGGACAGAAAGTTTTCAGGAATATAGCCAGTGTCCAGTGAGTTCCTCCACAGATTAGCAAGAGGAGTTGCAAGTTGGTGTCGACACACCTTCAAGACACAAGCAGGGAACTTGTCGGAGCCTACTGCTGAATGGTGTTTAATTTTTTTTATTGCCGCTAAGAAATCAGGGGCGCCAAACGTTATGTCTGATATAGTGTGTTGGGGGTTAATATCACTGATACGGCCCAGATCGGCCATATCAGAGTTGCTGAAAACAGGGCAGTATAGTTTCTGCAGTAACACGCCCATGGTTTTGGCATTGTCCTGGAGTGTGCCATTTTCATCAAGTAGGGAGCCAACAGTGGAGACGGTGACCTTGTGTTTTTTTAGCGAATGAGAAGAACACTTTGGGGTTGAGTTTGGCCCACCTCTCTTCAACTACTCTCTGGTTATTGATCATTGTCATCATCCATTGCTGGAGGTTATTTTTTTTTTACTCAATCAGGGTGATAGCCATTGAATATGTGTGTTGCTGTTGGCAGTAATTTTGTGTGTTAATTTTTTTGTTTGTTCTTTTTATTTTTCTGATAATTATTTTTCTGTTTTGGGGGATACTGCACTTGGTTTTGTTCACACGTTTTGGAGGGTGTGTTTTGTACATATATTTGTGACAGTGTCTACAAAGATCTGCCAAAATGTGTTGATGTTGTTCGAAGTGTGTGCGTGTGTAAAAGACCAGTCGACATGCGATAGTTCGTTCCTAATTGCATCCCGGTTGGCATTGTAGGGATCCATGTTATCAAATGGGTGGGCTGGAGAGAGGACCCTGGGATTAGCTTTCGGCTGGTGGAATCTCAGGTTACAAAGAACCTATATATATATATATATATGTGTGCATGTATGTATATATATATACATACTACTGTACGTCTGTATACATATATGTATGTACGTGTACATACTAATATTTAAGGAACAGCCGTACTAAGAGTGGGAAATGAAATTTCGTTTCATTTTTTCCGTTCATATATATATATATATATATATACATATATATATAGAGAGATATATACATATATATGTATACATATATGTATATATATAGATGTATACATATATATATATATAGATATATACATATATATATACACACACATATATATATATATATATATATATATATATATATATATATATATATACATATATATATATATATATATATATATATATATATATATATATATATACATATATATATATATATATATATATATATATATATATGTATATATATCTAAGTCCAAAATTAAGATAAAATGAATTAAATGAATTTAATCTAAATCGAAATCATGGGTGCCATGACATAATGCATGCGCCATATATCCTGGGAATTTAAGCTCAAAGATAAATAATCCGAGCATATTATAATAACTAGAGATTGATTAACATATAAATATACATGAATAATCACAGGAGATAATTTTTGCTCGCGTGTAACCACGCATAGCTAGTATAGGTAATATTTACCTTTAAGAGTGATTAATCTTTCATTTTATATATCCCATTAAAGAAATATATTTCACCAATTAATCAGATGGTAAGTCACGGAAAGTGGATATTATTGGATTGTCAACAAGGAAAGTAATAATTTCCAACTATTTGTGCTTACAGAGTGAGTTCAAATCTTCAACTAGCCGTCACCACGTGTTGCGTCCACACAAGATAGCGGTTTCGTTTCAGTGGCGTGAATAGGTATTCGACAACTAGAAATAGCAGTCAAATTCTCTTCAACAGAAATAGCTCTACAATTATAGAAATAGCTCTACAATTGTGATAGCAGACTTCATGTCGTGGAATGTAGTGAGTTAAAGTGAATTAAATTGATGATAGTGGGAGGGATGGATAGAGAGGGAGAGAGAGAGGGGGGAGATATAAAGAGATAAATATATATATATATATATATAAAGATAAAAATAATAATGACAACAATAAAAGCAAAGAAGGGGGTGAGAAAGAAGAAAAGAAAAGATAGCCAAGAAGGGGAGGTAAGGAAGGAAGAAAACGAAGAAATAGCAGAGGAATGAGGGAGAAGAGAGGGATATATGCATTGGTTTTGTGGGTAATTAAAAGGGTTTAGATACAACAAGAGGGTATAAAGTCTAAGTATATGCAGTTTGTCAGTTGGTAGTAAGAGGTTAACGGTTCGATTTGTAGTGCGAACACTTCTCTTTGAGTCTATGGTTACAATAAATTGATCTTTAGATTTTATTGTTGAGTAACTTATTCTTCGAACTCAAGACGTGGAACAGCTCAAGGTCGCATAATCGACAGCTTCTCATACCACTCCGATATGGGGGCGCGTTCGATAATTTTTTCCACTTCAGGGTGTATTGATGGTTACTTTCCCTCAATTGCCAGGGCTTGTTTGCAAGGGTAGTTACATAACGATGCTGGTAATGTTTCATTGCGTAAGGGTGTGTATACCAACGGGCTTTAAATGTATTCCCAGTAGCTCCGATGTAATACCATTTCTGATTGTCTGATTCCACTGTGCATTGGTAAACCAGGTTAGACTGCATACATTCATTATGGAAGGAATTACATAGGAAATACAAAAAAACTAACGAGGCGGCACTGATAAACATCAACAACGAAGCACACAATATAGTCAAACACCTAGGAATAGACGATAGAACGGAGCCACTTAGGCCCTGTACCCCCACATTTAACCTCAAGGACCACAAGGTAAATTTTGATTATAACCCCACAATTAGACTTATATGCCCGTCCAAATCGGACATCGGGAAAATTAGTAAACATATATTAGACAGAGTGATAGCACAAATGAAGAATAACCTAGTGATTAAACTATCGGGTAACGTTACCGAAACAATTAAGTGGTTTAACAATATAGCTAACAAAGAAGTATCTAAATTTATACAATTTGACATTAACGTTTATTACTCATCTATATCCCCCAACACATTGGATAAAGCCTTAGCTTGCTTTCGCCAAAGCCAATTCTGACATAACAGACGACGAGATAAAAATCATATTAGCTGCTAGGAAAACAATAATCAAATTTGAAAACGCCTATTGTGAACGTAAGGATAGATTAAATAACTTTGACATCACGATGGGGTCTAACGACTCGGCTCAAGTCACAGATTTAGTAGGTATTTACATAGCCCATAGTTTATAAAGTGAGTTTAGTGACCTTCTCCTAGTTAAGAGCCTAAATAAGCAGAGCATAGAAAGACTCCGTAAGATTATTAGGAAGACTCTCGGAAAACTAGGCCTTAGCATAACGTATGAGTATAGCACTAAAACAGTTAACTTTCTAGACGCGACGCTTAACCTAAATACGGGACTTATAAGACCTTTTCACAAGATTAATGAAAACTTAGCATTCATCAACTGTAACTCAAACCACCCACTATCCATAATTAATCTCCCTCATTTATCTTCTATATTTATCTTCTATATTTATCTAACTATATATACTGTTTACTGTAAACAGGTGGGGTAGTTGGCCTTGATAAGCTTCAACCAAAGCGAAACAAGACTTGTCGGCTTATCTCCACTGTATGCCGAGATCAAAGTGAGTGAATTTGTCACTACTTTAAAACAATAGCTTACGGTCTTCAAAATGCTTTTAATTAAGCATAAAGTGTATTGCAAAATACATTATATATACACATATATATATATATATATATATATATTTATATATATATATATATATATACATATATATATATATATATATACATATATATATATATACATATATATATATATATACATATATATATATACATATATATATATATATACATATATATATATATATATATATATATATATATATACATATATATATATATATATATATATATATATATATATATATATATATATGTATATATATATATATATATATGTATATATATATATATATGTATATATATATATATATATATATATATATATGTATATATATATATATATATATATATATGTATATATATATATATATGTATATATATATATATGTATATATATATATATATGTATATATATATATATATATATATATATATATATGTATATATATATATATATATATATATATATATGTATATATATACATATATATATATATACATATATATATATATACATATATATATATATACACATATATATATATATATATATATATACATATATATATATATATATATATATATATATATACATATATATATATATATATATATATATATATATATATATATATATATATATATATACAAGACAGATTGTTGTTGTTGTGTGTGTGTGTGTGTGCACATGTTCCATGTTTATACATTTGGATAATTTCAAACCGATTCGAGTCAACCTCTGTAAGAATGTAGTAAATTGACGAACTTATGTCAATGACTATTTATTTCATTGAAATTCCCAAAATTATGGAAATGGTCGATAAAACTAAATGCATGACGCTTTACCCTTCTAATAGAATCTGGTTACCTCTCACTACTCCCCTTCAAATTCGATAAAACTACATACATGCTTACAAACTTCCTTTAGGAACGCCGACGAGAGAGAGAGAAGAGAGAGAGAGAGAGAGAGAGAGAGAGAGAGAGAGAGAGAGAGAGAGAGAGAGAGAGAGAGAGAGAGAGAGAGAACGTTTGTTTTTGAGTGTGGAACGGTCAAACATTTATTTACTTCAATGACAAAGAGAAATTATTACATTTCATACGAAACGACAATTATTCAAAAGCAACAGATACATTTATTCAACAACAAAAGAAATAGCGATAAATCTTTTTTAAAACCTCTCAACGAACGTGGATGAAACAAGTATCAGTTTATTTACTATACACAATAATATCCTCTATGAGGTCATTAAACCTGCTAGAAACAGCGGCTAACTCTCCCCCATATCACACCCCTCCCTACTGTCTTAAATTTAGAAAACACACATTTGACAACCATGCAGAACAACTCCATCGCAGCTTTGTTGTTCGGCTGGCATCGTCTACGCGCATGTTGCGCAAGTACTGTGAAACAATAAATGTCAACACTTCTTTGCACAAAGATAATATCCATAGGTGAAACTACAATTGTCACTGCTGGCGCAGCTCCTGCTTCGGCAGTCCAGGTCTGCAATTCATTCACCCAGTGCCTGGCAGACAAAAAGTGGTGCCATAAAATGGGTGGTGCAACCTAACTTTGGTAACTTACTGACCCCGAGCAACGCCGGGCTTTAATGCTAGCATATATATATATATATATATATATATATATATATATATATATATATATATATATATATATATATATATATATATATACATATATATATATATATATATATTGTATATATATATATATATATATATATATATATACATATATATACATATATATATATATATATATATATATATATATATATATATATATATATATATATATATATATATATATATATATATATATATTTATATATATATATATATATATTTATATATATACATATATATATATATATATATATAATTAGTATATCTACCAACATATTTATACAGAAGTATACTTATCCTAGCAAGATATAGGTTTTGTCTTAGTAACTTTGTGGCTCAATACAAAAATATAGAACAATTATATGAAAGACGTAAAAGAAGAAAATTATAATAATTAACTTACTTACTTAAGTTTCACTCCAACTAATTAGTTTCTGAAAGGGGATATACATAGTGTTCAAAACCATGGAGAATTCCTTTCTTCATCAGGGAGTCAATTCTCTGCTAAGATCCCTGGCGATAGGCGGACACAGGGATCTCAAACAAAGATAATTCAGTGAATGGAAAAGAAGCAAGCGCGGACTAAATTTCAAGACACTGAAAATTTCACTACCTTAACTTAAGTAAGTTCATTCTTATAATTTTCATATAATTGTTCTACATTTTTGTATTGAACCGCAAAGTTACTAAGACAAAACATATATCTTGCTAGCATAAATATACTTCTGTATAAATGTGTTGGTAGACATACTAATTCTTTATAATTATCTCCAAATTATTTGTGAGCAAAAGTTTGCCTGAAATCTTGTTATGATTCATAGGAATATTTTGGCTACTGTCTTTTTAACACCCCAATCCTCACTGCTTAACCTCTATGTCACGTGATTGATTCTTTTGAATTTGCCACTGACCGGGAAGGTAGTGAAATGTGTTGAATGTTTTTTCATGAACCTTATATAAGGTCCCATTCATTGGCCTGTGTAAAGGTGACTCCATAATATTTGGACCTTTTGGCCTTAATATTTAAACTTTGTTATTCTTTCAAATGTTTCTATCGAAAGGAAAATAAATGCAGCTGAGTCACGCCTCAACATGTTAAGTCTGCTGTCGTGTGACAGCGGCTTTAACGTTGAGAGGGGGGATACGGCAGACATAAGTTGCACCATTGCTAACACCAGTAACATGATATTTAATACAAACACAACATGCAACAACAAATGTAACAACACCACCACAAAACAACATGAACAATGACAGCAACAACAGCAACACTGAGAACACTAACAACTGTAACAGTGACAACCAAAATACAGACAACAGAAATAACCACGAAATTAACAACACAACCAACAAGAACATGAATAGCGACAGCACCAGCAGTAACAAAGAAACAAGGGAAGAAAGCAAAAACAAAAATAACAGGAACAATGACAACAACAACAACGGCAACACTAACGACAACACCAACGACAACACCAACAACAACAAAGATAAAAACTATTTCGCGGCCGCAGCAGCCAAGAATAGGCTATGCTTTAGCATGGACTTGACGGACAAGGAGAAAAAGTTGGCCCAGACATTGAAGCTCATAAAACATGAGAAAACTTGTGCCAACTTAACTGTCCCGGCAGACGCCATAGAAGATGTGGAGAAGAGAACTCTGGTCTTTAGATTCATCTCAGCTGAGACAAAAAAAAGCCACTAACACTACCCAAACAGACCTCGAGGCTGCGCTGAGGTGAATCAGAGACGATACAGAATACATACGGGGGGGTAGACAGTACGGCACCATCTCGGTGCTGTTTAACTTGAAAGCCCTCGCTTTGAAGCACGTGATGAACCCTTGCAAAACCAGAAACATTAAAATGTACCCCTCCCACTAGGGAAAAATACGGTTAGAGTCCGCATTCCCAAGATTCTACCAGGACTAGATATGTGGTGGCTCTAGCAATGCGTGATTGTGGAGGGGAGAGATGCCGTCCTAATAGAGGTAACCAGAACAGACAGAGAGGACTAGTCCAGGATTAATTGGGAAATACTTCTCCAAATCAAACCTGTAGAACTAAGGGAAATCCCGGAGCAGATCCGTCTTGAAAGCGGGACGGTTCTACAAGTAATGGTTCGGAGCAAAAGGCCGCACTGTTTCGGGTGCAGCAAATCAATACATTTGCGAGCCTTCTGCCCTCAGCTATTGAAAAATGCAAGGGGTCGAAAGTCTCTACTGCTGCCGACGCCGGGTCCTCAACAACAACTGCAACAGCCAAAAGCAACAGCACCAGCACCAAAATCTGCAGCAGCAGCACCAGCGACAGCACCGTCAAAACCAACAATACCACCGACAACGGCTAGAGAACCACCACAACCAACAACAACTGCAAAGGCCACTAACACCACCCAGGTGCTATTCCAAAGAAGCTCTCCCCCCCTTCTCGAACACACACACACACACACACAGACACACACTGATTGAAAGACACAAACCCATACGCACACTCCCACTTACATCTGACGCAAAAACAGCAACCTCTTAATCACTGATCGAAGATGAGGAGGAACACCAAATGCCTAAAGAAGAAAAAAGAAAACACAAGCACAAATCTCACACACCAACACAAACAACAGCAAAAAAAAAAGAAGTCACACTCGCACCATACACAGACACACATACTACAAGACCCATCCCTGCAACAACATAACCGTCAACACAAACACCACCAATAAGACTAACACTAACACAAACAACTAAAAGAAAACTCACACAACTCACAAACACAACACCAAACCTCGTGTTAGTGAGAAAATAGAATGAAAAATTACTGAACCTCATATCACGAAGGAATAGAGGAAGAAGGGGAGGCATTTAGCACCTGCACCTTCAAAGTGCCACAAACAGTTTTGCTGGTGCAGATGCTATTAGACAATTATAAAACAATTAGGGAGAGCTTCCCAACGAAGTGGGAACAGCTAGTGTAAAAGCAAGCCACAAGTAGGCTTTTAAAGGGGTTCCCAAAGGAAACCCACCAAGCATCCCGACCTCCAACAGCACCCCGGTGCTAAGTAACCCTCACTTTCTCCTTTTTTCTGACCAATTTGGGAGTGTAAAGAGCGGGATGCATAAATGTTCGTTGGCCTGGGGTCGGCCTGGAATCAAAGCCGCCTGCTCAACGACTTCAGGTCACTGGCCGAGGTAAGGTCGATCTCCCGACACCCGGACGGTAACTTGGTGGTTCTAGGTGTGAACAATAGTGAACGTGGTGCATTTAGACTGGTGGCTGTCTACGCCCCGACTGGGGCAGGACGGTCAGATTACTTTAGGCGTATGGAATTATTTCTAGGATCGTCTCGCCCTTTAGTGTTAGCGGAGGACTGGAACGCCATCTTGGACGCACGCTAGGACTGTGTGACAGTAGCCGATAGACGTGTGGCATGTAAAAGTCTCAAAAACCTGATCAGCCAGTTTCAACTGGCTGACCGGTATTGACTAGATATTCTTAATGCGCCAGTGTGGACAAACCATTTAGGGACATCTAGATCGTTCTTAGATAGGTTTCTAATTAGATTAGTGGATAAAGATAGTATAGGCTGTCTACAATTGCATACGGTCTCCTATTCAGACCACAAGTTTGTGATCTGTATGGTCCACCTAGATAAGACGCGTAGAATAGGACCTGGTTACTCGAAGCTGAACATGTCATTTCCGGCATGTAAGGCTTAGAGACGCAAGGTCACCAATTTAGTTAAGCAAAAGTTGATAAGGCGAGTGTCGTCACCATCAGATGGTGGTGGTAGAGGTGGGGGGCTCTCAAAAGAGAGATTAGAGTAATTTCGATAGGGTTTAGCAAAGAAGTAGCGTTAGAGAAAAATAGAAAGGGGAAGGTGCTGGTTGCTAAGATAAACGCGACTATTTGTAGTGGTACTGCAACTGACGTGCTAGCAGTGTGAATGGCATTAGACCATTTCTTCAAAGCAAAACATGAAGGTTGCATTGTCAGAGCTAAGGCACGTGCTCTGAGAAACGCGGGATCCAAAACTGTTCGATGGGCACGCGTGGCAGAGGCACAGCGTGGTAATAAAACCACAATTCGGTCTTTGACGAACCGAGACGGACAGGAGCTGGGCGATTCCTAGCGGATGTGTGAGGTCTTTCGTCATCACTTCTCTCAATTGTTCGGGGAAAGTGGCAAGTCAAAGACGATATCCTACCTCGACGGCTTGGCGTGCCTCTCGACGACCGACGCTGAGCGCTGCGAAAGGCCTGTAAATTCAGCCGAGATTCAGGATGCCGTTGTCGGCTGCACGAGGCGCAAGTCACCCGGTTTGCATGGTCTGCCCTACGATCTTCACGTAAATATGCCAGACTGGTTCTCCGATCTCCGCGAAGTGTTCTACTGCAACTGGCAGCAGAATGGGAGTATTCCCAGTTCTGTGAGCTGGGGCGTAGTGACGCTGATAAGGAAAGACGAGAACAAGTGGGACACTTTAGATAATTTCAGGTCCATAACTCTGCTTAACACAGAGTTTAAGATTTTGGCGAAGGTGTTAGCGAAGAGGTTGGCGCTTGTCGTCGAGGATTTGGTTGAGGAGGCGCAAACTTGTGAAATTCCGACCAGGTCCATACACGACAACCTCCACTCATGCGATACATAATAGAGAGGGTGAGGTGTAAACCTGTCTTCGGTGGGGCTCTGATCAATTTATATCAATCGAAAACATTCTATAGGGTTGAAGCTGTCCTTAAGGCAGCTGGCTTCGGCCACATCTTCAGAAGCTGGATCTTTGCAATACACAGCGGCATCCGCTCGGTGGTCAAAGTTAATGGTCACCTCTCGGAACTGCTTCAGATTTCCCCATCGGTCTGTCAATGGTGCTCTCTCTCCTACCTTCTGTACGTATTGACATTTTATCTTTACTGGGGAAGGTGGAGCTGTTGCAGGGCATCCCGCCAGAACCGGGATGCAGAAAGGCTCTGTCGGCTTTTGCGGATGACATCACCGTGATAGTGTCGGACAGCTTAGAAAACGAGGTGGTCGGCAACTTATTGGAGGAATCTGAAAGGTTGGCGGGAGTAAAATTTAACCCGGAGAAGACGGTGGGCTCGTAACTCGGCATCTGGAGAGGCTAGTCCATGCTATCCAACAGCATCGTTGGGCGCTGCACGGACGGACCGATAAAGTTGCTCGGGGTTTGGTTCGGGGCAGCCCTCCAGGTGGATAAGAATTGGCACGAGGTGACGGGCGGGGGAGCCAGTCTCACCCAGAAATGGGCTTCGAGGAAGCTATCACTGAAGGGTCAGAGAGAGGTGGCAAGCCCGTACATCGCACCCCTCATTCAGTACCGCCTGACTATCGTCCCTTGCCCACGTCCGCGCCTAGCTAGCTTGGAACTGTCTTCTTCAAATTCTTGTGGAGGGGACAGGTTCCGTTGGTGAGGCGGTCCATCTGCTGCCATCAACCTCTACGTGGAGGGCTGAGCATGCCGTGGCTAATGATGCGCAGACATGCGCTGAGGCTGCGGCATCTCCAGATATTCTGCCTAAACGATGAACAGGCATGGACGCCGTTTGTCAGACGTACCTTTCCGCAGCTCGTCTCTTTGACTGAGCTGCAGTCCTGGGTCAAGAAGAGACCAAGGCTGGATGACTGGCATCTGGAATGTTGCCAGGCACTCACTACCCTCTACCAGGTGGGCAATGCGGTCAGTGGAACTTCCACTCTCGAGTTCTATAGAGAATTAGTGGTGGGCAAGTTCGACGACGCACTCGGAGAGGCTGTGGGCGTCGATGAAGTCGAACTAACCTGTCTGTTCCGGAGGACTTTCGAGCCGGAGACGATGGATAACTTCCAAAAATCACTCGCTTGGCAGTGCTACCGGGCGGCACTGCCGTTTCGAGATAAACTCTACAGACACAGAAGTGTTGTCAGACGGACCTGCCCGAGATGCACGCATAGTGACGAAACCATTCTGCATGCACTCGTCCAGTGTCCGTGCATTGCTGACTTTGGGACATATGTCAAATAGCTGTTGTCGCGTGTAGAACGGATCCGGCTATCGGCCGAGTCTATAGTGAAGATCGACCCGCCGTCATCTTTTGGCCAGGAAGGGCAGTCAATTTCGCTCTGTCTGGTGGCATTTGCGAAAGAGGTTGTATGGTGGACCAGGTTGAAAGGACTGAAGACAGACACTTTTCTCTTCGGCCAATCCCTCATCACCTTTTTCAAATTTCGCTTGGGAAGGAAGGTGAGGGTGGAGAGAGAAGTGCTGCCCCCCAGTACATTTGCTGAAAGGTGGGTGAATATGGCGAGAATGGCCCCTGTGAGTGGACCTAATCTGATCATGCGCCTGTAGGTGGACCTACTCTGATCATGCGCCTGTAGGTGGGTGACTTTGATGAGAAAAGGGGTGCCCTTCCCGGGTGGGCTCGAAGCCTCGGGTGGTTCAGTATTGATGGCGTACCTGAATCAACCCTTGGTGGTTATTCCCCCTATTGGGGAATTTTCCTTGTATTTTTATTGTTAATCTGTTATTGTTATTTATATTTTTTACACGTTTTATATGTAAACCCCCACTGTCCCTGTATTTTGTATTGTCCCCTATATGTCGACCATTGGGGCCAATAAATGAAACTATTACTAGTAGTAGTAGTAGTAGTGGTGGTAGTAGTAGTAGTAGTAGAAATTGGTCAATAGAAGCTCCGTGTGTTGTTGCAGTAATTATAATTATTAGTGGAAATAATTATATTTCCTTCATGTCATAATTGCTCCCATTGCAGTGTCTATCCTCTAAAGCCTTAGAAATAAACCTATGTGACTTTCCAAACCATTTCATGTCAGTATCTACTGATCGTTGCTATTATTGTTATTACCAATGAACAGAATATATTCATCTTAATCATTAACATTTGAATAATATATCTCACGTCTGCTGGATGGACGTTATCTCTGGAGCATTTGCATATTATTACCATCATCATTATTACCTTTGCTATTGTCACGTCCGAGTGAACGGGCTTTCTCTAAGTATATGTTTGTAGACTGGAGGAAGACAACTGGGAAGAGGATCTTACTCTGGTGGCCAGGGTGCTCGTTGCTTTTTATAGGCTTTCACCCAGATTTAAATTAGGATATTTTTCTCTAATAGGGAATATTGCTCTGCTTGAATTGTACGGGTTATTTATCTTAAATTTTTACACAGAAGAAAGTGGAGGAGCGTGGCAAAGTTGGACTGAGATTTGTGGGCTGAGATTTGTGTTGTGTTGTTGACCAAAATACTTCATTTCACGTTGTTCCTGTATACTCAGCTGAGTGCCAGCGATAGATGGGGGTTTAACCCTGCGATGGACTGGTGTCCGTCAGAAGCACCGACCGAATGAGCCTTTAAACAGACTTCAGAGACGAAGCCCTACCCCACGCACACACACACACACTGTACGTTCTTGTATCGTCTTGAATGTATCCTTTATTTCTACCCTTTGTGGTTAATAAAGAAATCATTATTCAAATAGAAGTTTAGGTTAGAGAAGACGGCGCTAGTATATAATGGTTTGTATGAAAAATGGGTTAACACAGCGAAGGTGACGAGGTTGATGAGTACCAATATAAGTATGTTTTACTAAGCAAAGACAAAGTGGCGTGAAGAGGCTACTTTCAGTTGCCTTGAGATGACAGAGAAATTCGGGGGATTTGGTGTGCTTTTCACTAGATTATCCTATATTTTCATGCCCTCCGAGAATCAGTTGACATTTGTTGTTTTCTATTGTTGCCATGATTACTACAATTATTGATATTGTTATGATCATTGTTTTTTTTGTTTATTCCTCCGTTGATGTCTCTCTCCTTTTTCTTACTTGAAATAAGCTCCATTTTCCGGTATTTTTCTTCCTTGTATTGTTCGCAATATTTGGGGCTCTTGTGGCCAATAAGAAAACATTTTCATTATTGTTGTTGTTGAAACGGCAGCTGCCCTCACAGCTATTGATGCTGTGAAAAGCATAAACATATTCATCTTGGATGAGAAAAATGCTTGTTTGTTTGTCAGTTTGTTTTTCTCTTATCAAGGTCCATCCATACTGTTTATAAACTGTCCCTGTTTTGTAGCAAGGACATACCAGATAATTCTTGCTGATCCTATAAAGCAATTGCTTAACCACATCCATTTCGAGTTTAAGTCTAGATTTTCAAGGCTTGTGTTCAACATTTTTGTCACGTTTTTTAATCCTCCGATTATCAATTTCTTTTTCCAGCACATGCTGAATTCATATTTCACCTCAGCTCAGTGTAATAGTTTAATTATTATTTGTCATTTGTAGGGCGGTGGATTGGCAGCATCAGTAGAGGGTCGGAGACCATGATTTGCAGCATAGAATAACCTCCCGCCGAGGTTAACTTTGCCTTTCATCCTTACGAAGTCAATAAAATAATGTACCAGTAATGCACTTATCACGGACACCAGTCCATCGCAGGGTTAATCGACTTTCCCTACCCCCAAATAACTGGCCTTGTCCCTATATAAGAAATCATTATTTATCATTTATTAGCGTAACTCTTTTATCGAATGGACTACGCCAATTGCAAATGTCTCTCTACTTAAGCACCGTTTTCTTAAACACCATCTTCATCAACAGTATTATTATTATGTTGTGTGTAGAACGGATGCAGCTATCGGCCGAGTCCATAGTGAAGATCGACCCGTCGTCTTCTTTTGGCCAGGAAGGGCAGGCAATTTTCCTCTGTCTGGTGGCAGTTGCGAAAGTGATTGTATGGTGGATCAGATTGAAAGGACTGAAGACAGACTCATTTCTCTACGGCCAATCACTCATCAACTTTTTCAAATTGCACCTGGAAAGGAAGGTGAGGGTGGAGAGAGAAGTGCTGCTCCCAGTACATTTGCTAAAAGGTGGATGAATGCGCCTATAGACTGGCTAATTTGAGAAGGAGAGCGGTGCTCTTCCCGGGTGACCTAGAAGCGTCGGGTGGTTCAGGATTGGTGGGGTACATGGGCTACCCCAGGTCCCCCCCCCCCCATTTGTGAATTTATTTTGATATATTTATGCATAGTTTCTTTCATATTTTCATTGTTAAATTGGTCTTATTATTGTGCACTCGAGCTTATTGTAAACCACCCATTGTCCCTGTCTTTTTATTGTCCCCTACATGTCGGCCCTTGTGGCTAATAAAGGAAATCATTATTATTGTTATTTAAGGGCGGTGGATTGGCAGTATCGGTAGAGGGTCGGACGCCATGCTTTCCAGCATAGTTACGTCCCTTTACGATCTGAGTTCAAATCCCGCCGAGGTTGACTTTGCCTTTCATCCTTACGGGGTCGATAAAATAAAGTACCAGTAACGCACTGGGTAATTGCTGGCCTTGTGCCTAAAGTAGAAACAATTATTATTATTATTTAATATTCTACCTTACTATTTCATTCTTATACCATTATAATTTTAAAGGATTGTAAATAAAACGAGTAGATCAGACAAAGTTGGAATTTGCAATTGGCGTAGTCCATTCGATAAAAGAGTTACGCTAATAAATGATAAATAATGATTTCTTATATAGGCACAAGGCCAGTAATTTGGAGGTAAGGAAAGTCGATTAACCCTGCGATGGACTGGTGTCCGTGATAATTAGTATTATTATTTAATTAGAGTCGCAGTCATTGATGCTAATTGGAAAATGTGTTCAAATGAACATCAGGCTGGGACCTCAGCCTCAGATATTCAGGATGTATCGGAGAGTTCTTCCTGTTCCCAGTAAACATACGTTTTGAAGTGTTCCAAAAAAGTGGGCTGGATTAATGTTCTTTAACAATATTATTATTATTATCGCAAGGTCGATAAAATTAATTACCAGTAATGCGTTGATGTCGATTTAATCGAC
This sequence comes from Eledone cirrhosa, assembly GCA_964016885.1. Lineage (NCBI taxonomy): Eukaryota > Metazoa > Mollusca > Cephalopoda > Octopoda > Eledonidae > Eledone > Eledone cirrhosa. The sequence goes on from OZ024742.1 coordinate 191,760,353, forward strand.
TTTCCCTTCCCTTCAAAATTACTGGCCTTGTGACCTAATTTTTAAAAAAATTATTAGTAGTTGTAGTATTAAATTAATTTAAGCCATAATTTTGCAAATCGAAAGGCGGTGGACTGGCAGTATCGGTAGAGTGTCAAACACCATGCTTTCCAAAGTAGAGTTACGGCTCTTTACTTTCTGATCTTTGCTTTTCATCCTCACACGTCGATAAAATAAAGTACCAGTAATGCGGAGGTTGATTTAATAGATGTTCCTCTTCCATTCAAAATTGCTGGTCTTGTGCCTAAAGTAGAAAAAAAAATTATCATTATTAAACACTGAGGTTGATTTAATCGACATTTCCATCACCACAATGTTGCTGTCCATGCCCCATAATAAGGAACCATTATTATTCCACATCTGTCGCAGTAGAAGTTGATATGTGTACGAAAATTGACTGTTGAATTATTAGATTATCTTTTCTATTAACGTTTGCGCAAAATTTCTTTCCTTGTGGAATAATCTATTACTGTAGATATTTTGTGTCCAATATTTTGTCACATGTGAATTGCTATCATTAAACTTATATATATATATATATATAAATATATATATATATATATATATATATATATATATATATATATATATATATATATATATATATATAGTATATATATATATATTAATAAAAGGAATTCCAACTTTGTCTGATTAACTCGTTTTATTTACAATCCTTTTGAATGAAATAGTATGGTAGAATATTAAATGTTAAGTCTTAATTGAACAAGTCCTTTCATGCTTTCGCAAACTTCAGGTTCATATTCTGTGGTGACAGTCAAGTTTGCAATTTTATATATATATATGTGTGTGTGTGTGTGGGTGTATGGGTGTGTGTGTGTGTGTATACATCTATCTTTGTGTGTTTCCTTCTGAAATTAGTCGACTGCATATTTCTTTGGAAATATATTTCTAATGCCAATTATTTTCGTATTATTCAACTCTCACATTATCATGCAAAGGGTTTGAGAACACACATACTGACGCACACACACACACACACACACACACACACACACACACACACACACACACACACATATATATATATATATATATATATATATATATATATATATATATATATATATATATATATATATATATATATATATATACATAAACAAAAGTTTATATGGTTCGTTGATTATTCAACGAATTCAATTTTACAATATATTAGAAGCACTCGACAGTTATTTATCTGGAGTATTTAATATTATTCAAAATATTAATAAATGAAAAATATTCTCATAACTAAAATATATATTTTATTATACATATTTCAATGATACAATGGTGTTTCAGTACGTTTTCATCAGATAAAATATATGAGAGATTGGATATGCGACATACTGCTAAGGTTTTGATTATTCAATTCTTCTAGTGGGTGTATTTCACCAACCCTCAACATTTGTATACCACAAGCAATATGACAAACTTAGAGAAGAAGAGGACGTAAGGCAAGGTAGAAATATAGAAGGGAATTTGAAAGGGAAGATGGGAAGAAAAAAGAAGGGATATAAAGAATAGAAGAAAAGGGAAGATGCGGAGAGAAAAGAAGGGAAATGAAAAAAAGAAGAATAGGGAAGATGCAGAGAGAAAATAAAGGAAATAAAGAAAAGAAGGAAAGGAAAAGGAAAGAATAAAATAAAGGGTAGAATAAAAAAACCCGTTGTATTCAAAATACATTTAAAAAAATCTTCCATATTATATATCAGTGGATACCACTTGTATTGGATTACGCTTTAGTTAATTATAAGTTTATTAGGCATAGATTAATTTCTATAGCAATCAAATATTTAAGTTTATTACAAATTTATATGCTTAAATTAATTTAATTTAATTTAGCTCATTCTAGATTATGACAATGTTTTATTATAAGGTAAGATATTCTATTAACATTATACTGCAATATTAAAACAATTTATCTTTAATGCCTAATTAAATAACTATTAAATATGTATTAAAATATATTAAAATGCACATATCCCCATCAATATATATAATATATTTTGTTCCTTTATCATCTAAATTAATTCAAAATTCACTTTATGTGAAACTTCGTTATTTTTTAATTTTCATTTATTTTTTATAATCTAACTGTGGTTATATTTACTCTCCATAAACTTTATTTCACTTCAATACTTTATTTTACCTCAATACTTAATTTTTCAAATATATATAGTTTAATTTTAATGATAGTCTATGTATTATTAAACTATTAATTATTATTTATTAATCTATATTTTATATATATTTCTTTCCTAAGCTAATAACATTTACGGACAATCTAAACAAAAGGGAGATAACTCTTTTACAAAGTAAACAAAATCATAACTTAGAGGGAATCTCTTCCCTCGCGTCCAGCGATATTTTAAGAACCTCAACATATCTAATGTATATATCTTAATTTATGTCTAATTAAATAGTGAGCTATCCTAATCAATTCGTAGGATAAAAAAACTCCCAATGAGGTTATGCTATTATATATAATTATCTATAAATTATTACTTCAATTAGGCAAAATTTACATATATTCAAAGTGTTATTTGTCCTTATTTTTATGGAACTGGTACATTGCCTGGAAAGTCTTACCTATTTTATGATGACTACTAAATAATTCATTTTTTTTGTTGATTAAATTATCGTAGTTTGTGATTATGTGTAGTATTTCCTTATTGCAAAAATGGCAAAATTCTGAGATTGCAGACTTCCGGTAGGGGACAGCATACCGTTATTTTCTCCAAGAGATGGAGTATTTAATGTTATTGTCTTTTAAAGACCATACTAATTGTGAAAGTGTAGTTGACAATTTTTTATCCGGTCTATTAAAAGTCTGTCTGATTATACCAACGGTTCTTAAATTTATATGAAGTGGCACCTGTGTAATTACATATTTTACCATTTGGCTTAATGGTACATTTATATACAAGATTTTTATCAAGGCAATTCTTTTGTAAAGGGCATTCGGACCTATTTCTACAATTACATTTATTTTCATTGTTATTATACTATTCGCATTGCTATTTAAAGGCATTATACAGACTATTATTATTGTTATTTCTATTAATAATATATTATTGTTACTATTATTATTATTGCTTAGAAGAGGTTGGTTTGATTTAAGATTCTTATTATTTATTTTTGCTATATTTTGAGCAATATTCATAGTAGTTGAGTAAGAGAATTTAACTGTATGTCTATTGAAGATAAGGTAATATTTATGAGATCTAGGGAAGCATTTATCTAAAGGTTTAAAAAATAAATGTGCTACAGGTGTCTTAATACCTAAGGATGCTAGCGGTGCATACCAAATTATAGATCTAGTTCTTACTTTCTTCTTCGATTTATTCATGCAGTTGTGTTTATATTCATTTTTATGATGATTATTATGATTATAATTAATTTTATTTTGATGGATTTCAGTATTTTTATCTATATACTCAATGTGATTAGTATACCCAGCTTTATGTAGCACTTCATTATAATATACAACCTTACTATTAGATATAGATCTATTAGCAGAGAACCTGGAGATTCCTTGTTGTACACTGTTGACTATCGCATTCTTAACACTTTTAGGATGATTAGAATAAAAACTAACATAATTTAAGTTCTCATTAACTTTGTGGAAAGGGTAATAAAGACCTGAGTTAAGATTTAGAGTCACATCCATTAACTATTTTATTATTATTTTCTATTTCTAATTTCAGATCGTAATTTAAAAAAAATTCTATAATTGCTTTCTTTAATCTATTTAATTCACTATTGTTATGTTTTTCTACAATAAATAGTATGTCGTCCCTATATAAACCTCCGGTAATCTCCGGCAATTTTTTATTTATCATGTTAAGGATAAAAATGCCCACTAGATCTGTGACTAGGGCCGAGTCCGAAGAACCGATCGTAATGTCAAAATTCTTCGGTCTATCAGCCCTTGTCCAGAGATCATTATTAAAATCTATCAGGGCGGTGGATTGGCAGTATCGGTAGAGAGTCGCACGCCATGCTTTCCAGCATAGTTACCGCCCTTTACGATCTGAGTTCAAATCCCGCCGAGGTTGACTTTGCCTTTCATCCTTACGGGGTCGATAAAATAAAGTACCAGTAATGCACTGGATAATTGCTGGCCTTGTGCCTAAAGTAGAAACAATTATTAAAATCTATCAAAGATCGCCTTGCGATTAATATAATATTTATCTCCTCTCTAGAGAGGTCCGTGTGTTTGTATGCATATGATAGCGCCTTATTTAATAGATTGGGAG
>OZ024742.1:191769656-191792156 GCA_964016885.1 Eledone cirrhosa
AGTAGCGTCTTCGACGCCGGGAAATACGATGCAGCAAACTTTGCTTTTTAAAGACATTGTTGCCGTTACATTTATTTTTTATTTTGGTATTTTTGGCAGAGCCGTTAGAATGTCAGATAGAATACTTTGCGGTGTTCGTGTCGTGTCTCTGTTCTCAAATCCCGCCGTGGTCAACTTTGCCTTTCATCTATTCAAGGTCGAGGAAAAATGTATCAGTCTACTACTGGGTTCTAATCTTCCTCTATATCTCTTTCCCACTCCCATCTCTCAATCACTCTATCCTTCTCCAGAAGACCTGGTGAGGATTGTGCCACGCTAGGTTTAAAAATTGCCCTAGCAACACCGTATGTTAATACGGCGCCCCTGCAGCTCCCTTGGGAGTTAGAAGACCATGCATGCATGCATTGTTGTGTTTATTGTTGTTTGTGTTTCGACTAGGTCTCGCTAGGTTTAAAAGGTGCCTTAGCAACACCGTGTGTTAATACGGCGGCCCTGCATCTCCCTTAGGAGTTAGAAGACCATGCATGCATGCATTGTTGTCTTTATTGTTGTTTGTGTTTCGACTAGGTCTCGCTAGGTTTAAAAGGTGCCGTAGCAACACTGTATGTTAATACGGCGGCCCTGCAGCCCCCTTAGGGGTTAGAAGACCATGCATGCATTGTTGTGTTTATTGTTGTTTGTGTTTCAACTATTGCTTTATTCCTTGTGTCTAATGTACACACAATGTTTTTTGTTCTTGATAACCTCCAACTGGTATTTGTATCAATTGTTGTTGCTCTTCTTGTTTAAGGATATTAATATTATTATATTAATATAACAAAATGGCGTAGGATAGAAGAAAGGAAAGGCACAGAAACGAAGAAAGGAATCCCCAGTCACTGAAGAGGTCACATAGTGTGTGACGAAAGGACTATGACTATATATATAAACAACTATCTGGTTGTGGAACCAACCAACCAACCAGAAATTTATAAATTTGTAAATTTATAAATTTATAAATATATAATAAATTGAAGTGAAAGCAACTGGTGCGTGTGTTTCTTATTGGCAACATGACCCTCCCAAAGTATAACAATATCGGTTTCAACACACGATTTCAGATAAAGAATCTTGCTAAACAAATTCAGAAACGGAATATTATTTGTGTTTGTTGTTAGTACTTATGCTGGTGTTGTTTTTGTTACTCAAGTTAATATTATTGTAGTGATTGATTTTGCAACTGTTGCTGCTTCTTTTCAACCAGCGATTTTTCTATCGTATATATATATGCATATGTATATATACGTATGTATATATATATGTATATATATATGTATGTATATATATATATGTATATATATATGTATGTATATATATATATGTGTGTATGTATGCATGTATGTATATATGTATGTATGCTTATCTAACTATATGTATATATATATATATATATGTGTATATATATATATATATATATATATATATATATATATATAAATATATATATATATATGTATATGTATATATATATATATATATATATATATATATATATATATATATATATAAAATATTAAACAAATAATGAACAAACAATTCCTTATATTAAACAAAAAAAGTTCACTATTTAACGATCGTTTCTAGGGCATATATGTGCTATAATTGGTATGTATATTTAATCTTGATAATTTGTATAATTTTGTATAATTTTGTACATAGATCTGTTAAATATGCATACCAATTATAGCACATATATGCCCTAGAAACGATCGTTAAATAGTGAACTTTTTTTGTTTAATATAAGGAATTGTTTGTTCATTATTTGTTTAATATTTTATCTTGACTCTGTATACCGTTTATCTTTCACCGAAATTGGATTTTCATTACATCTCTTCTTTCCATGATATCCGGAATACATTGAGTTCTTCATACGGATTGGACACTACCGTAAACTCTTGGTAGATTTATCTACATATATATATATATATATATGTATATATATATATAGTATATGTATATATATATATATATATATATGTGTGGGTGTGTGTGGGTGGGTGTCTATCTAAGTGTATATTTGTATATATGTGTATATTTATATATATATATATATATATGTATATATACATATATATATTTGTGCATATGTATACATGTTGTTATTCCCCTTTGCTTCTCTTTTTGTCAGCTTTGTTAACCCGTCTAACATTATTACCATTGTTATCCTAATCATTGGTTGAGACTCCATTCAACTTAATGTCGACTTGCTGGCGGCTACACACACGGGAGAAAGAAAAAATGGCGTCGAAATCGAATAAGTTTCATTTATTGATCCTTGTTGAATCAGTTCTCTCTCCCTCTTCACAATCCTCTCACTTTGTCCTTTTCTTTTCTCTGTCCCTGTTTCTTTACCATTAACGGTCGTTCTTTCTGTCTCTCTCTCTCTCTCTCTCTTTCCCTCTTCTATGTTCTGACTATTTCTCCCTGCGTCTCTCTCTCTCTCTCTCTCTCTCTCTCTCTCTCTCTCTCTGTATCTGAATCACTCTCTCTCTCTCTCTCTCTATCTATCTCTCTCTATCTATCTATCTCTCTGATCTCTCTTTGCATCGCTCTCTTTCTCTCTCTATCTCACTCTTTCTCTCTTTCTCCCTCTCACACGCTGCATCCCTCCTCCCTCTCTCTCTCTCTCTCTCTCTCTCTCTCCTCTCTCTCTCTCTCTCTCTCTTTATATTCCTCACGCGCTTATATTCTCCATAACTCTGTATCTAAATCGGTCCGTCCCTTTCTCACTCTCCCTCTCTCTCTGTCACTCTATCTCTCTCTCTACCTTTCTCTCTCACTCACTTTTTCACTTTCTGGTAGATTGATATATATCCCTCTTCATTCTAATCATAATTTTCTTGTAGTAAAACTACGCATTGATATACGAAAGGGGAATATATATATCAATAAACCCGTACGTGTTTACACACAAACCAGTTAACATCTCAATATTCATATTGTTTTTGACTTTTTATTCTTTTAGTAAATATTGATTGACTTTGCATGTCAAAATTTGAAGGTAAATAATATAAGGTAAAAATCTACAGTAGTGAATATCGTAAACGTTAGAAAAGGCATGGGCAACCTCTTTTCGAGAAGCGGGCCGCATGTGATATGGCTCATCATCAGGCGGGGCGCAAGCGCTAATTTACATTCGTGCCTACATTAAAAAGAAGGACGGTAACTCAGGTTGTTTTGATTTGTTCTTCAGAATTCGTACACGTTGTTTTCCTCGATCGTAAAAATGATACAAAAGATAAATTACGACTGAAAATCTATATATATAAAACAGAAAATGTCTGTCTCTTTGTGTAACCGCATGCATTTCTACATTTTACAACCGATTTGCACCAAATTTCATACATAGGTTTCTGAAGACCTATTATGCGTCGAAGGGTATTTTATTTTTCCGTACATCGACTGTTCCCCCCCCCCCCCATGGGCAGGTAACCCCCTTAAGCCTCTCGCTTGGAGTCAGCAGTACTACTGCATAAAGGCCCCATAATTCCTGCAATTTGCCTCCCGTCTTCACCGAAATTAATCTTTTGTTTGCTTATGGCCTACAAATAAATTTGCAGGCATGCACTTGCGCAGAAATTCGGGTAGGAGACCCCTTGATGGGCAGTAAACCGACTTGATGAATGTTGAAGTTGATATCATCAATGCAATAAAACATCATAACTGCTTGAGTTGGTGTTGGTTTTCACGAAGCGAGACGTATTGCTTACACATGGCTTATAAAGGAAGGTGAATACATGAACTTTTACTTGAACTTATGAAGGGGACCCCAGGGGGCGGGGGTAAACCCTTCGACTTATCTGTTGAAGTTCACATTAACACTGTATTAGTACCTGATAACTTTTGAAGTTGACATTCGATCTTCGTTTTCACTTTCAAAACAACAATCATCGTTGGATGAAATCGTCGGATGAAATTTCAGAAATATAAACATCTGATTCATTTGAAGATAAATCACTAATATTATCTTTAGTTTCTTGTTCATTTTGAATGTCGTCATGTGTAAAAACTTAAAGTTGGTATCGTTACTTTCACAAGCCATGTTGATACAAACAAAAAATCTGCTCTACTTTCAACGTTAAAAAAACACGTGTTGTTTTAAGTTGTTTCACTATATTAAGTGTTAATTTTTGCGGTAACGGCCTAATCTCGCTGTAATCTCGAATTAACGAGATTTTGATGATGGTATTGTTTATTTTTAGAACGATATTTAAGTGTGGGTGTTACGGCCGGTTTTGGGTGGTTTGAACAAATGAAGGGGAAAAAATTTCGGCCGGTTTGAACACTAAAGGGTTAAATGTCGTTTAGTTAATGTGTTTATGGTCATAAGGTTCCAGTTTATCATGCTGTGATTTTTCGGCCATTTTTGCCTGTATCCTTTCAATGGTTAGTACTTACTTATTGCTATGTTCGAACTGAACAAACATACTGACACTTATATACCTACCACTGTAGCCACACTATTTAATTTCCTTTATCACAGGTATTCCGTACGCTGCGTTGCCCCTAACTTAAAACCTGACATTTGACTGGTACACAAAATCTTGCAAAACATACTCACTTTCTCAGACCACATAGATTTATCTCATTTTTTCACAATTTATATCCGTGTTCAGATTTGGTTACTTAAACGTTATTTGTCCACTATTTATCGTTCTCCCTGGTTAATTTTCTAAAAACAATGCCCCCCAAGAAAAGAACTTTCATTGGTCGATTATTTAATGATGCAAGTAGGTCTAAGCGAAGGCGTCTCACCGAAGATGTAAATGCGACTGCGATCAGGCTCTCGCAGAACGCTGTGCAAGAGCGGAGGAGGATGACAGTTGGCGTGAACTTCGACGGAACAAAGATGCTGCCGCAACTACTGCTACGCGAGCGCGAGAGGATGAGGGCAACGCGCCCTTCGATGAAGCAGGGACTCTACTGCAACAGCCGCTGCTCGCGCGCGAGAGATTAAGGATGACGTGCCGTTCGACGAAGCAGGGACGCCACTGTAACAGCCGCTGCTCGCGCGCGAGAGGATGAAGGACGACGCGCCGTTCGAAGAAGTAGGGACGCCACTGCAACATCCGCTGCTCGCGCTCGAGAGGATGAAGGACGACGCGTCGTTCTGTGAACCAGGGCCGCCTCTGCAACAGCCACTGCTCACGCTCGAGAGGATGAAGGACGACGCGCCGTTTGACGCCGCTGCCACTGTTGCTGCACAAAATACTGAAACTATAGAGCAACGACGTAGCCGACTTCTGCAAAGTGAACAGCGGCGATCATAGTTACGTCGCATTTCTAGGACTTGCAATTCACGATCGTTGTTGAAGGCCTTTAACTACGACCCCTCCTCCGACTACACTGTGATTTCCTGGAAACCTGCACCTCTACAAGTCCCTTGACTCTGTGGCTGATCCGGACGAAGTTGTTAATTACCCCCACATAATTTCTTAACTCCCTAGACCCTCTCGGATTGACTTCACACTTACTGCGACTTAAGAAAGGTGCCCCTGTCATGCTCCTCAAGAATTTGGAAGCCCGAAAGCTTTCCAACGGCACGCGTCTGGTCGTCCAAAAGGCGATAACTCATGTTATTGAAGCAACAATACTTACAGGATGTGGTAAGGGTTATACTGTCTTCATACCAAGGAAACCTCTCATTCCATCCGGTAAAGACATCCCTTTCACATTCAGAAGGCTGCAATTCATTCTCTGGCTCAGTCTCGCCATGTCGATTAACAAATCCCAGGGTCAGACGCTGACGGTCGTAGGGCTTAATTTAGAAGAACCATGCTTCTCCCATGGTCAACTATATGTTGGCTGCTCTCGAGTGGGAAGCCGACATAACCTATTTGCTTTTGCAACTCGCGAGAAAACACAAAATATAGTCTATAAGGAAGTTTTTTAGGCACCCCATCTGCCAACAAGTAATCGGAGTTTTTTTTTTGTATAAGTGCTTATATTTGCTGTATCCGTGTGCTATTTTTGTCCTTTTGACAATACCATGTACACCTCTGAGGTTGCTTTTGTTATACGTTATAAATGTTCAAAATCTCTGTTTTCCGCATGTATATGTTGCTATCACGCTTTGCTATCGATGTTCCGTAGTTTTAACCTAATTAATCTACTTTTCCCTACATCTTATTTACACATTGTTTTGACATTACAGCGTGATCTTGCCAAGGCCGTATTTGTGGCGACCGACTGTTACATGCTTTTCTATGTTACAATCTCAAAAAACAAGCAAAGCAAATACGACACACCAGTGTGGTGTGAAGGACTTCTTAAGGGCCACCACCTCTAATCGGAGTTGTCTTTGCTGACAGCTCTGCCGCTGGGACTTTTAAGATTGACCGATCCAAGGCTCTCTCTAGGGCCACCAACTTTAAATAGTTACCATCGGATTTGTCTTTGCTGCCAGCACCGCCGCTGAGATATTTCAAAGTGATTGTTCAAAGGTCCTCTTTAGGGCCAACACCTATAAATTGTTACTTCTATAGTGGTATTTAACGGAAGTCTTTCGGTTCATTTGAACGACTACACCATTGAGAGTTATGCGGGGCAACGCCGGGTAGCTCTGCTAGTTTGGAGTAAAAAATATAAGAAAGATTTCAGTTAGGTGACTTAGGTGTGGAATTCAGAAAGCTTCGCGGGCCGCAGGTTGCCCACGGCTGCGTTAGAATATCGGGCGAGATACCTTCCGGTGTTCGTTATTATTGTGTTATTGCGCTCTGAGTTCATACATTCTCCAATTTGTGACTCTAAGCATCAGTACAAATACTATCACATATCCAGATCCAAGCTTTGAGGATATCTTGTTGTCTCTTTCCTTCACTCTCATCAGTCTCGTAGGCCTCGAAAGATGGCATTTTCAAGCTGTTCCCTCCTGAGTAGGTGATTAAAAACACAACATCAAAGACTAACATTTGCTTCTTAAGTTCTTTATAGTTATGCTTTCATCTTGCTCTTTAATTTTGAGAAGTTCCAGGCGTAGCTTTCTAATAGTAAACCTCTCAATTTATTATTGACAATAATAATTTGGTGCACACTGGATATAAAAATAAAACTCCTAAATTCCAGTAGATTTGCTTTATTCTTCAGTACATTTCCGTTGTAATTTGAATGATGAATGGCTACTGGCAAAAACCGTCAATGCAATATACATATTTAACACAAACATTACACTCAATAATTTTTCACTTACTCACTGAAGTACAAATCCCCTACTTCTAAACCTTGCTTTTCAGCAAAACTTGATTTTAATGCATCATCGATTGTATTTATTATAGATACTCTCAGGTCTTGATTAATCGTCCACTCCCACAACCACCGCTTATTAATTTTTCGGATTTTTTCCAACACCAAAACCCACTTTTATTTCAACTAATATTATTAAATCTTACTAATCTATCTCCGGCGAAATTTTATTGCAAATGATTCATATTGATACAGCAGCTGGAGAATCTAATAAATTCATTTTGAATAAAAAAATAAACATTATATATGACAAAAGAGAACGTTACAAGAAATCCCATATTTACGAACATCCATTATACAATGAATGGTTTCCCAACACCCCGAGCCACAGTTTATTCCAACACTCCCATGCTTATAAGAATTTAAGCAACTGTCCACCCAACCCCGCTTATTCTTCCCCCTCCCCTATTATTTGAGACCCGAGGGTAATTGAAACATAACCATTTCTATAACGAATTTTGGATTAATAGAAGAAAGAAATAGGATTTATTTTTGGTATATATTATTATTGCTTCGGTTATTGTTGTCATTTAACAGCAGAATTATCATGTTTCATAAGTACAAAAAATTGTTTGCACTCAGAATCGTTTATGCATCACCAACGAATAGATTGAGTATTTAGAAGAGGATAATATATAAGGTAAATAAATATTTGCAATAATATTGTCCCTGTGAAATCCTTGGTACATACACAACTAAACGATATATCATTAAAGTACACACACACACACAGACACACACACACATATATATATAGTGAAGGCATGTGGCTGAGTGGTTAGAGAATTGGATTTGCAGACTTGAGGTTGTAAGTTCGATTCCCGGACCGGGCGATACGTTATGTCTTTGAGCGAGACACTTTATTTCACGATGCTCCTTCTACCTGGAGTTGCGACCGATAGATAGTACTAGCAACTGGAAAGACCAACGGAAACATTGTTTCCTCGGTCCGATTTGACGAAAGTCGATCGATCCTTTTCTTTTTTATATAGTGTATTTTGCAATACATTGTATGCTTAATTAAAAGCATTTTAAAGACCTTACGCTACTGTTTTAAAGTGGTGACTATGTGACTTCTTTTTTCGACAAACAAAGGGAGATAATCTTACAGATCTCTGTTTCATACTGTTGGTATTCCTTAGAACTTAACACTCCCCATGTTTGTTGAAAATTATGAATGTTGGATTTTTATAGAATTCCAGTAATAATCAGGAACTGATTATACAGAGCGGTTGCCGGTCCAGCAAAAATTGAAAATTAGAATTGGTGCTCTGAAATAGCGATATATATATGAATGTATATATAGTGTATTTTGCAATACACTGTATGCTTAATTAAAATCATTTTGAAGACCTTACGCTACTGTTTTAAAGTAGAAACTATGTAACTTACATCTTTTTTGACGAAAAAAGAAGTGATATAGTCACTACTTTAAAACAATAGCGTAAGGTCTTCAAAATGCTTTTAATTAAGCATACAGTGTATTGCCAAATACACTGTATATACATTCATATATATATATCGCTATTTCAGAGCACCAATTCTAATTTATATATGTATATGTATATGCATATATATATATATATATATATATATATATATATATATATATATATATGTTTGTGTGTGTGTATGTGTGAATATATATGCACATATTTGTGTCATTAGTATACATAAGTATATATATATAACAAGGGAATTGTGGTAAGGAACCAGATGGACCATAACGCACAAGAGTACTCAATACTTAGGGTAGTAGAGTGGGGAATAGGAAAAAAGTATGACCCCGACGGCGGAGCTCAAGCCGTTTCGAGTCCAGAAATAGCCGTCGAAACGGCTTGAGCTCTGAAGTCGGGGTCATACTTTTTTCCTATATATATATATATATATATATATATATATATATATATATATATATATATATATACATATATTATATATATATATATATAGGAAAAAAATTTGACCTCGTGTATATATATATATATATATATATATATATACGCGAATATATAATTATTTGCATACATAATATATGAAATATAAGAATCAAAGAACTGTTCAAAACATTTTTATGCTTACAACTGTTTCCTCCAAACCGAAGCTTGGATTCTTCGGAGCAATTTATTAATGAATGAACACTTATATTACCTCCTTTTCACCCAAGAGACATACAGATACATATGCAAATATTGTGGGTCAACATTCATTACAGCATTTAGAGTGGCAGTACACACTTAGAGAATACATTCATATTAAAAGATACAATCAAAAATACAAGTTAAAATACAACATGAAAATAAGCGGTTATATAGTGCAAAGGTTATATGTGTGGCAAGCACGTGCGTCTTGTTTATATAGTGTGGCAGAGAGTTACGTGTAGTAGAAGCACTTAAGTAGGTAAACAAGAGTGTTAGATTGGTTGATCTGGTGACAAATTCTTTATATGATTGTTATAGTCTGTGTGTGGAGAAATAATATAAGCATTAAAAATAGTGCAAGCATTAAAAATATTCGAAATGCGCAGCGAAGGGATGATATGGACTTCATGTACTTCGACATTTTCATAGTCTGGGGAGTGTATTTTTCAGATTATATGCCCCTCACATAATCCACGACGATTCGATATTGAGCGTTTGACAATCCAGTTAGAGAATCGTAGTCTGATGTTCTTTAGTTCAATACAGGAGGATGTTACGTTTCGAGAATCTACATCGAAATACTACCCGGAAGTGTGTGTGTGGCTAAGGGGAGTTAATGCATGAGGGGAAGTAACTCCGATGTTTCTATTACTAAGTATTGAAATGTGTCTCAAAATAGACCCTAACTTCTATGGTTATGCGCAATTTCTAAAACATTTCTAAAATTTAAAGTGTTATAACTATAGAGTAGTCTATTAAGTTGTGCTGAAGTTGTTCGTATTATTATGGTGATTAACCCCCATCGTAGAGTGCCACAAATGAATATTACAGACGGCGAGCGAGGATTCTAACTTAATGATCTCTGTGGTTGTAGTCTACTGAAAGGACCAGGCGCGGTGATTGCAGAATCACTTCAACACACAATGATCTCTGGTAAGTTCTGGGTCATTGCTTGCTACATTGGATGTCGAAAGATGATCATCACCAGGGCCGACCAGAGGTCAATCCGCAGTCCTCATGACCCCAATCTGACCATCAAATCATCCATATATGTACAACCCATGCGCCACCTGCAATACATTCATTCCCTGCACTCATCGTACCGGTCATACTGCTCATCAGCGTTACTAGATTAATTCGTTTTTCATCTGTCCAACGATGGCACCTCCTCCGCACAACACTAACAAGACAATCAATTCATGCTTTAATTACCTATAGAGCGGTGTAGTGCAGTTCAAGTGGGTGGATGTTGTCACACGTAAAGTAGAGGTACAAATGGGTATTCGCCCTGCGAAGGGTTCTAGAGGGATGTCGCTGTTTGTGTTATATTAGATCAGATAGTGTTGGGTATGTGGTATATGGTGTGCCCCTGGTGTTTGATGCTAGAGGTGGTGTTTGGTTCAAGTCCGACATTGCTATATATTGGGCTTAAAGTTTTGGAAGGAATGTCTGAAGCGGTGCTGGCAAGTTGCAAACACTTCAGATTTTTTGTTAAGTAGGTTACGGTTAGAGAAGATAATATTGTGGGTCTCTAGTATACAGAGGTTACAAAATTTATTAGGTGGTTTTTACGAAGTCGCGCTACCTATCACTTCCTATTTGAGTGTGTAAGGTTTATTTTCAGATTTTAGATAGTGTATGTAGCTAGATAGTGAGGTGGAGTTGGCTAGACTGTGCTTTTTGAACGAGTGGATGTGCGAATTATATCTGATTTTGAAGCAGTTAGAAGTGGAGCCTACATAGGTTTCTGAAGAGTTGCTAGTTGTGACGGTGCATGAGTATATATATATATATATATATATAGTGACGAAACATAAGTCAATTGCATGAACTCATAATCCTTTATTTACTGGTATATATATTTCGATGAGTGCTCCCTATCCGCATACTGAAGTACTGGATTTTACCAACACTTACTTTCTTGTTTATATATATATATATATATATAGTAATAAATGTGAAGACTAAAATACAAAGAGGGCTCGCTAAGGATAAATATATATCGAATATATAAGAACCCTAGAGCAGTTTCAGAAGATCCCGTTGAGGGTGAAAGCAGCGATTCTTTGCTTAAACTTTAATCTGTTATTTTAATATATATATATGCGTATATGCGTATATGTGGGCGTATATAAATTTATAATTAAATATTTAAAATATTGAAGGTGCTACGTTTTATTTGTGAATTGGGTAATTGCTGGCCTTGTGCCTAAAGTAGAAACAATTATTACTTTTAATTTAAAAACATCCTGCATTTAAACTACTTCTTTGGGAAGGAAACCTAGTTTCCAATATATTATATCTGTGGAAGCAATTATCGCTATTTTATTTCTAATTTTAAACCGTTTATATATTTCAAACATTAATTTATTTTATTGAAAAGATATGTAGATAGAATATAAATATATCTATATTTGTTTGTACTCTTCGTCTAGATTTTCAGATAACATGGCAGTCAGCAGTTTTAAATGAATTTAGGAAGCATTCTGCTTTACATTAAAACGGTATCACTATTATTGCTTAACTGCAAGAGGTTCTATTATAGAAAGTTCTTTGCTAGGAAAAAAGATATGCTACAATAATATTACAATGGGTGTTAATCTCATGTATCTTGTTTGTTCCTGTAGGGTCTAATGTGATATTTTTAGAAACTGTTTAAGAATATACTTATATAAAATTATATTTATATTCAATTATAGAAAATATCGTCATTTGAAAATTTGGTAACACACTACTCTCTCCCTCTCTCCTCTCTCCTTCGCTCTCCCCTCCCATTCTCTCTTTCTCTCTCTCTCTCTCTCTCTCTCTATATATATATATATATATATATATATATATATATATATATATATATATATATATATATATATATATATATATATTAAAATAACAGATTAAAGTTTAAGCAAAGAATCGCTGCTTTCACCCTTAACGGGATCTTCTGAAACTAACAAAGTCAATCTGTAAACGCAGAAGTGGATATTTAAAAAAACATTGCAACCAGAGGAAGACAGGCAGACGATACTTTGGTTCGTGGAAACGTTCCCTGGCAAAGAACGGAAAAAAAACGAATATAATACGTCATTAATAGGAGCGGTAAAAAATAATCACACGCAAAGACAGGACCACGTTTATGGTATAAAAGAAGTCGTAGACTAATATTCTCTTAGGTGGTTCATGCAGACGTTCTCTGGCAATGAACAGAAAAAACGAAGATAATACGTATAAGTTGAGCGTGGAGAACAATTGCACGCAAAGATAAAACCACGTAAATGGTATAGCTGAAGTCGTAGACTAAAATTCTAACTAGGAAACCGAATGAATCTCCGCTTAAGAGTTAAGAATAAAGTAAATAAAATACAATACAGATGTAATTGGATGAAATAAATACATACATACACAAGCATACGCGAAAATTCTCGCCATAGGTATACAAAACCACGCACATATAAATATGTGTGTGTGTGCGTGTATACAAATAAATAAATAATTAAATAAACGTATATAAATAAATAAATACGTATATAACAAGCGCACACACACATACCTAGATGTAAATACATAAATGTTCGGAGACGTACGTCAACAAACACATGAAGTACACATATGCACACACCCAACATACGTACGAACCCGCATACTCACATAGACGCAAAACACATAACCAAAAGCATATGTACCAGAATATATAAAAATATACGCCATAACATATACAATCAAATATACGCACGAGAAAGTATACGTACCTTCACAAAACATACAGGTAATATATACTCACCTATGCAAATAAGTAATGGTATAAACATAACATATACTTAGCTACCACATCAAGACGTAAAATATCCACGTATAGATCGTACTATCCGTTAGGGTATAATGTGGGGCTGTAATACAGGAAAGCTTTGTGCAATTTATGTTTACAAGCCGAAATTGCCTCAGATTTTCTGTTTAAGATGTGGTCTGTGGCGTAGAGTATTTCCAGGGCCTCAGCGGCGCAGAGGTCACATGGTCTTTTATTTCTGTTATACGATCTAGCCCTAGCTAGGATCTCCCAGTGTAACTTATATTGGGTGTGGTTGTCTTTTAGACTCCAGATATAAGCTGAAAGTCACGTCATATTCCTTCTTAGAGGGTAACGAAAAGAATGGGTATGCATGTAAAGACACTGCTTGAATCTATTGGCGGTTAACTCTATGTAGGCCCTACGGGACGTGGGTGTTTCAACATTACATTTGTAGACAATGTTACTAGAGAGGCATTTCCTGGATAGGGGGCAATCAACCAGATTCCTACAATTACAGTTAGTACTAACTACAAGGTTGCGCGTGTTCCTACGGCTATGTAGTTTAGCTAAATTTGAAGCTGTGATGTTATGTGCAAGGTTAGTAATCGTAGAGTAAGAAATGTTAATAGTATTTCTATTAAAAATATTACTATATTTATGTGTAGGGGGAAAATGCTTCGTAATAAGGGATAGAAAGATGGTCGTGTCTTTGCGTTTAAGTGTTTTTCACCGCTCCTATTAATGACGTATTATATTCGTTTTTTCCCGTTCTTTGCCAGGGAACGTTTCCACGAACCAAAGTATCGTCTTCCTGTCTTCCTCCGGTTGCAACGTTTTTTTTAAATATCCACTTCTGCGTTTACAGATTGACTTTGTTAGTTTCAGAAGATCCCGTTAAGAGTGAAAGCAGCGATTCTTTGCTTAAACTTTAATCTGTTATTTTAATAAATATTTGCTCTACGGTTGTTATATATTTGATATATATTTATCCTTATCGAGCCCTCTTTGGATTTTAGTCTTCAAATTTATTATTATTACTATATATATATATATATATATATATATATATATATATATATATATATATATATATATATATATATAAGGGTTAAAATACTGGAGTGTGTTGGAGTTAAACACCCTCTTCGTATTATAGAAATGACAGTAAAAGGTATAGCTCAATGTAGTTAAACAGAGCCTAAATATATATATATATATATATATATATATATATCCCTCTCAATTTATTTATACATATTTTTTAATGACTATGTGAGACCGTTACTCTGAAATTTCAATTGCGCGTCTCAGGAATATCAAGCAAGAAAGGTTGAAATATAAAGTAATAGGATTCACCATTTAGCTATTCAATGAATATTTAACCTCTAATTCAGTATTGTGTACTTTTTGTCACGCCCGTCAATTATACAGGTATGTGTTGTTGTTTTTCTTTTTGTGGTGGGGACTTTCCGATGCTCGTTCCTTAATTAAGAAATGAATTTTCTCAAATAATCAGTGATTTACTGATTAATTAAAGGTGGAATCGTTTTCCTTTTTCTTCTTCAACCTCATATTCCTCAAATACTCTTTCCAGCAAGCCCTTTCAAAGTAACCGCCTCCAATTGATCCGGCTGGATCCCCAAAAGAGACCAGCCAATCTTAAGGATGTTATCCAACCATCTCGCTCGGGGTCTATCCTAGTGTCTCCTGCTGGCTAGTTTTTTCGGTAAAATCGGTCCAGCGATTCTTTCCTGAAACATTCTAACCTCATACACATAGTATAGGAGCTGTAATCTCTCAATTAGGAGAAGTAGCGGTTTTATCTGGAGTGACTCTCTGATCTTCAAACTACGCACTCTATTAAGTAACGTTACTCCAAAAGAGTCCGAATACTGGTCCTTGATGAAGTCACCGTAGCGATAGATGTAGTTAAAACTGAGTCATATATCCTAATGTGAGACTTCACTGGATATGTTGGTACTGACCACTTGACATGGACTGGAGTGATTGGAAGAAATGGTGACCCCGATCTAAATATGAAAAGAGAGGCCTTATTAGAAAGGTGGAATCTGTTGGTTATAATTAGTACATACAGAAATATAGCTTTCTTGTTTATTTAAAGTCATTGTTTTTATATTCTTTTGTGAATAGTATTTGTGATTTAGCATGTACACGTCATATGAATGAAACAATTCTAGCCCCATAGATTTAATTCTTATATGAAGTAAATATGAATCTGCTCTACTAATGTATTAGCGGCCATATTTCACTGTTGTTCGCTTCCATTACTAACCTGACACACACAAGCAGCCCCAAAACACACACAAATCTATAGTCCCACACTCCCATAACACATACACACATATATACTGTCACACCCCGCCCTCCCACCCCAAAAAACACACATATATAATATACATATTTGTTTATGCGTGGGTGTGCACTTCATATATGTGTGAGTAGTAATTTACATTTTGTGCGTCTTAAATTTTTTGTTTGTTCATTTTATTCTTACTTTTACATGCATAGATTATATATTTTATGACTGCTCGTTCATCCGTGAAGATTTTCACAGTGAGGCTTGTAAAGTAGTTGTGCCGATATTGAAATTTTCTCTTAGATCTAATATAGCCGTGAGTTGTATATTATATATATATATATTATATATATATATATATATATATATATATATATATATATATATATATATATATATATATATATATATATATATATATATATATATATATATATATATATATATATGTTCAGCTTTATACGGCTCGGTAAAATACGAGGCCAAAATATTTATAATGAAGTATATATATATAGTATAGTTCGGTATGCCGAGTTTGGGAAGGTAGGTGATCCACGTTTGTTTTGCCGAATGTGGAAGGAGGGTGCGGTTTCGTTTGGGTGTTTGCTTAGTGTTTGTGGACTGATAGGAGTAATAATGACCTCTCTATCTCCTTCTCTCCCTCTCTCTCTATATATATATGTAAATATATATATATATATATATATATATATATATATATATATATATATATATATATATATATATATATATACTTACATATATATACTTACATATATATATATATATATATATATATATATATATATATATATATGAAATATTTATACTCTGCTATGTATTGAGTACCTTATTCACTGTCGTTACCCCCGATTGAACCCACCAAAAATATACGAGGTGGGTCAGAAAAGTTCCAGGACTGATGTCACAAAAGATTTATTTCAAACCCGTACTTCACACTAAGAGTTTTCTCCTTCAAAGTAATACCCCTGGCGTCTAATGCACATTTCCATTCTTTTTTGCCACACCTGATGCATTCCGGTATTCTTCCGGGATCCTCCGCAGTTCCGTCGTGACGGCCTTTTTGATGTCGTCCACCTCTTCAAAACTGGTCCCCTCCGTGTCGTACTCGAAGGTCCATGACTCATCACCGGTCACGACTGTCCCTAGCAAGTCTGGTTCGGTTTCAAGACGCTCGAGGATGTCCCTCCACACTTGCATGCGTCGAACCGTCTGGTCATCGTTCAGCAGTTTTGGCACCATCTTCGTGCAGACTTTCCGCATGTCCAAATCTTCAGTGAGAATCTTCCAGACGCTGTCCCGATTCATGCCCAGCTCATTTGCCATCAGTCGAACATTCAGCTGACGATCGCTACGCACCATCTGCCTGACCTGCTCAACGTTGATTTCGGTCCTGGTTGTTGAGGGCCTTCCGCTCCTGGCGTAATCTTCCACGTCCTCGCGTCCTTCTTTAAACCTCTTGCACCACTCAAAACACGTGAGCGTGAGATCGTCTCATCTCCATACACTTGCTGCAGCAATCCCAGTGCTTCTGACGGAGTTTTCAAGTTTGTTCGTGGCTCTGTGCTTTACGGTCTGAAACAGAGGACATGTATATACAATTATGAAGAAAAAAGTTTGATCGCTGCAGAGAGCTAAGATTGCAGTTACACACTCTAGGGGGATTACTTGGAAGGAGAAAACTCTTAGTGTGAAGTTTGGATTTGAAATAAATCTTTCGTGACATCAGTCCTGGAACTTTTCTGATTCACCTCGTATATATATAATATATATATACATATATATATATATATATATATATATATATATATATGTGTGTGTGTGTGTGTGTGTGTGTGTGTATATATATATATATATGTTATACTTGGGGAGGGTCATATTTGTGTAATATTGCCAGAATTAATAACAGAACACACTCACTGTTTGGTTGGTTTTTGCTTCTCGCTTCTGTGTCTTTTATATCGGTAATCTAATATACTCGGTCCTCAATGTTGCCATTGACTGACCGACGGTCAACAATAATAGAGATACAATATAGACACAAACACATATATATAGTTTATCATAAATCTTTCGTTGCGCATCTGCAACATCGTCAGTGGTGCTATCTTTTCCTCCTGTTGTATTGTATGTCTACGCCATTTTAATTCAGTCTGTCTATATATTTATTTATTTATTTGCTTGTTTGTTTATTTTATTTTGTCTTCTTTGCGAATGCGTTTGCGTGTGTGTATAGTGTTAATAGAAAATGCTGACAAATTGTTCACAGTTGAAAAATGGTTTAATTAGGAATAAAAGAGTATTAGTGATTGTATGGGTTAGTATTCGGTTGTGGTTTTAAGTTTTTAAGTTTTTACCGGTTGCGCATTTCTAAATGTTTTTCAAAAATAATTTTGAGATAGAGTGTCCGTGCTGTTTGCTCTGATCAAACAGCACGGACACTCTATCTCAAAATTATTTTTGAAAAGCATTTAGAAATGCGCAACCGGTAAAAACTTAAAAACTTAAAACCACAACCGAATACTAACCCATACAATCACTAATACTCTTTTATTCCTAATTAAACCATTTTTCAACTGTGAACAATTTGTCAGCATTTTCTATTCCGTTTACCAATATATAATAACTTGTGTGTTACACCTCTATTCTTTTAACTATATATATATATATATATATATATATATATATATATATATATATATATATATATATATATATATACATATATATATATATATATATATATATATATATATATATAAATATATACATATATACATATATATATATAAGCAAAAGGGATATTCAATTTGTTGGTAATTCAACAAATATAAATGTTTATAACTGATTCAAAGCACTCGACAAGTATTCTGGAGTATAATATTCAATGATATTAAATAAATGGAAACTATATTTATAAAACCATATTTATTCTATTATATATATTTCAAGGGTACCAAAACTTTGGTACGCTCTCATCAGATAAAATACAAAATAAACTTTGTATTTTATCTGAAGAGAGCGTGCCAAAATGTTGGTACCCTTGAAATATATATAATAGAATAAATATGGTTTTATAAATATAGTTTCCATTTATTTAATATCATAGTATATATACATAAATACATAATCGGAGAAAGCTAATAGCGATACTCCGGCCAAATTCCAACTCACTCAACAAACATTAGGAAATACCTGAGTGTATTCCCAATTAAACGTTTGGGGTGCTAACTATATTATATTGTGTGAATAATTGGCTGTATTATTTCATGTATCATTTCCCAGACGACTCGTTTCATTATAAAATTTCTACAAGTTGGGTGAAATTATACCAAGTTGTGTAGGACTTGTATAAGATCAACAGATACTTATTCAAGTGGGCTCTTATAAATTTTCAGTGGGTAACCCAATAATATTAATATTGATAACCAAATGAACATCAATATTTAGCGATAATCACCATCAGTGTTTGAGGGAGCTGCTAGGTTGTTAGTCCAGCAGTTCTAAAGAAAATCTCACACTGTCCCGAAAATGGGAGGAAGGAGGCTACCGCCAAAACCAATACGTGCGCAGGTCGTTGAACTCTGACAAGAAGTAAAGCCACGTGCTAAGAACTCAATTGGATATTAAAAAATATTCATATGTACGCACCGCTATATATATATATAAAACGAAGGAAATGTGGTAAGGAACCAAGTTGACCATAATGCACCAGAGTACTCAATACTTAGGATAGTAGAGTGGGTAATAGGAAAATGTTCAAGACCCCAACGGCAGAGCTCAAGCCGTTTCGGCATATACATATATATATATATATATTAAAATAACAGATTAAAGTTTAAGCAAGGAATCGCTGCTTTCACCCTTAACGGGATTTCTGAAACTAATATTTGCTCTACGGTTCTTATATATTTGATATATATTTATCCTTATCGAGCCCTCTTTGGATTTTAGTCTTCAAATTTATTATTATTACTATTTATATATATATGGTATTAGTATTGATGCTCTGAAATAGCGATGTACACATGAATGTATGTATAGTATATTTGGCAATATACTGTATGTTTAAACATATAGTATATTGCCAAATATACTATATATACGTTCATGTATACTATTTCAGAGCATCAATACTAATACCTAATTTTTGCTGGACCGACAATCACTCTGTATAATAAGCTCCTGATTATTACTGGAGTTCTATAAGAATCCAGCTTCTAGAATTCTCGGCAAAGGCAACTGAGTGTGGGGTCTTGACAAACGGTCACAAGCCTGAAACAGACCGTACGATCACTCTCAGTTGTTATTTGCCAAGATTAAGTAAGTGACATAGACACTACTTTAAAACACATAGCGAATGGTCTTCTAAAGGTTTTTAATTAAACATACACTATATTGCCATATATATATATATATATATATATATATACAATACATTAACAGAGAAAGCCTTAAGCTTTACTCTGACTTACTACGATCTCACTCAACAAACATTAGGATATACCTTAGTATAATCCCAATTATATGTTTGGGGTGCTAACTATATGTATTTTGTGGAAAGCCAGTTGTATTATTTTATATGAGATATAATTAAATTTTAAAAAAATATATATATATATATATATATATATATATATATATAATTTCATGATGTTATTCTTTATAAAGATTTGGTGCTTATACGTGATACACAAATCCTCATAAATCAAGATCGCATTAATTTTTTCAAAAAATTTCTAACGTACTTTGAGAAGGGAGGGGGCATCTTGTCTATGTAGGAGACTCCCATTGTGATGACGTATTTCTGGTTTCTGGTTCGTACACACACACTCACAGCTTAGCGGACTATCAACTCACTTTCCAGAATCTTCATGGCTATGAAAAAGTATGTGTGTGTGTGGTGTGTGTGTGTGTGTGCGTGGTGTGTGTGTGTGTGTGTGTGTGTGTGTGTGTGTGTGTGTGTGTGTGTGTGTGTGTGTGTGTGTGTGTGTGTGTGTGTGTGTGTGTGTGTGTGTGTGTGTGTGTGTGTGTGTGTGTGTATCAAAAGTGAGAAAGGCGCTGTGTAGTTAGAAATAAATATTATTTAGAAAACGTAAGAGAAACACGAACATAAGGATAATTCCCACTCTTCGGCTGTCTGCTGTGGGTCGTTGATGTTTCCACGCATTAAAGACAGCTCGCTCATATATATATATATGAGAAGAAGAAAAAGAAGAAGAAGAAGAAGAAGAAGAAGAAGAAGAAGAAGAAGAAGAAGAAGAAGAAGAAGAAGAAGAAGAAGAAGAAGAAGAAGAAGAAGAAGAAGAAGAAGAACGAGCGTGTGCATGGGTGCGTCTGCGTCCTAGCATATTTTGGTACTAGATTTACTGGAGTACTCAGGGAGCTGGTGTTTTATGCTAAAGCACTTATCGAATGAACGACATCAAGAAACAAGGAATATTTATGTATCTAGCAAAAATATTGATTATTCCAGAATGACCTATATATT
The DNA here is from genome assembly GCA_964016885.1 of Eledone cirrhosa. Lineage (NCBI taxonomy): Eukaryota > Metazoa > Mollusca > Cephalopoda > Octopoda > Eledonidae > Eledone > Eledone cirrhosa. The sequence goes on from OZ024742.1 coordinate 191,790,692, forward strand.
ACCATTAAAGTCATAGATTGTTGCAGATCACAGAATATAAAAATGACATGAAATTTCTATGCGTGTGGATCTTACCTACATACATATATACATAAATAGATAAATACGTGCATACATAGGATATCTAACAGTCAGATTCGTTGGATTCGTCGAGACCCTAATACCAGTCAACCAAAATATAGTATATATAATATACACGACTCTACTACATGTATGGCGTCACTGCATTTGTAAATGTTTGTTGTTATTTATAATACATCTAAATCTACAACCTAACTTTAACATCTTCCTCTGACGTTATCTATCTATATATTTATCTATCTCTATATATATCTATCGATCTATCTGTCTATCTATCTATGCAGGTACAAATATAAACATGCGTAAGCATTCATACCAACATTGGCACGCATATCTGCACACACTCTCTCATAATAACGCACACCTTACATCTACATACATACAGTCATACAAATTCACACACTGACGCAAATTTATGCACACATATATATGCATGCGTAAGCAGTTTAATCTCGTTTATATATTTCGATTTTGGAGTAGACTAATGTTTAGCAATAACAATAATTTCTTTTATTGGCCACAAGCGTCCAAGATGTTGGGGGCAAATACATGAATTAGGGTCAGCTGAAGAGTTCATATGCTGCTCAAAATACTATCAGGGAATGACCAAATGAGGTTTATTTTAACAACATTGTGTATGAAAAGAAGCTATACTGTTATTAATAAGTGTTGAAATTAATGCATGCAAGATTTGCAGCTGTAACATCACTCATTCGTAATCAGCCTATGAACATTTCAGTCGGCTATCTCATAAAGTGTGGGTTTACATTGAGTAAAAATGATCAAAATCAATAAAGAGTCTAAATGTAGCTATAAATTTCCAACAAGAAATATCGGGGAAGCACCACACCGATTTGTGTGAATCGGGACTAAATCCCAAATCAAAATCTCGGATTAGTCTGCGTAACCAATGTGGACTTTCCTACTGTACCTGCTCTTTTAAAATGCATTCAGTTTCGTCTAGAAGGCAGAATCTCCAACACTACCCTCATTTTCCTCCTGAAGATATACTTGAAGTTAATAAGGACGGACTCAGAGAAGAAAGTTTCTGTCCAAGGAAACAGGGTGGTTTGATTTTCAAAATAATCAACTGATTCTCCAGAATGTTCTATGCTTGGCGCATTGAGATATCAAACAATCCAAATACTAGCAGAGAAACAAATGCGCGGCAAAAGATGATGATCATCATTCTCATTATTATAATGAGAGACATAATTTCAAAATACCCCAATCGATGCAACAAACAACATTATCGACATGATGATCATCATCATCATCATCGGTATCGCGAGTACATCGACTTTCATCAAATTGGACCGAGGAAACAATGTTTCCATTGGTCTTTCCAATTGCTAATACTATCTATCGGTAGCAACTCCGGGTA
>OZ024742.1:191797156-191822156 GCA_964016885.1 Eledone cirrhosa
GTCTACTTATTGTCTGAATCGATTGAATGATATCATAATCAATTAATATGATATTCTATGTCAATCCCTCAAATGTATTGTGTGACTGACACGTAAGAGACTTTTATCTCAAATATAACTATGTCGAACCACTGGAGACTATTCGCTATTGAACTATACTAAATCGTATCTTAATATATCATACAAATGTCACGCTAACTAAACAAAAGGAAAGTAAATTTAGTTTTGCTGAACCCGATTGTAAAATAGCGTGACCTGAAAAGAAAAATATATTTTATATCTGACAGAGCAATTCAGAGATTTATCTGATAAAAAGAGCTATCATTGTTTTGAAAAGGAACAATTCCATATTGTATAGTTAATTAAGCATAGCATACTACTTACACAAAACTTATCATATAACAGTGTATTACTTGTATCAAACTCATCAACTTAAAGCACATTATGTGTAATAAAGTCATGAAATGGGTGTATAATACTTATACTGAACTAGAGCATAATATATAATATGTAATCGAGTATCATTTAATTATAGTTAGAATGCTTTGCTAAAATGTCTAAACGGCCGCAAGCTGACTCACACAACCTCTCGACCCTACTTATGTTCATCCAGCGAAATATCCAGGATATAAAGGGTAGAAGTTAAAAAGACTGCACTAACAGTGGATTTGTACTATTTATTTTCTATTTCGAAAGAAGTAAAGTAGACCTGCTGCATGTGAACTGAGAGAACCGGAACAAATATACGACACTCTAACAAGGCAGTTAAACTGACCACCTTTATACAATAAGGTCCAAAAAAGAACATATTATGATAAACATATCAAATGGCAGATTGTCTAAGGTGTAATAACTTGTGGCATTTGCCATGGCTCTCCACAAATTCAATTCAAATGAAGCCGAGACCAACTTTTCCTACCACCATTTTCGGTCGGTAATATAAAGTATCAGCCGTGGCCTAGTCTTAAGGATGCTGGAATTACGATCATAGTCGTGGGTTCCATTTCTAGGCTGGGTTGTGTTGTGTTCTTGAGCAAAAGACTTCATTGCATGTTGTTTCAGTATACTCAGCTGAAAATGAGTACTGTGGGTTTAACCCTGCGATGGACTGGCTTCATGACCAGTGGGGAGTCTTGTACTCTCAGTCGCTTCATGGCACGAAACCCGGATAAGCACCGGCCCGTGAACCTCATGAGTTGAGACAGACTTTAGACTAGACTAGAATCGGTGGTGAAGGATTGCTGGACATCTTAACGAGGCAAGCTATATAGTACGGTATATATTCTGAAGCTTTGCGTTCTGAGTTCAAATATCGCTGTGACAGATTAAGTAGTAGATCTAATTCTTTGTCCGGTAAAATGACTGTTTCTACTATTCGCACAAGGCCAGCAATTATCCCAGTGCATTACTGGTACTTTATTTTATCGACCTCGGAAGGATTAAAGGCAAAGTAACCTCGGCGGTATAATACCGCTACGTTTTCCTTGGGTTTCTTTAATGGCGTCCACTAGGTTGTAAGCATTCGCAACATGTCTCAAGTTGGAAGACACTGACCTTCCTCCTACCTGTCGTGCAAACTCTGAAGATGGTTATGGAGACTCTCTAACTAAACATTAACATAAAGTCGGATGCAGGTGAGAGGTATGTATAGAGTTTTACAAGATAGAGCAGAAATTTGACTCAAAGAGGATAACGTTTTGTCGAAGTGTATCGAAACGTTTAAATCTTGCTCAATGTGTTTCCAACTTTGTGACATTGGCAAGTGAAGGTAATAAATGAGAAAATATGTCCTGAAAACTCTCCAAAGAAAGCTTCCAGCAATGTCTCACGTATGGTTGGTTAGACGCCATGGCACTCTAATCCATTCCATCGCTTTATAAATACATTAATATAGCTGCCAGAATGTGTGTATTAGTGTGTATGTATTCGCATATGCACACGGATGCAGTGTATATAAATGTATATATAAATATATATATATACACATAGATACACACATACATATATACATAATATATTATACATAAATATATACGTAATATATATATACATGTACACACAAACACACACACATATATATATATATATATATATATATATATATATATATATACATACATACATACATATATATAGTACAGATGCATACATAAACAGTCACAAAAAAGGTAGGTATGTATGCGTGAATGTGTGTGTATATATATATATATATATAAATATATATATATATATATATATATATATATATACATATATATATATATATATATATATATATATATATATATATATATATATATATATATATATATATATATATATATACACACACACACACATTCACTCATACATACATTTTTTGTGACTGTTTATGTATGCATCTGTACTATATTTTCAGCTGTTGTCATGGTGAAATTAACATTCCAATGAGGTCAATATAAGAAATGCCAATACCTCAACAGCGGGGTTTGCAACATTACCCCATCTCCTTCGTGGAGTAAAAAAAAAATTCTCTCCATGAGAGAAATCATTAGTCACGGCTGTTTATATGGAATGGACCTCCGTCGATTTCTACGATTAATATAGCTGTTGTTCTATCAGAGATAGGGCCTTATCTTCAAATTTAAGATTAAGTTACTGAGCATTTCATAGATACGTGCAGTAACCATAAATCCCAAGGAGATTCGGTGTAACAAAGTGTGTGATAAGACTGACACTTTCTATTACAGGAACAGTCTCTCTGACAGATTTCCAAACAGTTTCCGACTACCCTATTCCCTCACATATCATGGATCAATCGAAAGCTATGGTAGATGATACTTACCCAAGATGCTTTTCATTGTGAAGTAAAATTCTTAAGCATTTTGTCATACTGCGTTCAGTACGGTTGTTAATATCCAATATGTTTATTTAGCATGATTATTTAATTTCTAAATTATTTTTATTTCATTTTAGGTGTTTTATTTAGTTACATCTCATTGTACCAGGCGCAAACATTGTTCTGCGCTTACAGAATTCATTTCACTACAGCATCGTGTCGGGTTCACACCCATTACGTTGCACCTAAGGCAAGTGTTTTCTACTATAGCTACGAATGGACCCATGCTTTGTGTGAAATTGTATAGAGAGAAACTTTGTCGAAATCAGTCGCTTCATTTTCTACTTGCAATTCAATACGTTAACTATCTCATGTAATATATCACATTTAATTTCCATAAGAACTACATTAAGGGTGCAGGTGTTTATGGAATGCTTAGGCATTTCGCCGTTAATTTCACGAGCAGACAGTTCTGTTGATAGAACAATTTGAAAAATTCATCCTTAAAATAGACTAGGATCCATACCATTAGATTTTCTTGCACTTATTCTCATTGTGTCTTACTATTTACGCTATTGTTCCCATTTTCTGCTTGTGGCTTGTCTTAGCATTTAGTCCTTACATATTTATTATTATCTCAACTGGAAATAATAACATACACCAGACACGAGAAAAATAAAAATAAATGAAAAGAAATGAAAAAGTGATGAACTGTTATTTGAAGTGAAATACTAGCTTTAGCTGCCCGTTTGTCCATAGCAAATTTTTCAATCGAGTAAATCGGGCAGCCATATTTTTTAGATTGCTTTTTTTTTGTTAGTTTTTTTACCTTTTACCTTCGACTTAATAAATTATCTGTAACTCTTCTTAACATGCAACCAGCAAGCAGACCCACTGACCTTATGCCTACACAGAAACATATACACGCACATTCACACACGCTCTAACCACCATTTGTATGTGTGTATCTATATATTTATATATATATATGTATATATATATATGTATGTATATATATGCATGTATATATATGTGTGTGTGTATTTATATATATGCATCTATGTATATATATATATATATATATATATATATATATATATATATATATATATGTGTTTGTGTGTGTGTCGATAATGGCTTCTAAGTCTATGTTTTAAGAAGCTATTATGGTGGGAAAATGACGAAAACCCATTTTCAACAACAACACTAACAAAAACAACACCACCAACAATCAACCATTTTGGAAACGTTATGGCTACACGAGTTGTGTCAGCTGAAGGTAAAAAATGGGAGGAATTGATGTCGTGTCGTGTCGTAAAACACTGCTTTCTTGCCCAATGAGTTAGATGTAATGGCTGTGGCTGGAATTATCTTTCATCAACTGTCTGTACATTGGGTTGAACAACAACAGTAACTATAGCTGTACCATAATTTTATTCCCCTACTCATACTCAGTCATTCTACCATATTTTCTAAAATAACAGCGTACGATAATAACAACAGTAACAATTGAAGCATCAACAACGACGATAGTAACAACAACAGCAACAGAAACAACATCAACAATGGCGACAGTAACAACAACATCAACGACGATATGGAAATCATTCTATTAGTATTCTCTTTCTCCCCATTCCTTTCATATCACTCTCACATCATGTCCAACACCCTTCATTAGCTATCCGTCAACAAAGACAATCGTCATTAAAAACACCAACAAGAACAACAACAGCAACAAAACTAATGGGAGCCGCAACAGTAAATTGAACGGCACCATTTACACAATAATAGCAGCATTAATAGAAAGTACGACAACTATAACTGTAGCTACAGCGGCAATTACAACAGCAGTAACAACATCAGCAACTAAAACTATAACAACAATGGCAATAAGAACAGCAGTAACTAGAGTAACAACGGCAATAACAACAACAGCAGTAAAAACAACAACGATAAAAGCAACATCAGCAACAACTATTATAGAAGCAACAACTATAATAACAACAACAGCAGTAACAACATCAAAAATTATAGCTGTAGCAACAAAGGTGATAGCTATAGCTGTAGTAATAACAACAACAGCAGTAACAATAGACACTATAACTGTGGCAACAACAGCAATAAGAACAATGACAGCAAAGTCACCAACAATATCAATACTATGCATTTACTAACCTGCCTCACACAAGCCTACCCCTTTTATCTTAAAATGCCTTATATTCTCTCCACCTTTCATTACTTCCAAAAGACCCTGGTCATTATCCTCATGAGCAACAACAGTGGTAACTACAACCACAACTATAATAACAATTACAAATGGAGCAGCAGCAACATCAAGAACAATAACAATAACTACAGCACCAAGAACTATGAAATAAAAGATATCAGCTCCAACAACAAAACCAACACAATACGAACAACAACAAAATAATTGTTTCTACTTGTGGCACAAGGCCAGCAATTATCCAAGTGTATTACTTCATACAACAACAAAATAATGACAATACTAACGACAGGTTCAACAGCGACAACAAAAATAACAATAAATACAGCAACTTTAACAACATAAATAATAGCAATTTCAGTAACACCACCAATTACAACACCAACCAACATCACCACCGCCAATACCAACACCAATAACAACAACATCAACAACAATGGCGGCTGCAGTATATTTAAAATATTTACAGCACGAGCATTGGTCCTTTACAAGCTAACCGCAGTTTCGTGTCGCACGAAGAGCTATTGGTCTCAGGAATTGTTACGAAGGAAGAATGGAAAAGAAGAGAAAGTAATACTTCTCTAGTGGCGGCTTTCACTATCATCAATTAATGGTTCAGAAAGCAGAGGAGGAGTCAAGTTGTGGTAATAAATGGTGGCAATTATGATGGCTATTATGGTGGATATGAAGTGACGTTCTCATTCTTTGACGGCGTTTCCATTAGTCTTACCGCAGTAATGATCGCAGAAAATATACTTACATCCGGTATGGAAAATAGCCACCTCGTTTCGTACTTCGTACATCCTTACATGCATACATACACACGCACACACACACACACACACACACACACACACACACACACACACACACACACACACACACACACACACACACACACACACACACGCACACACACACACACACACACACACACACACACATGCGTACGTACATAGAATCCAATATACGTACCTACATATTTACCTAGTTACCTATCTACATCCAGGTTGCAGCTCCTACAGGAGAATAATTTATACTATTCGTTGAAACCTACTTTCCTACAAACCGCACATGCATATTTAGGACACGTGTAATACATTATATATATATATATGTGTGTGTGTGTGTGTGTGTGTGTGTGTGTGTGTGTGTGTGTGTGTGTGTATATATATATATATACACACATATATATTGTTATATTTGGGGAGGGTCATATTGTTCTAATTTTGTCAGAAATATTGATAAAACACATTCACTGTTTGATTTGGATTGGTTTTCGCTTCTGTATCTTTTTTATCTCCATAGTTAATTTGTCTGGCAATCAATGTTTATCATTGATTAACCAACGGTTAAAAATACAGGTATAAATATATATGTATATATATATATATTAGGTATAGGATTATCCTGGATGCAGTAATGATTAATTACTTCACTGGATAGAGTTGACGTACGGTGTGAGGTTACTCAACGAGTTATGGAAGAATAGTTGAAGAAACTCAGTTCCTAATCCTTCTGTATTCCGGAGTGTAGATAAAAGAATGGCAGGTGTGTGACGAAAAAACATTGATAGACTATGTATATATATATATAAATATATATAGTCTATCAACATTTTTTCGTCACACACCTGTCACATCATCAGTCGTATTATTATGCTTCTCCCGTTGTATTGTAGTCATTTTTTTTGAGTGCGTATATATATATGTACGTGTGTGTGTGTGTGTGTTTGTACGGTTTATGTATATATATATATATATATATATATATATAACGGAGGAAATGTGGTAAGGAACCAGGTGGACCATAACGCACCAAAGTACTCAATACTTAGGGCAGTAGAGTGAGTAAATATATATATATATTATATATATATTATATAAATATAAATATATCATATATATATATATATATATATATATATATATATATATATATATATAAAACGTACACATTTTTACATATATAGAAAAAAATGATTATAATGGTTTATTTATTAGCTGCACAGTGTCCACATTACGAAAACAGTTAAGACAGCACTGAACAATGCAGTTGTCGGTATTATTACCAACAATATATAACAATAATAATTATGATAATATTATCTATTACAACAACAATATTTCCAAATCAACCATAATAACAACAATGATAATTACAATTTATCATCACCATTACCACAATTATCACCGTCGTCCTTATTATTAAGTTATTAAGATAACAATAATAGCTATAAAAATAACAATAACACTGGTGATAGCAATATTAACGTACGTATTGAGTAACGTGTTTACTTGTGGTCAATTCCTGATACCCAACGGGAATCTACCCATTATATATATGAGTGTGTGTGTGTGTGTGTATGTGTGTGTGTGGGGGGGGGTGTATAGTAAGTTATACGCGAATGTGAAGAAAGTAAACTGCTCAATCAGGAATGAAAGCTGATATATTACATTATTTATATACGTTGTGAAGGCGTGTGGCTGAGTGGTTAGAGAATTGGATTCACAATCATGAGGTTGTGACTTCGAATCCCAGACCGGGCAATGTGTTATATCCTTGAGCAAGACACTTTATTTAACGTTGCTCCTTTTACCTGGAGTTGCGACCGATATATAGTATTAGCAATTAGAAAGACCGATGGAAACATTGTTTCCTCGGTCAGATTTGATGAAAGTCGATCGATCCTTCCTTATAAATGTTCAGTGTACAAACTATATATATATATAGTTTTGCGAGGTTTTTGATATGAAATAGTGTGTCGAAACAAATATTGTTATATTTGGGGATGGTCATATTTGTGTAATAATATTGCCAGAATTAATAACAGAACACACTCACTGTTTGGTTGGTTTTCGCTTCTGTGTCTTTTATAAAGGTTAATTTAATTTATTCGGTCCTCAATGTTACCATCAAAAATACAGATATAATATAGACAAAAACACATATATATAGTCTAACAAAGTTCTTTCGTTACAGATGTTGCAGATGTGCAACGAAAGAACTTTGTTAGACTATATATATGTGTTTGTGTCTATATTATATCTGTATTTTTGACCGTTGGTCAGTCAATGGTAACATTGAGGACCGAATAAATTAAATTAACCGATATAAAATACACAGAAGCGAAAACCAACCAAACAGTGAGTGTGTTCTATTATTAATTCTGGCAATATTATTACAACAATATGACCATCCCCAAATATGACAATATATATATATATATATATATATTGGTAAACGGAATAGAAAATGCTGACAAATTGTTCACAGTTGAAAAATGGTTTAATTAGGAATAAAAGAGTATTAGTGATTGTATGGGTTAGTATTCAGTTGTGGTTTTAAGTTTTTAAGTTTTTACCGGTTGCGCATTTCTAAATGCTTTTCAAAAATAATTTTGAGATAGAGTGTCCGTGCTGTTTGCTCTGATCTGATTAGTTTTGGGAATTCTACCTGTTTTTATGTTAAAAAAATGGTTCCAGCGTTATTTTTGTGTTGTAAAAATGCTTGTGGTCAAAACAATTTTGATTGGTCGGTAGAGGTCATGTGGATAAAAAATTGGTTTTGCGCCAAGATTGAGAAATGACTCTTTCACAACAAATGTGTGTGTGTGTGTGTGTGTGTGTGTGTGTGTGTAGTAGTAGTAGTAAGGTGTTCGATGCTGCGACAATAGCCACCAGCGATGTGTGTCAAATGGCTATTAAGATAAGTGTGTGTGTGTGTGTGTGTGTGTGTGCGTACATACACACAGCAGAGTCATTCGAAGGTCAAAAGATATTTTTCAGCTTTTGTCTTATACGGAGAAGTGCGTGTGTGTGTGTGTGTGTGTGTGTATAAGTCTCTTTGTATGTTGATGTACGCGTGTGTATGTGTGTGTGTGTGTGTGTGTGTGTGTGTGCGTGTGTGGGTGGACCAGTATTTTTTTCCCCCCTGGTAAAATGGTGTACATTATTCGATTTTTTCAGTAAAATCGGTTCTCTTAATAGAACATCAACAATCTTAACAATAAAAGGTGTGAAATGATATTCACTATATATATATATATACACACACACACACACACACACATATATATATATATTTTCACTACATATATATATATATATATATACATATATACATACATATATATGCACATATATTTTTTTGTATTGCACCATAGAGCATGTGTGTTTACGTGTGTCATTGTGTTTATATGTGGGTAGAGATGTGTGCTGATGTAGGTATGTATGTTGACGTGTGTATGTTGTGGGTTCGTCTTAGGGAGAAGTGTTTATACGGGGTCCGTATTTGTTAATGAAGTAAGATTCCTTGCTGATGCGCTGGGTGTGGGTGGCATTATCTTTAAATTTGTAGAGGGGAAAGATTCTGAAGTTGGGATGATTTTGGGCGGCGCAGGTATCAATGTGTTCACTCAGTGGTATTTTCCTGTATTCCCGTATTTTAATTTGGGATCTATGGACAGTCATGCGTTGGCGGAGGCTGTTTTTGGTCTGGCCTATGTATTGTTCTCGACAACCTGAACAAGTTAATACATATATTAAATTTTCCGATGCACATGTGAAATTGTGTTTTACTATAAAACGTTGTCCATCTTTGAAATAGAATTCCGAACCCTCTATTAGGTTGATGCAAATGCCACAGTTGGGTCTATCGCATTTTTTTACTTTGGGTTTCGTTGTTGTGGTTGGCAGTACTTTGGCATGTGTTAAGATGTTTTCCATTGACTTGGATTGTCTTTTGCTCTTTATGATATCGTGTGTTCGTAGAATTTGGTTCATTCTATGGTCCTTTTTCAATACAGGGATGTTCTGGAGGATGGTGTCAAAGGCCTCGTTGTTGAGGGGGTTGTGTGTGGAGATGTATGGAAGAGCTTTTAGTTTTGGTTGATTTACTTTAGGGTGTCTAAGGTCCTGGGTACTGAGTTTTAGGGCACGTTGGATTCCATTGTCAATTAGTGATGCAGGGTAGTCCCTGCCTATGAGTGTGTCCTTTAGTTCTTGTAGCCGTAAGTAGCAGATGTTTTTATTGGAGACTATAGTACAGATTCTCTTGGCTAAGTTGTAGGGAATATTAATTTTAACGTGTCTAGGGTGGCAAGAGTTGAAGGGGAGGTATTGCTTGGAGTCTGTGGGCTTGTAGTATATGTCTGTTTCTATTTTTTTGTTATGGATCTTAATGAGGATGTCGAGGAAGGGGAGTTGTTGATGGCTGTATTCCATCGTGAAGTTAATATTTGTGTTGAGCCCATTTATAAGGGTGTGAAATTCTTTAAGTTTTTCGATGTTTTCGTGCCAAAGGATGAAGCAGTCATCAAGATATCGCTTCCAGTTCCTTTCAATGTGTAAGTGGAGGGTGTTTCCAAATTTGTTTAGGACTTTAGTGTAGAGGGTGATTTCCAGGTATCCCATGACTAGGTTGGCATACGTAGGGGCTGTTTTCGTTCCCATAGCGGTCCCAGATTTCTGCCTGTAGGGTTTGTTATTGAAAACGAAGTAATTGTTCTCCAAGATAAATTTGAGTCCCTCTATCACGAATTCTTTTTTGATGCGTTGTGGGAGTTCATTGTGGAAGTTATCCAGCCAGAATTGGATAGCTTCTATTCCTAGGTTGTGGGGGATGTTGGAGTATAGGTTGACTACATCGAACGTCACTAGTAGGGTTTGTTCAGAAAGTGGCATATTAGGGAGGTGATTGAGCATATCTAGGTCGTCCCTTATATAGCTTTTGATGTGCTTGAGGAAGGGTTTGAGAAGGGTATCAATGAAGTTGCTAAGACGGTGCGTTTCGCAAGCGGGGCCTGCTATTATAGGTCTTAATTTGAGATCATTGGGTGAGGGGACATTGATGACTATGTCTGTGGCTTCCTTGCATGCCTTACTGATTGATTCGCTTTTATGTACTTTAGGGATACCGTAGAAAAGGCTGGATTTACTTGTGAAGTCTGTGATGAAGCTGAATTCCTTGTTAGTGAGTCCTTCTTTGTATTGGTTGATTAGAGTTTTTAGGTTTCTCATAATTTTCTGTTGATTGTAGTGTTCAGCCTTTTCGTAGTATGTTTCGTTTTCCAAAGTGGAGAGCGCTAAGTTGATATAGAATTCTGTCTCCATTAGGACTACTGTACTCCCTTTATCAGCCTCTTTAATTGTAATGGTTCTGTCGGTTTTTAATCTATTTAATTCTTCCCATTCTTTCTTGTTGAGGTTTGGCTTGTGTTTTTGTCTGTGCAAGTGTTGGTAAGGGAAGTTTGTGATGTGTTCACAGAATTCGTCCAGGATTTTATTTCTACCTTTTGAAGGGGTGTAATTGCTTCTATTTCTGGCTAATGATTCATCCTTATTGTACTGGTCGAATAGTTGTTCACTAAGTCGTAACTTTCTACAGAAGTCTGTGATGTCTTCCTTCATTTCATAGTAGTTAGGACGTAGTGGGGTCGGTGTGAATTTAAGACCTTTGGAGAGTAAGTTGATAAGGTTGGGTGTTGGTTCTGCACTAGTAAGATTGATAATTTTTATTACTATCGGTTTCTCCTCCCTGTCTTGTGTTATTTTGTTTGCCTGTATCTGTGTGCTGTGTCTAAAAAATGGTTGGGGTAGAGGGGTTGTCTGCTGATGTTAAGTGGTCTCCTGTGCTTGTTATATTCCTTGTTGTTGTAAAATGTGGTTCGGGTTGGTGGTTGTAGATTGAATGGGGTGTTCCTGTACTGCGAGTATGGGTGTGTGTTTCTATGTGCCATGTTGTATTGTGGTGTTATAAGTGGCCTACGTTGTTGGTTGTATCGTGTGGTGTGGGTTTGTTGTGTATTGTGGAAGTGAGAGTTGAGAAAATGGTAATTACCTTGCTGTCCCCTTGAGGCGGGGAAGTTGTTGCATCTATCATGGCGGTGGTATCTTTTCCCTATGTTTGACGATGAGGAATCCGCGTAGTAGTTGAGTGATTTGGTATGGTGTCTCCTTGAAGGGGGAAAGTTGTAAATGTCATTCTGGGGGAGATGATTTCTTGGGTTTTTGTTCCTTCTTATGGTAGCGAGGTTGGGAAGTTCATCTTCGGTGTGGTGCTTCCTTCTTCGTTTGTTTGAGGCTTGGGGGTTTGAGAAGTTGTTGTGCGGTTCAGTTATGGGTTTTCCTATTTTTATGAACGGGTTATTGGAGGTGTAATCCGTTTGAAAAGTCGATTCATAGTGTAGGAACCAAGCGGCACTTTTTTCCCAGTGTTGAAGGGATTTCAGTTCTTCTCTGTTGCAGTCCCCTTTCCATAATTTGGAGATCTTCTCTACCTTGGGGCCTTCAGTTTTGTTGTTGATTTCCAGGAGGATCTCTTCATCGATGGTTTTGATTTTTTCCTCATTTGTCTGGGCCCTCAGTTTAAGAAGTTCAATTTCTGTCTTTATTTTTTCAAATGCCATTCTTTCCCTAAGGTGTCTTTGAGGTTCGGGTTCATTTGGAATGGACTTTATTTGTAGTTTACGGGGGAGAGTTAGAGGGGTTGAGTTAAGCCATTTTTCATATATCTCTGCTTTGTTGTGATTTTGTATCATCTTCCAGAATGAGAACTTTCTGTCTCTGAGGGATTTGTTCCATTTTGGAATTGTTCGAATTTTCATTTTGTGTGAATCAATCTCACATGGTTCTTCGTTGGTTTTTCCTGGGTTGGTAGTAGTGAACATAGTTTGGATAGTATCGCAAAGGTTTTGGAGTTTGTCGCCGATTTCGGAGGGTTTGTATCCGGTGGCGGTTTCCTTATTTGTGGAGTCAAGTTTGTCGACCAGCAAAGATAGGTTGGTGTTGATTTTCTTGAGTTCCTGTAGGATCTCTTCATTTGAGTTGATGAGGGTTGTATCCGTTTTTGTTGGCATTTTCTGTATCTCGTGTGAGGATATGATAGTTAAAAGAATAGAGGTGTAACACACAAGTTATTATATATTGGTAAACGGAATAGAAAATGCTGACAAATTGTTCACAGTTGAAAAATGGTTTAATTAGGAATAAAAGAGTATTAGTGATTGTATGGGTTAGTATTCAGTTGTGGTTTTAAGTTTTTAAGTTTTTACCGGTTGCGCATTTCTAAATGCTTTTCAAAAATAATTTTGAGATAGAGTGTCCGTGCTGTTTGCTCTGATCTGATTAGTTTTGGGAATTCTACCTGTTTTTATGTTAAAAAAATGGCTCCAGCGTTATTTTTGTGTTGTAAAAATGCTTGTGGTCAAAACAATTTTGATTGGTCGGTAGAGGTCATGTGAATGTAAAAAGTTGATTTTGCGCCAAGACTGTTTTTATGTTAAAATGTTAGAAAAGTGGCTCCAGCAAAGATTATGGTCAAAACAATTTTGATTGGTCGGTAGAGGTCATGTGGATAAAAAATTGGTTTTGCGCCAAGATTGAGAAATGACTCTTTCACAACAAATGTGTGTGTGTGTGTGTGTGTGTGTGTGTGTGTGTTAGTAGTAGTAAGGTGTTCGATGCTGCGACAATAGCCACCAGCGATGTGTGTCAAATGGCTATTAAGATAAGTGTGTGTGTGTGTGTGTGTGTGTGTGCGTACATACACACAGCAGAGTCATTCGAAGGTCAAAAGATATTTTTCAGCTTTTGTCTTATACGGAGAAGTGCGTGTGTGTGTGTGTGTGTGTGTGTATAAGTCTCTTTGTATGTTGATGTACGCGTGTGTATGTGTGTGTGTGTGTGTGTGTGTGTGCGTGTGTGGGTGGACCAGTATTTTTTTCCCCCCTGGTAAAATGGTGTACATTATTCGATTTTTTCAGTAAAATCGGTTCTCTTAATAGAACATCAACAATCTTAACAATAAAAGGTGTGAAATGATATTCACTATATATATATATATACACACACACACACACACACACATATATATATATATTTTCACTACATATATATATATATATATATACATATATACATACATATATATGCACATATATTTTTTTGTATTGCACCATAGAGCATGTGTGTTTACGTGTGTCATTGTGTTTATATGTGGGTAGAGATGTGTGCTGATGTAGGTATGTATGTTGACGTGTGTATGTTGTGGGTTCGTCTTAGGGAGAAGTGTTTATACGGGGTCCGTATTTGTTAATGAAGTAAGATTCCTTGCTGATGCGCTGGGTGTGGGTGGCATTATCTTTAAATTTGTAGAGGGGAAAGATTCTGAAGTTGGGATGATTTTGGGCGGCGCAGGTATCAATGTGTTCACTCAGTGGTATTTTCCTGTATTCCCGTATTTTAATTTGGGATCTATGGACAGTCATGCGTTGGCGGAGGCTGTTTTTGGTCTGGCCTATGTATTGTTCTCGACAACCTGAACAAGTTAATACATATATTAAATTTTCCGATGCACATGTGAAATTGTGTTTTACTATAAAACGTTGTCCATCTTTGAAATAGAATTCCGAACCCTCTATTAGGTTGATGCAAATGCCACAGTTGGGTCTATCGCATTTTTTTACTTTGGGTTTCGTTGTTGTGGTTGGCAGTACTTTGGCATGTGTTAAGATGTTTTCCATTGACTTGGATTGTCTTTTGCTCTTTATGATATCGTGTGTTCGTAGAATTTGGTTCATTCTATGGTCCTTTTTCAATACAGGGATGTTCTGGAGGATGGTGTCAAAGGCCTCGTTGTTGAGGGGGTTGTGTGTGGAGATGTATGGAAGAGCTTTTAGTTTTGGTTGATTTACTTTAGGGTGTCTAAGGTCCTGGGTACTGAGTTTTAGGGCACGTTGGATTCCATTGTCAATTAGTGATGCAGGGTAGTCCCTGCCTATGAGTGTGTCCTTTAGTTCTTGTAGCCGTAAGTAGCAGATGTTTTTATTGGAGACTATAGTACAGATTCTCTTGGCTAAGTTGTAGGGAATATTAATTTTAACGTGTCTAGGGTGGCAAGAGTTGAAGGGGAGGTATTGCTTGGAGTCTGTGGGCTTGTAGTATATGTCTGTTTCTATTTTTTTGTTATGGATCTTAATGAGGATGTCGAGGAAGGGGAGTTGTTGATGGCTGTATTCCATCGTGAAGTTAATATTTGTGTTGAGCCCATTTATAAGGGTGTGAAATTCTTTAAGTTTTTCGATGTTTTCGTGCCAAAGGATGAAGCAGTCATCAAGATATCGCTTCCAGTTCCTTTCAATGTGTAAGTGGAGGGTGTTTCCAAATTTGTTTAGGACTTTAGTGTAGAGGGTGATTTCCAGGTATCCCATGACTAGGTTGGCATACGTAGGGGCTGTTTTCGTTCCCATAGCGGTCCCAGATTTCTGCCTGTAGGGTTTGTTATTGAAAACGAAGTAATTGTTCTCCAAGATAAATTTGAGTCCCTCTATCACGAATTCTTTTTTGATGCGTTGTGGGAGTTCATTGTGGAAGTTATCCAGCCAGAATTGGATAGCTTCTATTCCTAGGTTGTGGGGGATGTTGGAGTATAGGTTGACTACATCGAACGTCACTAGTAGGGTTTGTTCAGAAAGTGGCATATTAGGGAGGTGATTGAGCATATCTAGGTCGTCCCTTATATAGCTTTTGATGTGCTTGAGGAAGGGTTTGAGAAGGGTATCAATGAAGTTGCTAAGACGGTGCGTTTCGCAAGCGGGGCCTGCTATTATAGGTCTTAATTTGAGATCATTGGGTGAGGGGACATTGATGACTATGTCTGTGGCTTCCTTGCATGCCTTACTGATTGATTCGCTTTTATGTACTTTAGGGATACCGTAGAAAAGACTGGATTTACTTGTGAAGTCTGTGATGAAGCTGAATTCCTTGTTAGTGAGTCCTTCTTTGTATTGGTTGATTAGAGTTTTTAGGTTTCTCATAATTTTCTGTTGATTGTAGTGTTCAGCCTTTTCGTAGTATGTTTCGTTTTCCAAAGTGGAGAGCGCTAAGTTGATATAGAATTCTGTCTCCATTAGGACTACTGTACTCCCTTTATCAGCCTCTTTAATTGTAATGGTTCTGTCGGTTTTTAATCTATTTAATTCTTCCCATTCTTTCTTGTTGAGGTTTGGCTTGTGTTTTTGTCTGTGCAAGTGTTGGTAAGGGAAGTTTGTGATGTGTTCACAGAATTCGTCCAGGATTTTATTTCTACCTTTTGAAGGGGTGTAATTGCTTCTATTTCTGGCTAATGATTCATCCTCATTGTACTGGTCGAATAGTTGTTCACTAAGTCGTAACTTTCTACAGAAGTCTGTGATGTCTTCCTTCATTTCATAGTAGTTAGGACGTAGTGGGGTCGGTGTGAATTTAAGACCTTTGGAGAGTAAGTTGATAAGGTTGGGTGTTGGTTCTGCACTAGTAAGAACGTATATATATATATAGTGAATATCATTTCACACCTTTTATTGTTAAGATTGTTGATGTTCTATTAAGAGAACCGATTTTACTGAAAAAATCGAATAATGTACACCATTTTACCAGGGGGGAAAAAAATACTGGTCCACCCACACACGCACACACACACACACACACATACACACGCGTACATCAACATACAAAGAGACTTATACACACACACACACACACACACACGCACTTCTCCGTATAAGACAAAAGCTGAAAAATATCTTTTGACCTTCGAATGACTCTGCTGTGTGTATGTACGCACACACACACACACACACACACACACTTATCTTAATAGCCATTTGACACACATCGCTGGTGGCTATTGTCGCAGCATCGAACACCTTACTACTACTACTACACACACACACACACACACACACACACACACACACACACACACACATTTGTTGTGAAAGAGTCATTTCTCAATCTTGGCGCAAAACCAATTTTTTATCCACATGACCTCTACCGACCAATCAAAATTGTTTTGACCATAATCTTTGCTGGAGCCACTTTTCTAACATTTTAACATAAAAACAGTCTTGGCGCAAAATCAACTTTTTACATTCACATGACCTCTACCGACCAATCAAAATTGTTTTGACCACAAGCATTTTTACAACACAAAAATAACGCTGGAGCCATTTTTTTAACATAAAAACAGGTAGAATTCCCAAAACTAATCAGATCAGAGCAAACAGCACGGACACTCTATCTCAAAATTATTTTTGAAAAGCATTTAGAAATGCGCAACCGGTAAAAACTTAAAAACTTAAAACCACAACTGAATACTAACCCATACAATCACTAATACTCTTTTATTCCTAATTAAACCATTTTTCAACTGTGAACAATTTGTCAGCATTTTCTATTCCGTTTACCAATATATAATAACTTGTGTGTTACACCTCTATTCTTTTAACTATATATATATATATATATATATATATATATATATATATATATATATATATATATATATTTATTAAAATAACAGATTAAAGTTTAAGCAAAGAATCGCTGCTTTCACCCTTAACTAAATAACACCTAAATATATTTGATATATATTTTCCTTATCGAGCCCTCTTTGGATTTTAGTCTTCAATTTTATTAATATTACTATATATATATATATATATATATATATATATATATATATATCTTCATCATCATCATCCATTATAGATTATGCATGACACAGTTAGAGTTAGTCCCTAAGAACGGGTAGGTCTTGCCTAACAACGCTCTCTAGCGTCCTGCTCTATGTGTTCCTGTCCGCCAGTCTCGATATATATATATATATATATAAAGAAATGACTAATTTGTTCCTTTAAAAAGGGTCGAACAGTATGAAGCATGACAATTTTTACGAGTCACATATTTTAACTCGATTTTTCACGCTGAATTCCTTCTTGAACTCTTTAATACAGTTGTCTCCAAACTTTTGTATACCACTGACCGGCTTCAGGCCGGACAATCTTTCCGCGGACCGGTAGTTGCACATATGTGTTATTTAAGTGCATTTCGATAAAGAGGGTAATAATAAAAAGAGCAATTTATTAAAGTTTGATCTCCAGTCTTTTCTCTTAATAGTCTTTTAAATATGTGCGTGTGTAGGACTCTTTGTGTATGTATGTGTATTTGTGCGGTATATATAACAACAAGATATAATGTTACCATCTTGCGAGGTAACATTTGGCAGTATCGGTAGAGGGTTGGACGCTATGCTTTCTAGCATAGTTACGTCCCTTTACAGTCTGAGTTCAAATCCCGCCGAGGTTAACTTTGCCTTTCATCCTTTCGGGGTCTATAAAATAAAGTACCAGTAATGTACTGAGTATTTGCTGGCCTTGTGCCTAAAGTAGAAACAATTATATCTTGTTGTTATATATACAGTGGGTTTCCCACATATTTAACCATTGTTCTCGATGTCTTTACTCTGTTTCTCTTTGTCTCTTACTCTCCCAACATTTGCTAACATAATAAAGAAGACGTCCTAGTAGTTATTAAAAACTGTACGTTAAAATGTGGTGCGGTAAATAAATATATACATATACACCAGGTCGGAACACAATGGAACCGACTCCCACCGACACAGCCTCCTTCCCTCCCGTTCTGGCCATCTCTCCCTACGACGCGTTTTGTTTTTTATCACGCACCGTTTCTAAAAGTACCATCTTCACCAAGCGAACATGGTAGGATTGTTCATTTAGTCGCCGACGGCCCAACCAGGGGATCAATTGTACTAGTAGCGCTCAAGAGCGACTTGACATCATTGCTCATATCAGAGAATCTAAATATATGATATTTCAATCATGGCCGCCTGTCTCTACAGGTCTGAACACGACTGATTTCTTCCAAAGACATTGATGGAGAGACTGTAAGAAATATATAAAACGATTCTACCGCAATGCTGGAATAGTACATTATTTACCAGATTTGAAAGGGTGAAAGGCAAATTTGACTTCGATGGTTTTTGAAGTCAGATAAGAGAGAGCAGGAACAAATAACACGAAGCAATTTACGCCACGTTCTAAAGATTCTGCCAAATCATAGTATACTATATATGATATAGAGATTACCTGCTATTTGAATCAGTAACGACTTGTTGCAATGTTTCTATTGAAGAGAGTCCGGTGAGTTGGCAGAGATGTTTGAAGGTTCTCAGAGCAATTCTTCCCGTGTCAATGAAATAAATTACCAGTAATGTAATGAGGTACGATTTAATCGATTTCCCATCCGCTAAATAGTTGGCCTTGTGAGTATGTTAAAGTCAATTACTATAGAAGAACATTTTCTATATTCTATCGCAATAACTTCACCCGTTTCACTCTTGGCCTTATCGGTGGAACGTCGGGCAACATGCTTTAGTGGCATAGAGTCACGGCTCTTTATGAACTTCATTCAAATCCTGTCGAGGTTATCTTTTCCTTTCAACCTTAACAAGGTCAATAAAATAAAATACCAGTAATGCACTGCGGTCGATGTAATCGACTTTCCCCTTCCCCCAAATTGCTGGTCAGAAACAATTATTTTGTGGTTCGTATAATAAGCACGACACTTAATATCGTTTGCCCGGGATAAGTAATTCTTAATGCATAATCCATAATATATAATTTATTTTCGTAATATACGTTACGGCATCAGGCAGCAGGATCAGACATTCAATTGTCGAAGATCGACATTGACAGCACGACCAATGGAATTACATGTCTCGCCAATGCATTATATCTTCCTATGCCAGAATATATCTATTCCTGGTGATAATACGCACGTATGGACGTATGCGTATATATATATATATATATATATATATATTAATAAAAGGAATTCCAACTTTGATTTACTCGTTTAATTTACAATCCTTTAAAATGTATAATGGTATTAGAATGAAATAGTATGGTAGAATATTAAATGTTAAGTGTTAATTGAACAATTACTTTCATGCTTTCGCAATCTTCAGGGTCATATTCGATGGTGACAGTCAAGTTTGCAATTTTCAACTGAACTGAACTTGACTGTCACCACCGAATATGGCCCTAAAGATTGCGAAAGCATGAAAGTAATTGTTCAATTAACACTTAACATTTAATATTCTACCATACTATTTCATTCTAATACCATTATACATTTTAAAGGATTGTAAATAAATCGAGTAAATCAGACAAAGTGGGAATTCGTTTTATTAATATAATCTTCTATACACAATCATACACACCCGTGTATATTTATCTCTCTCTCTCTCTCTATATATATATATATATATATATATATATATATACGTATCTCTCTCTCTATATATATTATATATATATATATATATATATATATATTTATTAAAATAACAGATTATTTGCTCTACGGTTCTTATATATTTGATATATATTTTCCTTATCGAGCCCACTTTGGATTTTAGTCTTCAATTTTATTATTATTACTATATATATATATATATATATATATATATATATATATATATATATATATATAATAGCAATAAGCGAAATATATATCATCGTTATATCATCTCTATTTATTTCATTATATATATTTCGAAGATGCAAAGTTTTATGTATAACATAAGCCAGAATATATCCTCTTCACACAAAATACATATGAGATGTATAATTTGTCATGATATGCTGGTAGCCAACGAGCAATATATATATATATATATATATATATATATATATATATATATATATATATATATATATATATATATATATATATATGTGTGTGTGTGTGTGTGTGTGTGTGTATGTGTGTGTGTGTGTGTGTGTGTGTGTGTGTGTGTGTGTGTGTGTGTGTGTGTGTGTGTGTGTTTGTACATATATCTATACACTTACAAGCAAGTAGGACCGTGAAACCAACAAATCCGAACACAGTGACACGCGGAAAAAACGCAAAACAATCATCGAATGCCCTATACACAAATAACTGTTTCTAATTTTGGCACGAGGCCAGCAAATTACCCAGTACATTACTGGTACTTTATTTCATCGACCTCATAAGGATGAAAGGCAAAGTTAACCTCGGCGGGATTTGAACTGAGACCATAAAGGGAGGTAACTCTTTGCTGCAAAGCGTGGCGTCCGACCCTCTATCGATACTGCCAATCACACTCAGAAAACAAAGCCAGCAATAAACAAAATACCTTGTGGACAAGACCACCGGATTCCAAACCCGTAAAAACAAAGCCAATTATGAACTAAATGCCTATATTAGAACTAAGAAATCCCCATAATATCTACCTCAGACATCATCGATGTCTGAGGTAAATATCACTATGTGGACGACCGATTTTTCAAGCTGCAGCCGTCAAATTACGCAGTTTCTGTACAATAATAGATATAAACCAATATCCGTTATTACCTGTATACTGGGCGGTGGATTGATAGTATCGGTAGAGCGTCGGCACCATACTTCGCAGCATAGTTACAGCCTTTTACGCTCTGATTCCATATCCCGCTGAGTTTAGCTTTGTATTTCATTCTTACTGGTTCAATAAAGTAAAGTACCAGTAACACAGGGGGATCGATTTAATCAACTTTCCTCTTCCCCGCCAAATTGTTGACGTTGTGCCTATATAAGAAACCAGTGGATTGGCAGTATCGGTAGAGGGTCGGACGCCATGCTTTCCAGCATAGTTACGTCCCTTTACGATCTGAGTTCAAATCCCGCCGAGGTTGACTTTGCCTTTCATCCTTACGGGGTCGATAAAATAAAGTACCAGTAATGCACTGGGTAATTGCTGGCCTTGTGCCTAAAGTAGAAACAATTATTACCTGTATATATATGTGCGTGCTTTATATAGTATTTTCTTTAAATATTTACATGTGCTTCAAAGTGCTACATCTAAATAATCTGAGCAAATTCAAGAACTCATTTTATGCACATCAACATCTATAGCAGATCTCTTCTTCTTGTGCCGCCAGTTGCAGACTGTTCATCAACATGAGATATTTTTATCCACCAGCAGCAGAGTTTAAAGAGTAAAGATCAAGTCCAGTCCATAAGTTGACATTATCAAGCCATCGTTTTGGCTGCCGGCTTCTGCTTCTATTACTAGCCAACCTTCTTTCCAGGCATAACCCACTCACACCACGAGTTGATCTTTTTATATGTCAATTGATGTAATTGGTCTAGGTCTAAGTTTAGTAGTGTTGAGCAGCTCATGGATACAGATACGGTCAATTGGACGACAAGGTCATTTCAGAAGCTCTCTACATTACAGAACCACATCATGAGACTTATGACTAGCAAGCGGCTCAGCGATCGTATCTATAGCAGATATTTAAATGCAAAACCTATATAAGCTATAGCTTGTTCTTATCTTAGTGCTGACTGAGTAAACTACTGAAACGCAATTGTCTGGCGTTTCCCACACACTTACTAATACAGAGATGATATGATGATCAAAGATTTAAATATACATAGCGAGACTATGTTTATTATACAAACATATATTATATATACTTTTATTGACGCATCTCTCTTGAATTTTGCACTGTTAGTGCTGCTACTTATTAATATCATATAAGTCAAACATGCGCTGTATGTAAATCAATTCCTGTGGCAGACGTTTTATGCAGTAAACTTGTATAACTTGTAGCTTATTCTTATTTCAGAACCGAGTAATTAAACAGGTGAATAAATTATCCTGAAACATTAGAGCCTGGCGTTTTTACACGACTGATATAACAGTGAGATAATGAAAACTTTAAACATTCATAGCGAAATTATATCTGTCTATTGTGCATACGCATATCATACATGCCTTCTTATCCATCCCTACAAGCATATCTATCTATGTGTCAATCTATCTATCTATATTAAATCGATTTGTTGATATCAACACAAAGGCCAAACATGTATTATCGATTTCGCTTCCTATACAACTGCTCTTCAACAGGTGAAACCACCTCAGAAAATTTGCTTTGGAGCATATCATATTTATTCGTTCATTGGACAGCAATAGTCATCGGAGGTATAAAAGCCAAACTCACTAACATCAATTCGGTTTTCATGTCAACCCTTACCTATGGTCATCAATCTCAGGTAATGACCGAATGATTATGATCATGAATACAAGCGGCTGAAATGGAGTTCTTCCGAAGCGTCCTTTGAATAACTTTACTTTCAGAGAAGCCACCGCTTCTCCGAATTTAGAAATCACAGCTCCAACACTATGGGAATGTGTTTAGAATGTCTCAGGAAAGAATCGTTGGAGAGATTTTACGGGCAAAACCAACTGGCAGGAGATCCAGGGCTAGATCCGAATCAAGATCGTTGGATAACATCCATGACCTCGGCTGGTCTCGCTTAGAGATCCAACCGGATATGTAGGAGACGGATGCTTCTGACAGGACCCATTGCAAGGAGTGTTTAAGGACTCTGCAACCACCACTCTCTCAGTAATAAGTGGGCGAAGAAGAAGATATGTGCACGTTGAATAGACTGAATAGGGGAACTGCCAGCGTTTTTATAGATGAGCATTTAGGCATTCCATCAAGTGAACTTGCAACACATGAATTAACGAGTAAGTGATTGAGTATTCTATAGTAATTTGCACTCTTATAGTAATGTTCAAGGTGAATAAGCTTGACAAGAACAATTCTTGTCCTTTGAATTAAGGTACAGTCGATTGACTTCTATATGTTTCCCCTCTACTAGATTATATTACCCAAAAGCCTTGTGTTAAGTGTTAAACTGAGCTTATGCTAAAGTCACCAGCTCAAGTTGTTCAGAACCCGAGACCTCATGATTTTACAACGAACTTCAGTCATAACTGCACCGACAATAATACTATTAAAATGTATTCGTGTTGTTTAATTTATTTGCTCTACTATACATATATATGTGTGTGTGTGTGTATGTGTGTCTATCATCATAATTAGAATATGTTTACATATATATGTGTGTGTGTGTGTATGTGTGTCTATCATCATAATTAGAATATGTTTACATATATATGTGTGT
Organism: Eledone cirrhosa; assembly: GCA_964016885.1. NCBI lineage: Eukaryota > Metazoa > Mollusca > Cephalopoda > Octopoda > Eledonidae > Eledone > Eledone cirrhosa. Next base: position 191,821,026 of record OZ024742.1, read on the forward strand.
GTGTGTGTATGTGTGTCTATCATCATAATTAGATATGTCACACGCGCAGATGTGGGTGTTTTTAAGAGAATCTCTTGAGTAATAGGTTTTACTTATTTCTTCTGATGTAAGTTGTGTTGCAAAAGCCAAAAATATACATATATATAGCAGAAGAAAAAAAAGATTGCTTTAAAACCATTATGCATCACAATACATGTACGTTTGTATATTTATTTTTGTATTCCAATGTCAAAGAATTGTGTTGTGTATCTGACACTGATGAGAGTTTCTTATGGGAGGTCTTAAAAGAATAAAAACATTACAATAAGGTGAAGCTCCACAAGTTATATAGTCTGGTTTTACTCGATTTCTTATGCTATAATTTCATTTTCTATTTAGATTTACATATTGTGTGCGTGTTGTTGCTGCACGTTTTATTGTTTTCGTTTTTTTTTAAAGAGGAAAGTACACTTTTATTTCTCTTCGCTTTTTAAGCTTCAGAGACAGGCAAATGTTTTTGATCTAGCGTTTTGTTTCTCGTATTTATTTCTGGAGATTTCCATATTTACTTTTTGTTTTTGTTTTGTTGTTGGGTTTTTTTATGTTGTTTTTTTTAGAGTTTATGATCAATACATTTATAGAATTATTCGCTAAAGCTAAAACTTCTATTGGCTTACTGGAAACAAACAGTACATAAGCCAAGAATAACTAAAACATGCATTTAAACAAGAGCAGACAGCACAGCAACATGGATTGACACAAATATTGCAATAAATAACTATGGTAATGGTATTAAACGCAATATTTTGCAGTACATTTTGTTCTAAAATATGATGTTTTAGGATTTTGGTTCGAATCAGGGAATGTTTTCAACTAATATTTATAGAAAAGTAGCTTATAGCAGTGGAGACTGGTAGAGATATTATATTCGATCAATAGCTGTCCTGATATAATAAACACTATATTTGAACCTCCATTATCATTTTTGACGACAAACATTCAGTCGTTCGATCAATTGTACATCAAACTCGCGAAATAAGTTCAGTACTCCACATAGATCCACCATTAAGTTAATTCCCAAGCAGAAAAACCTTTATATAATATGACATGGTTGAACCTTTCGATGAGACGTATAATTCATGTGACAGGCTT
>OZ024742.1:191827156-191834656 GCA_964016885.1 Eledone cirrhosa
CATTTATAACCAATCAAATTACGGTTATTAAAAAAAAAATGCCTTCGTGAGCCTCTTTTTTTAAGTAAAAAGAAATTCAAACACTCATATATGAAAAAACAACCTGAGCCCCCCCTCCTTGTTTGAAGAACTTTGTAACGCGAACTGGCGCGAAGTTTATTATAATTATTGACCAACCAATCAAATTACTTCTCTAAAAACCTTGCGTTTCGAGCCACTTTTTTCCATATATAACAAGTAACATTCAAAGACCAACCAGATGTGAGAAAAACCACAGACTCTCCATCTCAACTCTACTTTTGAAAAGCAGAAGAACTGCGAAACCGGTAAAGGAACCAAATAAATATATATATATTTTTTTAAATAAGACTCCAGTTGCATTTTCGATTTTATTTTTTTTCTTTAGACTTTCACTCGTATAGGACACCTCGGTTATTTTTCATTTTGTAAATAAAACATCACTTTCTAATATATATATATATATATATATATATATATATATATATATATATATATATATATTTATTATTATATATATATATATATTATTATTAGGGTAAACATAGATGCAATAACGCGGATTATCGAAATAAAAGGCTCGCCAACGCAACCTTTTAATGAACGCGTCTGTTTTCTGTCTATTAATGACGTATTATTTGTTTTTTCCCGTTCTTTGCCAGCGAACGTTTCCACGAACCAAAGTATCGTCTTCTTGTCTTCCTCCGGTTCCAACGTTTTTTGAAATATCCAGTTCTGCGTTTACAGATTGACTTTGTTAGTTTCAGAAGATCCCGTTAAGGGTGAAAGCAGCGATTCTTTGCTTAAACTTTAATCTGTTATTTTAATAAATATTTGCTCTACGGTTCTTATATATTTGATATATGTTTTCCTTATCGAGCCCTCTTTGGATTTTAGTCTTCAATTTTATTATTATTACTATTTGGCTCCTTCGGTTGAGCACTCTACTGACTTATATTCATCATGCAGAAACAACATCTGAATATTTCTACAAAGAACATACCCGTACCAAGCAGGAAAACATACCTAAAACTCCTGATACAGAAAACAGACGCGTTCATTAAAAGGTTGCGTTGGCGAGCCTTTTATTTCGATAATCCGCGAAAAGCAGACAACAAACAGGATAAATTTGGATTTAAAACCTATAGTAACCCTCCGTGGAACCCAGCATTGCTACCCTTCGAAAATGATGTCTTGGAACTCATTCGGAGTATCAAATTTCGGTATAGGAGCAATTCCTTCCAGCAAGACTTGAAAAATAGAATTCGTTCTATTATGGATTATAACGCCGTGCACGTCCATTCCGACAAAACTGGCAACCCCTATATCAAGTGGAGCGCAGTACTTACCATCAACTACTACATAATGCTGTAACTACGGATTACCGTAAAACTAATCGGTGTGTCATCAATGAAATCAACGATGTTGGGTTTAAAATCACATCTGATCTCAATATCCTGGACCGGACCGAAACTCTGGGCCCTATCTACCCCCACTTTACCCTGAAGGATCACAAATCCAATTTTCCGAACAACCCCTCTATTCGGCTTATTAACCCTACGAAGTCCGATTTAGGTAGACTTAGTAAAACGATTATTGATAGAATTATACCTGAAATTAGAAGTTTGGCCCCTCTCGCACTGTGGAACAATTCTTTCGCGGTGATTGATTGGTTCAACGGCATATGTAACAAGGAACATTGCCGTTTTATCCAATTCGACATCAACAATTACTACTCCTCCATCACTTTACCACTTCTCCTTAAAGCTATCAATTTCGCTAAAACACTCACAGTGGATAAGGATTTCGAAGTCGATGTCATCCTTAATGCCCGAAAGTCGGTGATTAATTTCGACGACTCTATTTGGATTAAAAAATCCAATAGTACTCCATTCGACGTGAGTATGGGCGCCAGTGACTCTGCGGAGGTTACTGATCTTATTGGCCTTTTCCTTCTTTTCTCTATCAAGGACGAATTCCCCAACGCGGGCGGTGGTTTGTACCGTGACGATGGTCTTTTGACCATGACTAAGTGAGGACCTCGTGCTTGCGACAGGTTCAGAAAAGAACTCACAGCCTTCTTTAAAGGCTTCAACCTCTCTATACAGGTTGAGGCCATCTCTCGGTCGTTAATTACCTCGACGTTACCCTCAATGTATTGAATGGGTTGTATTACCCGTATAGAAAGCCGAATGATACGCTTAATTACATAACTAAGCATTCCAACCATCCTGCCAGCATAACCAAGAACCTGGTAAAAAACGTTTCGTTGAGGCTTTTTCGTCTTTCCACCAACGAGCGCATTTTCAACGACCATTCCACTTATTACAATGAAGCTCTTGCTCGAAGTGGATTTGTCGATAAGGTAGCATATACAGAGTACGAAAATCGACCTTGTAGAAATAGATCCCGTCGCATTTGTTGGTTTAACCCACCATATAATATGGAGGTGGCCACACCATTAGCTAAGATCTTTCTTTCCCTTATTACGATGCATTTTCCCCCTACACATAAATATAGTAAAATTTTTAATAGAAATACTATTAAAATGTCTTACTCTACGACTCCTAACCTTGCACATAACATCACAGCTTCAAATTTAGCTAAACTACCTAGCCGTAGGAACACGTGCAACCCTGTAGTTAGTACTAACTGTAATTGTAGGAATAGGGCTGATATATATGTACTTATTCTGGAAAACAACACTTTCTTCTTCAATGGAAAGAATTACATCCAAATTAGAGGCACAGCGATGGGAACGAAGTTTGCTCCCGTTTACGCGAACTCTGTAATGGGATACTTAGAACAACAACTCTACCAAGAAATAGAGGAAAAATATAGTACTGACTTTAGAAAGTACATTGAAAAATCTTGGAAGAGATACCTTGATGACTGTTTCATCATCTGGACAGAATCTCTAGATACTCTGGATGAGTTCAATATCCTCCTGAATAACCTACACCCATCTCTCCAATTCACAAAAGAGATGAGTAGGACCAAATTACTATTCCTAGATATAATGATAACCAAAAACGACACCACCATTACCACGGATATATATTATAAACACAAAGGTTTAAATAACAGTATATTTAAATTAAACCAAAAAAATCAAAGAGAAAAAAAGAAGAAAGGGAAAAAGAAATTGTTTATATACATTTTTTGCCAGTGGGAGAGAGTAAACGTGACTATATTTAAGTGAGAGAGAATATTAGTTATAAGGACAGTAATAGCGTAATTTTGTATACGTGAGAGGAGAGAAGAAGCGAAGAAATGAATATAGCGTGGATGAATAATAGCCGGATTCATTATAATGATAGGTTGAAGAATTTTATCTAAGGTTTAATTAATAAATTTGATTAAATGTTTAATTAATAATTTAGTAGTTTAATCAGTAGTTTAAATGTGTATGTTAATTATTAAAAAATTGAAAACTTTTATATATTATTAAAAAAATATATTATTATTATAATAAAAAAATATATATTATCTTTAATTATTAATTATTAAAAAATTGTAGGTTCAAAGTATCCCAATAATTCTAAGCCCATGAAAATTCCGAGTGTTTACAGATGAATAATCCCTTATTTGTATTATAATAGCAGTACAGCGTAAAGAAAATTATTAGTTATTTATTAATAATTCATATAACTTTAAGGATCAAATGCTCTAAGGTTAAGAAGTTAAAAAGTTAAATTTTCTATCTTAATAATGTAAGTAGAATATGAATCTTATGTTATTTTATAGTAAGTCATAAATTTATAAATTCATAAATTTACCTGTTATAAAGTTATAACTGTTAAAACGTAAAGTTACTTGCTATAACGTCATAATGTATAGAAATTATAATATTTAAAATGTTCATAGGAATATATCTAAAGCATAAAGCGCAAAAAACTCTTTCATAAGAGTATATTTATAGAATATATTTAAAGTATACATTTTAGGTTATACCATATATACATAAAAAATCACTATGTTTATCTTATATATATATAAATACATTTGGATATATATATTTTAAGCATTTGAAAAATATAAGAATATAGAAATATAAAAATATAAAATACACAATATAAAATATGAATTATAATTTTAAAAAAATATTAGAATATTGAAATATAAAATACACAATATAAAATATGAATTATAATTTTCTTATACCCATCAGAGGAAATTTCAAAAAATTTTCATTAAATGTTTCAGTATATTTATCAAGAAACATTTTTCAAGAAAAAAATTGTTTCCTTAAAAGAGTTATAAGCAGTCATATAAAAGAATCTAATGATTTATCGATAGGTGTAATAATAATAGAGGATATTATGTAAAAGAGATGAGTTATGTATTACATTTTATATATATATTTAAACGCTGAATACAGCCGATGTTTACAAGAACTAAAAAAGTTATTCCTTAAATTCACAGAATTCTTACTTTTTAATATAAAGAATATTTCCTCTATACAAAGAGCACAATTTTCAGATGAAGTATTGGATGAAGGAGCTTTGGAGATAATATTCCAAAGTAAAGAATAGTTAATGTTCTTTGATTTTAGTAAATTAGATAGAGAAGGTGAACATTTTTTTATTAATATTCGTAAAAGAGCATTTATGGTTATTAAAACGGGACTTAAAATCTGTGGAGGTGGAGGCTACATAATTAAATGAATTTAAATTAGTTTTTACATTACAATTATATACTATATTTTTAGCTAAACAATTATTATTTAGCGGACAGTTAGATTTATTTCTACAGTTACATTTATCTAAATTTAAGTTACTAGGAGCCGTATTATTAAATTGGATATTGCGGGGGTTATTAATGGTATTCTGGTTAGGTTTTAAGTTTCTATTATTAATTCTATTAATAGGGCGGTGGATTGGCAGTATCGGTAGAGGGTCGGACGCCATGCTTTCCAGCATAGTTACGTCTCTTTACGATCTGAGTTCAAATCCCGCCGAGGTTGACTTTGCCTTTCATCCTTACGAGGTCGATAAAATAAAGTACCAGTAATGTACTGGGTAATTGCTGGCCTTGTGCCTAAAGTAGAAACAATTATTAATTCTATTAATATTCTGCGCTAAATTACTAGTGGTGGAATATGATAATATTATAGTATGTCTATTAAATATTGAGTAATACCTATGTGTTCTAGGAAAGCATTTATCTAGAGCTTTAAAGAATAATTTAGCAATGAGAAAGGAGGAGCGAACCATAATATATTCCTACTTCTATTTCTTTTTTTTTGTTTTTCGAATTATTGTAAGGTTTTCTATTATAGTTGTTAAAATTATGGTTAGTTGGCATATCATTATTATCAATGTATTTAATTTTAGTACTATATCCAGCTCTACCTAACGCTTCGTTAAAATATTGCGCTTTATCTTCAAAAATATTCTTATTAGCTGAAATTCTAGAAATACGTTGCTGCATAGAGTTTACTATAGTGTTTTTAACGGATCTGGGGTGATTGGAATTAAAGTTAACGTAGTTTAAGTTCTCATTTATTTTGTGAAATGGATAATAAAGACCTGTGTTAAGGTTTAAAGTTTCATCTAGAAAGTTAACTATTTTATAATTATTCTCTACTTCTAGTATAAGATTAAGGCAATTAAAAAATTGTATAATTTCTTTTCTTTTCCTATTTATTTCACAGTTATTATTATTTTCTATAAGTAATAGCATATCGTCGCGATATAAACCTCCAGTCATCTCCGGTATTTTCCTATGTAGAGTATTATTAATAAAAAGCCCCATAAGATCCGTTATTTGTGCGGAATCGGATGACCCCATAGTAATATCGAAATTACTATCTCTGTCTGCTCTAGTCCTGAGGTGGTTGTTAAATTGAATTAATGTTTTCCATGCAGTTAAGATAATCTGCATTTCATTACTAGTTAAGTCTGTATGTTTAAATGCATATGTGAGGGACTTATTAAGTAGATTATGAGTGATGAATGAGTAATAATTAGCAATATCCAATTGAATAAATGTATTATTATAGTTATATTTAATGTCTTTAAACCAGTCGATAACTTCATTAGTCCCTTTCCATAATTTTAAATAAGATAATTCCTTAATTTTTTGGTATGATTCTGTCTAAAATATTCTTGCTAAGTATGCCAAGGTCTGATTTAGATGGTGCAATTAATCTAACTGGTAATTCAATTTCAAAATTTCTTTTATGGTCCTTCATATTAATTTTTGGTTTCCTAGGCATGAAGGGTTGTGTCCTATTTTCGATACCTAATTCCTGCATTATGTAAGAAGCTTCCGTATTCAGTTTTTCAAGGTCATCACTGGTTGTTGTTTTTTTGTATTTCTTCCTTAATTTCTTCAATATAAGCTCGTTATAAATATCCTTTTGCATTCCATAGAGATTGTTGATTTTATCTGACTTGACTAGAATTTTTTCCATTTTTTCAAAGCTTTCTATATTATTTTTGAGATTTCTTAGGTAATCCTGGCCTACAAAGTTTTTTTATTTTATTTAATGCTTTGAATGATAGAGATGATCTCATTTTCAAAATCCATTAGTAGTTTGTTGGAAGGTGGATTCTTTTAGATTTGAAGGTTCTATCGAGATTAGAAATATTCTCTTTCGCATCAGATTTATCGAAGTGAAAAGCTCGCCACCTGAGTCTTCTTATAAATGAGTCTGATTTTACTATTAGTTCTTTTATAAATTCTTTATTCCTAGGTAAAGGTGTGTCGTTGAGAGAAGAGATCTTAAAATATATATATATATGTGTGTCTGTGTGTGTGTGTGTGTGTGTGTGTGTGTATTCTTAAAATATATATATATATTTATGTGTGTGTGTGTGAGTGTGTGTGTATTCTTCGTTCGATACCCGTAAGCTATACTGTCATACTTTTTTCTCATATTTCGCACGCCTAAATACATCATTTATGTTGATCTGTATAAATATTAACCATTTTTATCTATCAAACTAGCTGTCAACACACACACACACACACTATATATATATATATATATATATATATATATATATATATATATGGCGGCGATGAATTAGTTTTGCGAGGTTTTTTATATGAAATCGTGTGTCGAAACAGATATTGTTATATTTGGGGAGGGTCATATTTGCGTAATATTGCCAGAATTAATAACAGAACACACTCACTGTTTGGTTGGTTTTCGCTTCTCGCTGTCTTTTATATATATATATCTGCGATCTAACTTACTCATATATATATGAAAGACGTAAAATAAGAAAATTATAAAAATTAACTTACTTACTAAAATTTCACTCCAACTAATTAGTTTCTGAAAGGGAATAAACATGGTTTCCGAATGGAACACATGGAGAAGGCCTTTCGTCATCAGGGAAGTCTATTCTCAGCTAAGTTCCCAAGCAATGCGTGGACACAGGGAACTTATACAAAAATAATTCAGTGGATGGAAAAAAAGCAAGCGAGGTCTAAGTTCCAAGACACTGAAAATATCACTGCCTACTTGAT
>OZ024742.1:191842156-191843656 GCA_964016885.1 Eledone cirrhosa
TACTAGAAAGTATACGTACCTTCACAAAACATACAGGTAATATATACTTACCTATACAAATAAGTAATGGTATAAACATAACATATACTTAGCTACCACATCAAGACGTAAAAAATCCGCGTATAGTTCGTACTATCCGTTAGGGTATAATGTGGGGCTGTAATACAAGAAAGTTTTGTGCAAGTTATGTTTACAAGCCGAAATTGCCTCAGATTTTTTGTTTAAGATGTGCTCTTTGGCTTAGATTATTTCCAGGGCCTCAGCGGCGCAGAGGTCACATGGTCTTTTATTTCCGTAATACGATCTAGCTCTAGCTAGGATCTCCCAGTGTAACTTATATTGGGTGTGGTTGTCTTGTAGACTCCAGATATAAGCTGAAATTGACGTCATATTCCTTCTTGAAGGGTTACCAAAAAATGGGTATCCATGTAAAGACGCTGCTTGAATCTATTGGCTGTTAACCCTATGTAGGCCCTACGGGATGTGGGTGTTTCAACCTTACATTTGTAGACAATGTTACTAGAGAGGCATTTCCCTGATAGGGGGCAGTCAACAAGATTTCTACAATTACAGTTAGTACTAACTACAGGGTTGCACGTGTTCCTACGGCTAGGTAGTTTAGCTAAATTTGAAGTTGTGATGTTATGTGCAAGGTTAGGAGTCGTAGAGTAAGAAATTTTAATAGTATTTCTATTAAAAATTTTACTATATTTATGTGTAGGGGAAAATGCTTCATAATAAGGGACAGAAAGATCATAGCTAATGGTGTGGCCACCTCCCTATTATATGGTGGGTTATACCATATATTGCGTCGGGATCTATTTCTTCTAAGTCTATTCTCGTACTCTGTCTATGCTACCTTATCGACAAATCTGCTCCGCGCAAGAACTTCATTGTAATAAGTAGAATGGTCGTTCAAAATATGCTCGTTAGTAGATAGACGGGAAAGCCTCAAAGAAACGTTTCTTACCAGGTTCTTGGTTATGCTAGTAGGATGGTTAAAATGATTACTTATGTAATTAAGCGTATCATTCGGCTTTCTATACGAGTAATGCAAGCCATTCGATAAATTGAGGGTAACGTCGAGGTAATTAACCACCGAGAAGTTGGCCTCAACCTGTATGGAGAGGTTTAAGCCTTTAAAGGAGGCTGTGAGTTCTTTTCTGAACCTGTCGTAAGCACGTGGGCCCCATTTAGTCATGGTCTAAAGACCATCATCACGGTACAAACCACCGCCCACGTTGGGGAATTCTTCCTTGATAGAGAAAAGAAGGAAAAGTCCGATAAGATCAGTAACCTCCGCAAAATCGCTGGCACCCATACTCACCGACCAATCGGTGTGTAGTTTCACTGGATTACTAAAGCTGATTGGTTTAGGCGTCACGGTTGGTTGAGCAAGTCTAACGACTTCTATTTGACCATATCCAAAGCATCAATTGTTTTGCTATTTTTAGAAATGATGAAAATAGCATTTTCTAGTAATCGTCACCATCAACATCA
>OZ024742.1:191843856-191858856 GCA_964016885.1 Eledone cirrhosa
ACATCACTTTTATGATTTATTATTGTTCATTTAGCTTGAGTTGGAATTTATCAATAACATTATTTTCTTTGATTTTTCTCTTGATTTCACTTAGGCTGTGTAATTTGAAGAATGGAAATATTATAAATATTTTCTGACCACATGTTGCTAGATGTTTACTTAGGGGTATCTGACGGACATTTGTGTCTCTGATTTGCTGTCGGTGCACCCGTGCTCGTTCCGATAGTGCATTTCCAGTTTGACTGACATATAGTTCTTCACAATTCTGGCATTTAATGCAGTAAATTAGATTTCTGATTTTGCAGTTCATATTTGCATTTGGGAATATTTTTCCAGTTTTTGCGTTCATTGACCGGTATGTATGGAATGACATGTGCCACATCGACTATCATTGCATTTAGATACAGTGAATGATTGGTCTTTGTGGTTAAGGTCAAACTTTGTTAGAAATTTGGTTAGAAATTGCTTCAAATTTTTCGGCTCTCTTTTACTAATAGTCAAAGATCGGTCTGTGATTAAGCCTTTTCATTCATTACTTTGAGCAATGATAGGTAGGTTTGCTTTGGCAGTGTTGAAGATAATCTGGTGACATGGGTTGTGTGTCATTATAAATGGTATGACCAGTTGTTGGTTTCTTCTTCCTTGGGTTGTCCTAAGTTGTTGTGTAGGTATTTTATAGCCCGCTGTATGCCATTTTCAATAAGTAGAGTTGGGCATTTTTGTTTGAGCAAACATTCTCTCAGTTCTGTTAGGCGTTTGTTCCTGGTATTCGTATCTTCTACAATGGTACAAATTCTTCTGGGTAGGCAGTATGGGATGTTGCGTTTTGTATGAGGTGGATGGCACGACTTAAAATTCAGATATTGATGGGTGTCTTTGTGTTTATAATATATATCCGTGGTAATGGTGGTGTCGTTTTTGATTACCATTATATCTAGGAATGGTAATTTGGTACTACTCATCTCTTTTGGGAATTGGAGAGATGGGTGTAGGTTATTCAGGAGGATATTGAACTCATCCGGAGTATCTAGAGATTCGGTCCAGGAACGGCGTGACAGTCGCTTAAATATTCGAAAATACCTCCGTTTCGCTCAAATTTCCGCCTTCTCAGCTCTAGCTCCCACATTTTTCAACCGATTTCGTTCAAATTCGAAACTCCTTCCCCCAGCATGCCCCTTCGATAAAGGTCATCACCACCCTCCCCTGCATGGCCTGTGTGTGGGCATAGATGAGTCATCGAGAAGCAGTCGCTAAGATCAACACCTATTCATCAAAGCAGATATTATTTTACCTACCCATGCAACGCTGGGTACTGCTGCTAGTATATAATATAATAATACAACGACGATTTGTTAAGCCTTCATTAATATATATATATATATATATATATATATATATATATATATATATATAATTTAATATAGGTGAACGCGAGAATGCCTATAGAATACCATATTAGAGATAAATAGTTTAAGGTGCACATACACACACACATATGTATGCATGTATGTATACTTTTTCTGTGTACGTTTGAGCGTGCGCGTGTTTGAATCTCGTATGTGTGAGTACATTTTTCATTTTGTATTACAGATATTGCTACATATCTGTACCATACTATTTATATATGCAAAAATAAGCATCCATGTACACAGTTAATACTTTTCAGAATATTCACAGCTTCCCGTATTCCATACCTCCATACAATGTAGTTTGGTGGGAGAAGGGTTAAACAGTAGAGACTAACGTGAAATGTGCATTACTTTCTAATGTGTAACAGAAGAATTTAAATTTTGCTTGCCTGACCGGTTCAGACATTCAATTCTAACGAGTGTAGGATAAAACCCATTAGGTATAATTAGTTTAACATGTAATGTCAACAAAATATGACATTAAAATTATTGTTAAGCGTAAGAAAATTCCCACTTACAGTCTTCATCTTTCGTCGATCAGCTTGATATTATTTAAAGCAAAATATTCTACATTTCGAATGTAGTCATTATAACACCGAGGGGTTAATTAATGACGAAATCACACACGTATAGGAAGGTCGTGATACTTATTATATATACATACATATATATATATATATATATATATATATATATATATATAATATATATATATATATATATATATATATATATATATATATATATATATACACATAATATATATATATATATATATATATATATATATATATATATATATATATAATATATATATATATACACATAATATATATATATATATTTTTATATATAGACAGAGAGAGAGAGAATGTGAGGGAAAAAGAAGAAAAGAGAGATAGAGAGGGCGCGAGACAGAAAAGATACAAAAGGAGAAAGATATGGAAGGAAGCATGTATGGTTGAATTTTATGGAGTTGGCTTCATAACCACGAGATTCCATTTTCAATACCAGTGTTTGGAAGCTTTGGCTAGAATCTTTACCAGATTTTCTTGTCAACGCAAGTCCTGTGAGGGCAGTGAGATAGATTGATACTGAGTTTAAGTCCATTGCATGGGGATTGTACCTGTAACCCGAAGACCCAACGTTGCTATTTATTTTGATAATTGTTGATATGATTTTGGAAATTGTAGATACACAATAACTATGTATGTATAGTTCCGTAATTCCTGAGGATGTTTGCGGGGCACCATATACATATACGGCGTTTCTAGGACATTTTAAATCCAGGTGTAGCCCATCTCCTCTCCAGGTCAGAATACAGCAGATTGTTTCCTGAGAAGGATAGAGAGTGAGAGATAGGAAGGGAGAAACAGATATATAGAAAGAATTGACCCCAGTACTAAACTGGTAAATTTTATCGACCTTAAATTGATCAAAGGTAAAATTGACCTCGGTAGGATTTGAACCCAGGGAGCAGAGATTCGGACTGAATACTGAAAACATTCTACCCAACGTTCTGAGGACTCCGCTAATTCACCGCCTATATCAATAAATAGATATAATTTTAAAGAATTTAAATATGAATTTAAACCTTCTTTTATAATTGTATATAAGAACACTTTGTTATGTTAGCACTCTCCTTAATATATTGTGTGTGTAATTAGCATATATTTCAGTCTAGTACTCGTACCCATAAAGATTAAATATCACAGTTGCCTTAATTCACAAACGTGTGTTCATACATCGTTACCCCTCATGATACGGCTCTGTATGGTGGTTGGGAGCACTTTCTGGCTAGTAGAATCCCTGCGGACAGAATGGAGAGACTTGTTACCCAGGTGGATGCCAAGGGAGGTGCATTAGAATAGACCTGCCAAATCGCGGGGCTCAACTCTGCGAGTGGACTAGACAACCATGAAAACAGTGAGGTGGTCTAGGAACCTATAACACCGGAACTCTCCACTACTACAGGTTCGACGACAAAACGAATCGGAGAGTGACTGATATTCGACAGCTTGCGATCTTCGGCTTATCGCACAGCGAAGTTTGACGCAGCACAAGTTAAGAATCATCTCATCAATGAAAAGGCCCCGGTGGGGATTCAATACTTGCAGATATTTTCGAATTTGGTGGAGAGAAATACTAACAGAAAATTTCCAAACTACCACACTTACAACTGCTGGACTTTCTTCAGAAATAAGAAATTCCAATACATATCTATATACAACTATGCCTGAAGCTAAATTATAATTCTATATATGTTGAACTAACTTACACAACTTCATATGAGATCAATCACCTCATTTACACAGATGAGATAACCATATATTCTCGCCTATTTTCAAAATCCAGCAGTTGCAAGAGTGGGTGGGATCATGCTGATGAGAACCAGGTCAATTTGAAATATGTATCAACGATTGTCCCTTTTTCTTCTGCTGGACACCGCCAGACGACATGAGTCGCTGTTATCTTGGCATAGCTACGGCTATCTAAATGTTTAATTTAAACATATCGTATTTCTTCAGAAATACAAAATTCATATATATATATATATATATATATATATATATATATATATATATATATATATAGTAATAATAATAAATTTGAAGACTAAAATCCAAAGAGGGCTCGATAAGGATAAATATATATCAAATATATAAGAACAGTAGAGCAAATATTTAATAAAATAATAGATTAAATGTTAAGCAAAGAATCGCTGCTTTCACCCTTGACGGGATCTTCTGAAATTAACAAAGTCAATCTGATTGACTTTGTTAGTTTCAGGAGATCCCGTTAAGGGTGAAAGCAGCAATTCTTTGCTTAAACTTTAATCTGTTATTTTAATAAATATATATATATATATATATATATATATATATATATATATATATATATATATATATATATATATATATATATATATATATATATATATATATATAAATAAGAGGAATTCCAACTTCGTCTGATTTACTCGTTTTATTTACAATCCTTTAAAATATATAATGGTATTATATGGTAAATATATAATGGTATGATGGTAAATAAAACGAGTAAATCTGACAAAGTTGGAATTCCTCTTATTAATATAATCTTCTATACACGATCATACACACCCGTGTATATTTACCTATATATATATATATATATATATATATATATATATATATATATATATATATATATATATATATATATATATATATATATATATATATATATATATATATAATTAAAACACTGATATACACAGGTACTCAAGTTTCGTATTGTTCTGGGCACCCCAGCTTATTCAGCCTGTCATGAGAATAATAATATACATATAGTGTGTGTGTGTGTATATATATACACACACACTCTCTATATATATATATATTTATATAAACATTATATAGTGTATGTATATATATATACACATACACTATATAATCTTTATATATATAAACATTATATAGTGTATGTGTATATATATATATATATATATATATACATACACTATATAATGTTTATATATATATATACATATAGTGTGTGTGTGTTTGTATATATATATATATATATATGTTACACCTCTATTCTTTTAAATATATATATATATATATATATATATATATATATATATATATGTATATATACATTATATATATGTATATATATATATATATATATATATATATATATATATATATATATATACATATATATAATGTATATATACATATATATATATATATATATATATATATATATATATATATATTTATATATATATATATATATTTAAAAGAATAGAGGTGTAACACACAAGTTATGATATATTGGTAAACGGAATAGAAAATGCTGACAAATTGTTCACAGTGAAAAATAGTTTAATTAGGAATAAGTGAGAATTAGTAATAGTATTGGTTAGTATTGAGTTTTGGTTTTTACTAATGCTTTTCAAAAATAATTTTGAGATAGAGCGTCCGTGATGTTTGCTCTGATCTGATTAGTTTTGGGAATTCTACCTGTTTTTATGTTAAAAAAGTGGCTCCAGCGGTATTAAAATAAGTTTTGCGCCAATTCGTGTTGCAAAAATTCTTGTGGTCAAAACAATTTTGATTGGTCGGTAGAGGTCATGTGAATGTAAAAAATTGATTTTGCGCCAAATGTAGGTTTGTGTCGGCTGACTGAGAAATAAGTCTTTCACAACAAATATGTGTGTGTGTAGTAGTAGTAAAGAGGTTCGTTGTTGTGATAATGGTCAGCAGCAGGGATGTGTGTGCGAACCGCAGCTTGTTGACAGTTCAAATGCCTATTAAGACAAGTGTGTGTGTGTGTGTGTAGAAGAGTAATTCGTGGTAGAGGGATGGTCATTAGGAATGTGTCTGTAAGTGTGTGGGTGATATTTTAACATGTTAAAAGATATTTTTCAGCTCTTGTCTTATACGGAGAAGTGTGTGTGTGTATGTCTCTTTGTATGTTAATGTACGCGTGTGTATGTGTGTGTGTATATATGTGTGTGTGTGTGAGAATGTGTGTGTGTGTGTGTGGGTGGACCAGTATTTTTTTCTGGTAAAATGGTGTACATTCATTATTCGATATTTTCAGTAAAATCGATTCTCTCAATAGAACATCAAAACCTTAATAATAAAAGGTGTGAAATGATATATAGTATTGGCATAATACCAAGGTGTGTGTGAGTGTGTGTGTGTGTGTGTCCAGATTGTACGTACTGCAAGGAGGATGGATCCATTAGGCCATTAGGCCGTATTGGAATACCTGTGCACAAATATGTATCTGGAGTGTGTCCAGATTGTACGTACCGCAAGGGGAATTCATTAGGCTTTGCCGTATTGGAATACCTGTGCACAAATATGTATGTGCCCATCAGTGTGCAATGCATGTGTGCGTTTATGTATGTGTGTGTGTCGGCACGTTTATATCTATAGACATCAAAAGGTATGCAAATGTGTGTATATTTGTGTTGCACCATAGAACATGTGTGTTTACGTATGTCATTGTGTTTATATGTGGATAGAGATGTGTGCTGATGTAGGTATATATGTTGACGTGTGTACGTTGTGGGTTCGTCTTATGGAGAAGTGTTTAGACGGGGTCCGTATATATATATATATATATATATATATAATGTTTATATATAGTGGATATATATAGTGTATATATATATGTGTGTGTGTATGTGTGTATGTGTATTTCCACGCTTCACCAATAAAGTATCGTAAAAGTGCCAAAAGCATAATATAATATTTAGTTTATCTTTAGAAATTTATCTGGCCGCGTAGAAGGTGTGAATGTCAGGTTGTAATGTGAGATTTATCTACTGCACCTATTGGCAGTAATCAGCTGCCGTTTTTTCGTTCTAATTTCCAAATTATATCTCAATAGATGTTATACAATTTAACGTGAATAACATTTAATTATAACGGCGTTAAATGAGAATGGGGAAAGGGTTGGGTAGAACGGGTAGAAATATGTAGAGAAAAGGAAGAAATTGCTAGCAGAAAGTATGAGAACACAGAAATGTAGGCAGAGAGAGAGAGAGAGAGAGAGAGAGAGAGAGAGAGAGAGAGAGAGAGAGAGAGAGAGAGATTGAAAGAGAGAAAGAAAGAGAGAGAGAGAGAGAGAGAGAGAGAGAGAGAGAGAGAGAGAGAGAAATAGAGAGAGAGAGAAAGAAAGAGAGAGAGAGAAATAGAGAGAGGAGGGTGTGTGAAATGTGTGTATGTATGGGTAAAATCGTTTGCGTAAATGTAGGCAGAAATGTAGGCAGACCAGATGGAAAAGCAGAGAAGAAGGAGAGAGAGAGAAATGTGTGTATGTATGGATAATTTCGTTTGCGTAATTGGATGAGCGAGGGGGGGGGGCAGATAGCGTGGGTGGATGTTTGTAGAGTCGTATGATAGAGATAAATAGAAGTCGGATGGAACTCCGTCGGTTTCGCCGAGACGTTTTCCAATTGTTCGATCAGTAGATCTGCCTGCTGGTGAAATTAGTGAGTAAGTGTCTTGGCATTACAAAGACATGTATAGCATTAACGGAATTCGCAGGAATGTTCTGCGTGACAAAGTATGTGATAAGTCTGGTCTATTCAATTACAGGCCTAATCCATTGGAGGGGCTACCACACAGCATCCGTCTACACCAGGCATGGGCAACATTTTTCTAGAAGGCTGGGCGTGATGAGATAAGGCTCATCATTAGGCGGGCCGCATGCGCTAATTTACATTTGTTCCCACATTAAAAAACGGGTGGTAACTCAGGTTGTTTTGATTTGTTTCTTCAGAATTCGTACACGTTGCTTTCCTCGATCGTAAAAATGATAGAAATATAAATTACGACTGAAAAGTTGGGGTAAAAAATCAGAAAGATTTCACTTAGGTGACTTAGGCTGCCATTCAGAAATCTTTGCGGGCCGCAGGTTGCACATGACTAGTCCACACAATTCCGTTCACAAGGTTTAAGTTATCGTGATGCTATGGTAAATGACACCAAATTTCTACAGATTATGATGAAACTCGGTACCTAACAGTTGCAAGGAGAATCTTTTAACCATTCTGACATTCTGCGTTGAAGAAGGAATAAAAAGACGTGTGAAAGAGAAGGATTTGAAGATATATAGAGTGAAAGAAAGGAAAGATAAAAATTAGGGAGAGATTTGAAATAATTAGAATGAAGTTATGTCGATCCTTTTGTCAATAACAACTAGATACCTTTTAACTTTCAAAATGTAGTCTGTTTAGACTGAAATTGTAGAAACCCGGCGTGTATGTGAATGTAAATATATATATATATATATATATATATATATATATATATATAATCATTTTCTGAAGGCTAAATAGTGAGTTTTGTCACTCTGGTGTTCCGCCTATTCATCACAAGGTCATCAGGGAATCCCTATTTAGCCTTAAAATAAAATGAATATTAAAGCTCTACTTCGGTATTGAGTACTGTTTCTTTTCTCAGCCGTCAACCACATACGAATATATATACATATATACATACATATAATACATATTTATATATATATATATATTGTTATACTTTGGGAGGGTCATGTTGTCAATAAGAATCACACACCCAAGTTGCTTTCACTCCAATGTATTATAAATAAAATTATAAATTTCCGGTTGGTTGGCTGGTTCCACAACCGGACGGTTGTTCATATATTGTCAAAGTTCTTTCGTCACACATTATGTGACCTCTTCATTGACTGGGGATGCTTTTCTTTCTTTTGTGCCTCTCCTTTGTTTTGTCCTACGCCATCTTGTTTTTCTGTGTGCTGTTTGCTTAGTTTGTGCATGTGTTACAGCCAGGTGTCTGTGTGTGTTTTTATTTGTTTATTTATTTGTTTATTTACATGATACTGGTTGGTTGTTAGTTCTATGTGTGTGTGTTTTCATTTTGTCCTTAATTGTAAGTTGTTATGTTGCTATTCTATTCATGTTTTCTATTTAATTTTGGTTGGAGTTCATTTATGTTTATTGCCTCTGTGATTTGTCTAAACATTGCGTATTTTCTGTGTGTATATTTTATTTGTATTTCTATGTTCTCTAATTTGCCCTTATGTTCTATTTTTGCATGTTGGTGGAGTACTGATGATTCTTTTCTATCTTGAAGCTCTCGCCAGTGTTCATTTAATCGTTCTCCTATACTACGAGCTGTCTCACTTATGTACACTATATTCTTATCTTTACATTGTCCTTCGGTACATATTATGCTATATACTATGTTTCTAGTGTTACAGTTAATATGGGGGCTAAGTTTACATATATACATGTATATGGAATGAGAGTAAGAAGAAAGCAAGAACGGGACGAGGGGGGGTTCCTCGTCAGTTGTCATCTGGGGGTCTCGGATATTTCAACGCTTTAAAGACGATACATCTATCCATATATATAAATATGTTGCTTCACCATTTTGTTTGTTTACACCTGCGTCCCCTTTATTTACGTGTCCCAACGACTTTTTTTAGCTGTTGTTCGCACCAACCAGAGGTATATGGTCTTTAAAGCGATGAAATGCCTATGATGGTTGGAAGATCACTGATGAAGGACAAACTTTTTTCATATGTAACCCAATTGCGACTCCGCAGCGCCCTTATTATCATATATATATATATATATATATATATATATATATATATATATATATATATATATATATATATATATATATATATATGTGAAAAAATGGGGAGAAGAATACTGCTGGTTGCACATGGATAACATGTAATAAAATAAGTCCCTCATCAGTGATTTGCCGACGATCATAGATATTTCATTGCATTAAAAATCATATACCTCACGTCGGTGCAATAATAACTAAATTAAGTTATTAGGACAATTAAAACGCGTAAAGCGAGTGAAACAAGATAACAACAAAGAGGATAGCTAACCGTAGAAGGAAGGGAACAAGCTTCATAGTTATTATGTTAGCATAAGCTAGGTGAATATATGAGCGCTTAGAAAAAAGACCTATCATATATATATATATATATATATATATATATATATATATATATATATATATATATATATATATATATATTAAAATAACAGATTAACGTTTAAGCAAAGAATCGCTGCTTTCACCCTTAACGGGATCTGCTGAAACTGTTAAGGGTGAAAGCAGCGATTCTTTGCTTAAACTTTAATCTGTTATTTTAATAAATATTTGCTGTACGGTTCTTATATATTTGATATATATTTATCCTTATCGAGCCCTCTTTGGATTTTAGTCTTCAAATTTATTATTATTACTATATATATATATATATATATATATATATATATATATATATATATATATGTGTGTGTGTGTGTGTGTAATCTGTGTGGCTATGATTACGTTTGTGTGTTTGTTTATTTCCCGTAAAAAGAAATCGAGGACATAAGTACCAGGCTTGGAAAAAATCACTGGGGTTGATGTATTTGACTAAATTAAGTGGCTACGCTAACCTGACCACAGTCTAATTACTGGAACTAGTAAAATAATATATGTTAATCTCATCGTTTCAATTTACTCCACTGATATGTTTGGTATTGGAGGTAATGGTATTGTTTTTGTTTATAGTGTTGGTGGAGTAGGTAATAGTGTTGATTTCATTCGTGGCGGTGTTATTGCATGTAAGGTAAACAGATTTCATGTTGCCGGTGTTGGTGTTATTGTTTGTGTTGGTGTTAATGGTAATATTGATGCTGGTAGGGGAGTGATTAATGCAGTTGCTTTTGTTGGTGGTGGTGGTGGTGGAGAAGGAATTGGTGTTGGTGGTGATAGTATTGATGGTGTTGTTTTAATTGTTGTTGGTGCTGGTAGTAGAATAAGTAATGTCATTGTTGTTTATGTTGTTGTTGTTGTTGGTGGTGGTGGTGGTGGTGGAGGAATTGGTGTTGGTAGTCGTGGTGGAGGAATTGGTGGTGGTCGTCGTGGTGGAGGAGTTGGTGGTGGTCGTCCTGGTAGAGGAGTTGGTGGTGGTAGTCATGGTGGAAGTATTGGTGGTGGTAGTCGTGGTGGAGGAATTGGTGGTGGTCGTCGTTGTGGAGGAATTGGTGGTGGTAGTCGTGGTGGAGGAATTTGTGGTGGTCGTCGTGGTGGAGGAATTGGTGGTGGTAGTCGTGGTGGAGGAATTGGTGGTGGTCGTCGTTGTGGAGGAATTTGTGGTGGTCGTCGTGGTGGAGGAATTGGTGGTGGTAGTCGTGTTGGAGGAATTGGTGGTGGTAGTCGTGGTGGAGGACTTGGTGGTGGTAGTCGTGGTGGAGGAATTGGTGGTGGTAGTCGTTGTGGAGGAATTGGTGGTGGTAGTCGTGGTGGAAGTATTAGTGGTGGTCGTCGTGGTGGAGGAATTTGTGGTGGTCGTCGTGGTGGAGGAGTTGGTGGTGGTCGTCCTGGTAGAGGAGTTGGTGGTGGTAGTCATGGTGGAAGTATTGGTGGTAGTAGTCGTGGTGGAGGAATTGGTGGTGGTCGTCGTTGTGGAGGAATTGGTGGTGGTAGTCGTGGTGGAGGATTTTGTGGTGGTCGTCGTGGTGGAGGAATTGGTGGTGGTAGTCGTGGTGGAGGAATTGGTGGTGGTAGTCATGGTGGAGGAATTGGTGGTGGTCGTCGTTGTGGAGGAATTTGTGGTGGTCGTCGTGGTGGAGGAATTGGTGGTGGTAGTCGTGTTGGAGGAATTGGTGGTGGTAGTCGTGGTGGAGGATTTGGTGGTGGTAGTCGTGGTGGAGGAATTGGTGGTGGTAGTCGTTGTGGAAGTATTAGTGGTGGTCGTCGTGGTGGAGGAATTGGTGGTGGTAGTCGTGGTGGAGGAATTGGTGGTGCTCGTCGTTGTGGAGGAATTGGTGGTGGTAGTCGTGGTGGAGGAATTTGTGGTGGTCGTCGTGGTGGAGGAATTGGTGGTGGTAGTCGTGTTGGAGGAATTGGTGGTGGTAGTCGTGGTGGAGGATTTGGTGGTGGTAGTCGTGGTGGAGGAATTGGTGGTGCTCGTCGTTGTGGAGGAATTGGTGGTGGTAGTCGTGGTGGAGGAATTTGTGGTGGTCGTCGTGGTGGAGGACTTGGTGGTGGTAGTCGTGGTGGAGGAATTGGTGGTGGTAGTCGTTGTGGAGGAATTGGTGGTGGTAGTCGTGGTGGAGGAGTTGGTGGTGGTAGTCGTGGTGGAGGAATTGGTGGTGTTAGTCGTGGTGGAGGAGTTGGTGGTGGTAGTCGTGTTGGAGGAATTGGTGGTGGTAGTCGTGGTGGAGGAGTTGGTGGTGGTAGTCGTGGTGGAGGAATTGGTGGTGGTAGTCGTGGTGGAGGAGTTGGTGGTGGTAGTCGTTGTGGAGGAATTGGTGGTGGTAGTCGTGGTGGAGGAATTGGTGGTGGTCGTCGGGGTGGAGGAGTTGGTGGTGGTAGTCATGGTGGAGGAATTGGTGGTGGTCGTCGTGGTGGAGGAATTGGTGGTGGTCGTCGGGGTGGAGGAGTTGGTGGTGGTAGTCATGGTGGAAGTATTGGTGGTGGTAGTCGTGGTGGAGGAATTGGTGGTGCTCGTCGTGGTGGAGGAATTGGTGGTGGTCGTCGCGGTGGAGGAATTGGTGGTGGTAGTCGTGGTGGAGGAATTGGTGGTGGTAGTCGTGGTGGAGGAATTGGTGGTGGTAGTCGTGTTGGAGGAATTGGTGGTGGTAGTCGTGGTGGAGGATTTGGTGGTGGTAGTCGTGGTGGAGGAATTGGTGGTGGTAGTCGTTGTGGAAGTATTAGTGGTGGTCGTCGTGGTGGAGGAATTGGTGGTGGTAGTCGTGGTGGAGGAATTGGTGGTGCTCGTCGTTGTGGAGGAATTGGTGGTGGTAGTCGTGGTGGAGGAATTTGTGGTGGTCGTCGTGGTGGAGGAATTGGTGGTGGTAGTCGTGTTGGAGGAATTGGTGGTGGTAGTCGTGGTGGAGGATTTGGTGGTGGTAGTCGTGGTGGAGGAATTGGTGGTGCTCGTCGTTGTGGAGGAATTGGTGGTGGTAGTCGTGGTGGAGGAATTTGTGGTGGTCGTCGTGGTGGAGGAATTGGTGGTGGTAGTCGTGGTGGAGGAATTGGTGGTGGTAGTCGTGTTGGAGGAATTGGTGGTGGTAGTCGTGGTGGAGGAGTTGGTGGTGGTAGTCGTGTTGGAGGAATTGGTGGTGGTAGTCGTGGTGGAGGAGTTGGTGGTGGTAGTCGTGGTGGAGGAATTGGTGGTGTTAGTCGTGGTGGAGGAGTTGGTGGTGGTAGTCGTGTTGGAGGAATTGGTGGTGGTAGTCGTGGTGGAGGAGTTGGTGGTGGTAGTCGTGGTGGAGGAATTGGTGGTGGTAGTCGTGGTGGAGGAGTTGGTGGTGGTAGTCGTTGTGGAGGAATTGGTGGTGGTAGTCGTGGTGGAGGAATTGGTGGTGGTCGTCGGGGTGGAGGAGTTGGTGGTGGTAGTCATGGTGGAGGAATTGGTGGTGGTCGTCGTGGTGGAGGAATTGGTGGTGGTCGTCGGGGTGGAGGAGTTGGTGGTGGTAGTCATGGTGGAAGTATTGGTGGTGGTAGTCGTGGTGGAGGAATTGGTGGTGGTCGTCGTGGTGGAGGAATTGGTGGTGGTCGTCGCGGTGGAGGAATTGGTGGTGGTAGTCGTGGTGGAGGAATTGGTGGTGGTAGTCGTGGTGGAGGAATTGGTGGTGGTAGTCGTGGTGGAGGAATTGGTGGTGGTCGTCGTGGTGGAGGAGGAGTTGGTGGTGGTAGTCGTGGTGGAGGAGTTGGTGGTGGTCGTCGTGGTGGTGGAATTGGTGGTGGTCGTCGTGGTGGAGGAATTGGTGGTGGTCGTCGTGGTGGAGGAATTGGTGGTGGTCGTCGTGGTGGAGGAGTTGGTGGTGGTCGTCGTGGTGGAGGAATTGGTGGTGGTAGTCGTGGTGGAGGAATTGGTGGTGGTCGTCGTGGTGGAGGAGTTGGTGGTGGTAGTCGTGGTGGAGGAATTGGTGGTGCTCGTCGTTGTGGAGGAGTTGGTGGTGGTAGTCGTGGTGGAGGAATTGGTGGTGGTCGTCGTGGTGGAGGAATTGGTGGTGGTCGTCGTGGTGGAGGAGTTGGTGTTGCCGTTAGTTATGATTTTGAAATTATTGTTATTGCCGTTGGCGAAGGTGGTGGTGAAGTTGTGGTGGTAATAGTCGTAATGTTGATTTTTTGTTGATTTATTATTTGTAGATGTTTGCAAAATTTAGGAGGCGGTTATAAGAAGATCAAATTTTAATTTGATAGTTTCTTCTAGTCTGAACCCTATTTTAAGAACTATATATCAGTTACGGTCATTAAGCAGAATAGTGTGTCCTTTAATGAAGTTACAGAAATGTAGACAACAAGTATAGGGCACAGAGAAGGTATGTAGAGTGGTACAGAGAACGTTAAACGCCTTCTGATACTGTTGTTTTTTGTATTCATTATAATCATTATTTTAGCTGGCGTCGAACGTTATAAATAAGTGAAGATTTATATCTAAAAAGATTGCCACCTCCCTTGTAAAGCAAAATCATCTTTCACACATTTATATCTGTATGTGTATGCGTGTGTATGTATATATGTCTATGTATATGTATGTGTGCATATAGATTGTTATGTATGTATAAATATGTGTGTGTATATATGAGCGTGTATATATATATATATACATGCTCACACACACATATATTTATACATATATATAAATCTATATACACACACACACACCTATATATATATATATATATATATATATATATATATATATATATATATATATATATATATATATATATATATATATATATAAACAATCAAATAAAAACAAAGAACAAGTTCCTTATATTAAAAAAATCATCATTTTACGATCGTTTCTATGATGTATATGTGTTTTGGCATGTATATCATATAGATCTATGTAAACATATTACAAATTATGAGACGAAATATACATACTTTCACATATATATCTGTCTTCAGAAATATATATATATATCAGAAAGGGTGTGGTAAAATACCAAGTAGACTATAACACACCAGGGTACTCGATACTTGGGGTAGCTGAGCTCCGGCCGTTTCGACAGCTAGATCCGGATCTAGTCGTCGAAACGGTCGGAACTCAGCCTTCA
>OZ024742.1:191863856-191866356 GCA_964016885.1 Eledone cirrhosa
TGTATACTGCAAAGCATGGTGTCTGACTCTCTACTGATACTACCACTCCACCGCCTTTTTAACTTCACTGATAATGCTATTGGATTGCATATTTATAGAACAGCAGTTAATAACAACGTTTATTGGCACAAATATATTAGATAATGAATATCAATACAATATATGTTTTACTCCAGTATAATCTTGATTATTGCCCCTGTGTATTCTAGATCTTTGCTTCATTTTAATCGAGATTTGTCCTGCCATACAATATATAATCTTTAGAAATAAGGAAAAAAACAAAGTTATTGTTAGCACTGTTTGAAATCAAAACACCGAGAGAATATTTCACAAATATAGAACTATAGTAGTAGTAGTAGTAGTAGTAGTAGTAGTAGTAGTAGTAGTAGCAGCAGCAGCAGCAGTAGTAGTAGTATCAACATCATCATCAGTAGTAGTAGTAGTAGTAGTAGCAGGAGCAGCAGCAGCAGTAGTAGTATTATTATTATTATTATTATTAGTAGTAGTAGTAGTAGTAGTAGTAGTGTAGTAGTAAAGAAGAAGGAAAAAATGTCTACGACTGCGAGAAGAAAAACTAACAGGACATTTAGTAGAAAATTAAAAGCCAACATTTCGAGCAGCAGTAATATAACAGAAACAGAAAGATAGAAACAAAGAAAGATAGATAGACCGAAAGAAATCATTGTTTCTTTTTAAATTGTAAGTTAATTTGATATGTCACATTGTGGCGCCACCGACGTTTAAGCTAAGAGCCATGGTATGTTTAGAGATGGGTGATAAAAAAACTGAGTCATCGCTTAAAGTAAAAAGGAGCTAACATAGAAAATAATCGACTAAGTCTAATACAGTCTGTAGTAAATCTTGAAGAAATGATATTTGTGAAGTTTTATTGCGGATTGTAATTTACCTTATATGGATATGGCTTGCCGGTTGATATAACGAGAGTTAAGCACGGTGGATTGGCAGTATCGGTAGAAGGTCGGACGCCATGCTTTGCAGCAAAGAGTTACGGACCTTTATGGTCTAAGTTCAAATCCCACCGAGGTTAACTTTGCCTTTCATCCTTACGGGGTCGATTAAATAAAGTACCAGTAATACACTGGGATAATTGCTGGCTTTGTGTCAAAAGTAGAAACAATTATAACGAGAGAAAGTGTAGGAATGATATAGGGATGGTAGGGGTGATACAAGGAGGATGGCGAAAGATTAGAGGACATCGCTATTTCTCCAAATTTAAGATCCCAGAGATTAAACAATACTATTTAGACACACAAGTAAATATTGACATTCCCAATGGAGACATAACAACCCAGGAAATCTATTCTGCAACGTGGCGGTGATGATGATTATCGGAGTCCCGGCTAAATTGACCAGCATGTTGTTAATTAGGTTTCTCGCCCGCACAAGTGTGATGATGAGGATAACGACGACATACACGACTATGAAGATAATTATAAGCGTAATGGTAGCACATTATTCTTGAATTGGCAGGCGAGGCGGTGATTGGCAGTATCGGTAGAAAGTCGGACGCCATGCTTTGTAGCAAAGAGTTACGGACCTTTATAGTCTTTGTTCAAATCCCGCCGAAGTTAACTTTGCCTTTCATCATTACGGGGTCGATAACATAAAGTACCATTAATACACTGGTTAATTGCTGTCCTTGTGCCAAAAGAAGAAACAATTATACTTGGATTTGCAGTATCAGAAGAGTGTCAGACACCATGCTTAGAGTTATGGCCCTTTACGTTATGAGTTCAAATCCCACCGAGGTTAACTTTGCCTTTCATCCTTACGGGGTTGATAATATAAAGCACCAGTAATGCACTGTGGTAATTGCTGGCCTTGTGCCAAAAGTAGAAATAATTACACTTATTCCAGCTCCTGCATATGAAAACGCCGGAGGTTCCACGATTCTGTCTATAAAGAATTATTAAAATTATATTGGAGACAAAATCAACATTATAGTGGAGGCAATATCTAGGTTATACTGGATATCTAGATTACAATCGGCGTTAAATCATAATTATACTCGTAGTAATAACTACGTTTTGTTGGAGTAAAATCAGAATTATGGTGGAGGTAAGATCGAGATCATACTAGAGCTAAACTTATCATCGTATTAGGAACAATGTCTAGATTTTACTGGAGGTTAAATCTAAATAATGATTTCTACTATAGCCACAAGGCCATCAATTTGGGGGGATGGAAAAGTTGATTAAGTCAACCTTAATGTATCACGGATACATTATTTTATCGACCCCGTAAGGATGAAAGACAAAGCTAACCTCGGTGGGATATGGACACGGAACGTAAAGGGCCTTAACATCATGCCGTGAAGCAGGGTGTCCGACGCTCTACCGATACTTCCAAAATAATGCTGATAGTAAGATCTAGGTTTTACTGAAGTATTATCAAGATTATATAAAGTCTGTGTCTAAGTTAGAAGCTCATCAAGCTGATGTTTGTTCCTGTTTCATGTGTTGTTTGGAAACGAGGAAAT
>OZ024742.1:191871356-191876356 GCA_964016885.1 Eledone cirrhosa
AAAATGCTTTTTTGAACTCGATTGCTCGCAATTTTTTTTTCAATCACTTCCTCGATTTCAGACAGTATAATTTTCAAAACTTTCAAACGATTGCATCATATATGACCGTACAGTCAACAAAGTATTTATTCCTTCTTTTCCAGAGATCTAAAATATTGATAAATGATTAAAGTTATGTTAGCTACCTATGGACATTCATATTATAAATATAAAAATAATTGTTTCTATGTTAGGCACAAGGCCAGCAATTACCCAGTGTATTACTGGTACTTTATTTTATCGACCCCGTAAGGATGAAAGGCAAAGTTAACCTCGGCGGGATTTGAACTCAGAATGGCAAAGGCCGTAACTATAAATATAAAAATAATACATACTAACCTTTCTAGTTAATTCGGTTTCCTCCTCTTCTATTATCATGCGCTCGTTTTGAACTTCCAAACATATTTCAGCATCAGTTAAATCACCATAGCATGGCTCGCTGACATCACAATCGATGAATTCGGGTTCCAATTAAGGAATATTGGCATCATCACTTTCAATTAATACATCGTTCAACTCGACTTCAATTTCATTGTGAAAACTCGCCCGCCTTTTTAAAGCAATTGACAATCGTCATGGGTTTGAGAAGAAAAAGAGAGCGCTACAACATTTGCATAGACAAAAAACATGAACGAACTTTTCACATTCACTTACGCTCTTCCCATTTTCTATTGCCACCAATAACTTTCGCACAATTTGTGTACGATAATGCACTTTCACAGCATGTATTATTCCCTTATCAAGGGGCTGAATTAATGAGGTCGTATTTGGAGGTAAAAATACGATTTTTACGTTTTCAAAATGATTTTCAATTTTATGACAGCTTGCATTGTCTGCAAAAATAATGATTTTTCGTTTTTGGCCACGCATTTTTTTGTCAAATTGTGCAATAATTTCCAGCAAAATGTGTTTCGTCATCCAAGCTTTTGAATTACTGTAATGTGCTAGAGATGCTTTTTTATTCAGCATAAAACGAGGTCGTTGAAATTTTCCGATGACAAACGCGTGTTTTTCAGTTCCATCGGAATTGACTGCTAAGAGAATGGTGAGTCTGTCTTTTGCGGTTTTTCTACCCGTTGGATTTGTTCCGGAGACAGCTAGTGTACCAGATGGAAGTGCTTTTAAAAAAAGACCAGATTAATCGAAATTATACACATCCTTTGATGAATAGCCGTCAATTTCCTTGGTATAAATTGTTTCTATCCAATGTTTGACACTTAAGTGTTCAGCGACAGCTCTTTCACCATGCACTTTCATGAATTTTATATTTTCACGCTTTTTAAGTCTCTCTAACCAACCATGAGATGGTTCAAAATCAGGAATTCCCAAAGTTTGTGCAAATATTTTTGCCTTTTCAAGCATCATAGGGCCGCCGTTGATCGGAACATTTTGATTTCTCATTTGTTGAAACCATTTTATGAGTGCATCTTCCAATCCTTGATGATCAACTCATCTTCTACGTTTCGCATGCAAATTCACATTTGATAGAGTCAATTTTCAATATTTTTTCTCCTTTTTTTTTTCATCCTGGAGATGGCTGCTTGACTGCAATTGAATTTATTAGACAATTCATTTTGTGACTTGGCGGATTTCAATTCATCCTAAATAGCAATTATTTTAGTAAAGCAGAGCGTTTCAAAGACATTTTTATGACACAATGAATTATTATTTTTGTATTTGCATATATTAAACTTTAAATTGCTTTTAGAATGGTTGTATAAATGATATCATCGCATTTCATTTTGAATTGTTTTAAAATGGTTATGTTACATTATAAGACCAATTTACTTTACCGTATTCATTGTAGTGACGTGGTTAGTGGGTCTGGTCACAACTCCTGATCGGATCCGAGAATAGCCCTTAAAAGGACTGTTATCGCATACGGTCTAATCGGATCTGAGGATAGCTCTGAAAAGGGACTGTTGTCACATACGGTAAGGATCAACAGACGAAGGAAGAAGTTGAACGGACGAGCAAAGTGAGAGATGTAGTTTTCGGTCAACTATTTATTTTCAATCATGAAGCGACGATACAGAGGTACAAGGCGTGTGTGAGGGGAACAACGATTCACGAGCTGACTCTGCCAAAGGTCTACTGTGTTTTGAAACACTCTACTTATACAAAAATAATCGTTTGATGTTTAGCTACTGCGTAGGCGTTTCATGTTGGTGGCTTAAGGGTTGTTTGTTTCATGGTAGCTAAGCAGATAGAGGTATTTATGTCACAGATGTTATTTCCGGTGGCAGTACATACTCTTATTCGGACTAAATTATATAGAAAATATATAAACGGTAATTTATTATGCTATACTCTTATGCGAACTATACTCTTATACGATATACTCTTAAGCTGACCCATGCACTGTACAAAACATAGTACATAAATTCGGGAATTGATTATCCTATACTCTTAAGTGGACTATACTCTTATCCGATATACTCTTAAGCGGACTCGACTGTATATATATATATATATATATATATAGGAGAAAGTATGACCCCGACGGCAGAACTCAAGCCGTTACGACGGCTATTTCTGGACTAAAGTAAGAGTTTTATTAGTCTGGTAAATAAATAGCCGAACATTTCAAGAGGTACTTCCTTATATGGGAAGATTGTAGTTGTCAAGAGGATTGGTCAACATTTGTAGCAGACACAGAAAAATCTATCATGGCAGTGGGTGCGGGGCGGGGGTGGCTGAACTTGCCTGAAGAACAATAGGGGAGTGGGTAGAGCCGGTCAAGCGTTGAAGGTGAAATCTACATGGCAAATTCTAAGGAATGTGTATGAAAGTAGGCCTGGGGAGGTAGGCGAAAAAGGGTTTCTTTAGAAAATGGAGGAGGGACGTTATAGAAAAGGTAAATCAAATGAGAATTAGGGGACAAAGAAGAAATATAATAAAAAAGAATATATATAAAAAATGAGAGAATGTAAGATTGGAAAGTGGGAAGTGAAATAAAACAAAAACTAAGGAGTCTAACACAGCTGCTATATTTAGTTGGTGCTGCTTTTCCGGCCAAAGCTATAGAATGGATTGCTAGATGAGAATTATTGAAAATTTAGAATTGGGTATTAAAAATTAATACCACATCTCTGGGGTCTAACACAGCTGCTATGATTAGTTAGTATAGCATAATCTGCGAATGTTATCTGTAAGTTACTGAGGTTGGTATACTGACGCTAAAGAGGCCCGAAAGGCTGCCTCGGTGTAGGCGAAAGGGGAAAAAAACAAAGGAACGAACGAGGAAGAAGTTCGGTGGTGGAAAGAGTGATAGGAGGAGGCAAAGGGAAGAAGAAAACATTGATGAAAAGAAAAAGGGCACATCTACCTATGGTTTTCCCTATCTTATTCGGCAAGTGAGATGTTTCAGCCCTTGTCTACCCACCCGGATCGTTAGGGGGTTTGAGGGCGAGGTAGATCTTCTGCAATCTGTGTTTGTATGCAGTTACCAGTTCATCTTTTTTGTTTAGGAGTTGATCCTTCGTAAACAGCATTTATAATGTTTCCTCCGAGCATAAGTTGCATGGACGGCGTCCTCCCGTGTAAGAGTTAGCTCTGGACAGTAAGCTCCAGATAAGATGGTAAGTTATATTATCATCTTGGATATCCCAGATATGGCTCGAAGGTGACATGTCGCCGGACCGGGTTTCGGAACGTATATCGGTGTTGGTAGAGCCGGGTTATAAAATCACAAGCGGTTAATCCTATATAAGCTTTGTTGGTGTTGTCCGCCCTCACGTTGCACTGGTAGATCACGTTACATACTCGGCATCTGTTATTGAGGGGGCACGTAAATATATCAGGGCAGTTACAGTTCCTGGTCGGCTCTCCACTAAATTGTAGGTTGTTTCTTACATAGGGTTGAGTTTTTTGTTGTTTGAAGAGACGATGTTTTTTGCGAAGTTAGGTGTGGTGTTGCAGATAGCTTGATAGTGTTTTTGTTGATTATGTTGTGGTAGCGGTGTTGTAGTGGAAAGTGCTTTTCGAGGAGCCTAAAGAAGATTTTCCCGATAGGCATTGCCACCTCGGCATTGTGATGAGGATGGAACCACGTTAAGTGGCGTGAACGGTGGCGTCGCCTGCTGGTTACGCTAAGGGAAGCTGGATAAAAGGATACTTCCTCCCGGAAGCCACTCCGCTTGAGGGCCTGGTTGTAATGAGGCGCATGTTCGTCGAATATCTGCTCATTAGCGATAACTGGGACCTCTAAGATAATAATATAACTTACCATCTTACTTGGAGCTTACTGTCCAGAGCTAACTCTTACACGGGAGGACGCCGTCCATGTAACTCATGCTCGGAGGAAACATTACAAATGCTGTTTACGAAGAATCAACTCCTAAACAAAAAAGATGAACTGGTAACTGCATGCAAACAGATTACCTCGATCTCAAACCCCCTAACGATCCGGGTGGGTAGACAAGGGATGAAACACCCCACTTGCCGAATAAGATAGGTAGATGTACTCCTTTTCCTTTCCTCTAGGTTTTCTTCTTCCCTTTGTCTCCTACTATAACTTCTTTCCACTACCGAACTTCTTCCTCGTTCGTTCCTTTGTTTTTTTCCCCCTTTCACCTACCCCGAGGCAGCCAATCGGGCCTCTTTAGCCTCAGTATCCCAACCCCAGTAACTTACAGATAGCATTCGCCTATTACGCTATACTAACTAATCATAGCAGTTGTGTTAGATCCCAGAGATGTGGTATTAATTTTTAATACCCAATTCTAAATTTTCAATAATTCTCATCTAGCAACCCATTCTATAGCTTTGGCCGAAAAGCAGCACCAACTAAATATAGCAGCTGTGTTAGACTTCTTCGTTATTGTTTTATTTCACTTCTCACTTTACAATCTTAGATTCTTATATATCTGTCTTTCCTTTTTTATTATATTCTTTTTTATTATATTTTTTCTCTGTCCCCTAATTCTCATTTGATTTACCTTTTCTATAACGTCCCTCCT
>OZ024742.1:191881356-191898856 GCA_964016885.1 Eledone cirrhosa
CCTTATTTGATATTTTGTAACTAACCTAACATAGATCGATAACGAAATATGCGTACGATGTATTAGTATCACCTAGAAACGATCGTAAATCAGTGAAGTATATTCCTAGTGACTTGAATTTTTATTTCATTGTTTTAACTTATATATATATATATATATATATATATATATATATATATATATACATATATATATAAATGAAAGGTATAGAAAACACTGCAGCGAAAAGCCAACAAATATATATATATATTTATATAAACACACATATATGAAAAAACAACCTGAGCACCTCCCCCTTGTTTGAAGAACTTTGTAACGCGAACTGGCGCGAAATTTATTATACTTATTGACCAAATACGGGGGCGAAATTTATTACTCTTATTGACCAACAAATCAAATTACTTCTCTAAAAACATGGCGTTTCGAGCCACTTTTTTCCATATAAAACAAGTAACATTCAAATACCAACCAGATGTGTGAAAAACCACAGACCCTCCATCTCAACTCTACTTTTGAAAAGAAGAAGAACTGCGAAACCGGTAAAGGAACCAAATAAATATATATATTTTTTTAAAAATAAGACATCAGTTACATTTTCGATTTCATCTTTTTTTCTTTATACTTTTACTCGTGTAGGACACCGGTTATTTTTCATTTTGTAAAAAACCTCTCTTTCCAATATATATATATATACATACATACATACATACATACATACATACATACATACATACATATATATATATATATATATATATATATATATATATATATATATATATATATATATATATATATGAAAGACGTAAAATAAGAAAATTTTAAAATTAACTTACTTACTAAAATTTTCACTCCAACTAATTAGTTTCTGTAAGGGAATAAATATAGTTACGCACCGCAAATATAGAGAAATCCTTACGTCATCAGGGAGTCTATTCTCAGCTAAGTTCCCAGGCAATGCGCGGACACTAGGAACCCATATAAAAATAATAATTCAGTGGATGGAAAAAAGCAAGCGGGGACTAGATTCCAGGGCACTGAAAAAATTCACTGCCTACTTGGTCAGTGGCAAATTCTAAAGAATCAATCACGTGACACTGAGGTTAATCAGTGAGGAGTGGAGTGGTGATAAGACAAGAGCCTAACTACTACCATGAACCATAGCAGTAAATTTCGGCAAGTTTTGCTCAACAAATAATTTGGAGATAAATATATAGAAATAGTATATCTACCAGCATATGTATACAGATGTATACTCATGCTAGCAAATATATATGTTATGTCTTAGTACCTTTGTGGTTCTATTCAAGGGGATGCAGAACAAGTATATGAAAGACGTAAAATAAGAAAATTTTAAAATTAACTTACTTACTAAAATATTCACTCCAACTAATTAGTTTCTATAAGGGAATAAATATAGTTACGCAACGCAACTATAGAGAAATCCTTACGTCATCAGGGAGTCTACAATTGTTCTGCATCCCTTTGCATAGAACCAGAAAGGTACTAAGACATAACATATACATTTGCTAGCATGAGTATACATCTGTATACATATGTTGGTAGATATACTAATTCTCTCTCTATATATATTGATATATATATATATATATGTGTGTGTGTGTGGGGGGGGGTGTATTGATATATATGTATATATACTATGTAGAGAAGATAACACACGAAGAGTGAGAGCGTGTGTGTTTATCAATATACAGGGAAAACTACCAGTGTATGGAATCTATAAACTACGAAAGGTGAGTTAGACGGATAATAATTAGAAATATAAATCAAAATGAATTTACCCACCTCTATAACTATGTATCACACACGTACAAAACCAAAGAGATTTGTTTCGCCAAAACATTGGGGAATGGAACGAAAATACTCAGTTTCATCAGCGTGCTTTAAGGGAATACATTCCAGACGACTCTAAGAGATCTTAAGATAACTGCCTTGCAACACGTGTTAGAGAGAAGTGAATGTGTGCGAGAGACAGTAAACTTGTGGCCTGGGTGGAATGAGCGGCTAGAAATCGCAGCCCCCTTGATAAACACACTCTCTATCTCTCTCACGCTCTCTCTCTCTCACTCACTCTCTCTCTCTCTCTCTCTCTCTCTCTCACTCTCTCTCTATCTATCTTTCTCTCTCTCTATCTCTCTCTCTTTTTCTCGGTGTTATATTTTCTACATATTATATTTGAAGAGCTCAAGATTACTTTTCCTTTGAGCTCATAATTTACAGGGACTAACGCGAGTCTATGACCCCGTTAATTTATTTTGATATATTGCCCCTTATAACACTCTTTTCGCTCTCGCTCTTTGGTAGAGCAATCTTCTTTGAGTGGTCTTGGGCTGCGATTTATATCCGCTCATTCGACCCAGGCCACTAGTTTACTATCTCTCGCACCTATTCACTTCTCTCTACCACATGTTGCAAGGCAGTTATCTTAAGTTCTGTTAGAATCGTCTGGAATGTATTCCCTTAAAGTACGCTGATGAAACTGAGTGTTTTCGTTCCATTCACCAATCTTTGGGCAAAGCAAATCTCTTTGGGTTTGTACGTGTGTGATATATAGTTATAGTTGTGGGTAAATTCATTTTGATTTATATTTTTAATCATTATGCGTCTACATCACCTTTCATAGATTATAGATTCCATACACTGGTGGTTTTCCCTATATATTGGTAAATACGCACACACTCTCTCTCTCTCTCTCTCTCTCTCTCTCTCTCTCTCTCTCTCTCTCTCTCTCTCTCTCTCTCTCTCTCTCTCTCGTGTGTTTTCTTTTCTACATATATTTAAAAAGCTCAGGATTCCTTTTCCTTTAGGCACATAATTTACAGGGACTAACACGAGTCTATGGCTCCGTTAATTTATATATATATATATATATATATATAGGGCGGGTAAAATTCCCGAGATCCATGGACGAGTTCTCTCCAGCGGTCTCTGTCCCTCATTATCGCTGCCATGTCCTGCGTCTCCAATAGACTAGTGTCTGTCCTTAGGGCATCAACATACATTAACCTTGGTCTCCCTCTACCAGTGTGTCCATGTAGGGGCTCCCACAGGATCAATGAGTGCAATGTCAACTCTGGATGTCAGTGAGCATGTCCAGCTAACCTCAGTCTGCTCTGTGTCACATTTGAGCTAACTTTTGGGGGGCTCCCATACAGCTCAGAGTTTTTCATCCTCAGTGTATACTGATTAATGTTCAGAGCCATCCTCAGCATTCTCGTGGAGTACCCATCCACCATCTGAGTGAGTTTATTGGTCAGTGTCCAAGTCTCAGACCCGTACAGCAGCACAGACTCCACTACAGCAATGAAGAGGCGGATTTTCAGGTCTTTACGAAGAAACACCAGGACTCTGGCTTTACTGTAGCACCGGCTCAGAGCAGGAGAGTTAAGGCGAAAAAGATATCAGATGCTGAATTTGCCTACGACATAGTTTTGGTGACAAATACAGTAAAGGAGGCAGAGGATTTGATGCAGGAGGTTGAGGCTTTGTCGATGAGTATGGGGCTGAGAATGAATGAGACTAAAACAAAATAGCTGGTAGAGAATGTTGAGAAGCCAGGGGGAACCACTAATGTAGGCGGGAAGCCGCTAGAATTGGTTAAGGACTTCCTGTATTTGGGAGCAAAGATTGGGAATACGGAAGATGATGTGGTTGAGACGAAGGGCAAAGCCTGGGCGGCGTGCCACAGCTTGAGATCGGTGTGGAAGTCGAACCTTCGTAAACACCTGAAATATATATATATATATATATATATATAGTTATGTTATAAACAACATAAGGCAATTATTTCATTTACCAGTGGTTTCTTAAAAGAAAAAAAAATTGGCTTCCAATCATCATAATGAAAAAATCCTGGTGTATTTATTGGCGTTGGATTTTAAAAACAAAAATGCAATCTATATGAAAGTGAGGCTGGAAAAGGAAGAAGGAAAGGAAAAATAAAATAAAAACACACATGCAAACACACACACACACAATTATATAGATACACATATATATATATACATACACACATACATACACACACACATCTACACACACATACATATATATGTGTATATATATACATACACATACATATACACATACATACATACACACATAAATATCAACATATCCATACATACACATACATATATACAACCACACACATATATATATATATATATATATACACATACACATACATATACATACACATATACATACACACAATCATACGTATATACACACGTACATACAGACACATACATATACACATATATACACGCATACATACGCATGCACAAAATATAAATATATACACACACCTCTACATACTTACACACACAAATAAATATAAGAAAAAATATATAATAAAAAAAAAATAATAATTAAAAAAATATATATATATATATATATATATATTTTTTATATATATATATATATATATATATATATATATATATATATATATATATATATATGTATATATATATATATATATATATTTTCA
This sequence comes from Eledone cirrhosa, assembly GCA_964016885.1. Lineage (NCBI taxonomy): Eukaryota > Metazoa > Mollusca > Cephalopoda > Octopoda > Eledonidae > Eledone > Eledone cirrhosa. The sequence continues at coordinate 191,885,873 of OZ024742.1, forward strand.
ATTTCCAATTGAGTTCTTAGCACGTGGCCTGAATTCCTTTTAGAGTTCATTGTCATGCGCATGTATTGTTTTTTTTGGCGGTTATTTACTTCCTCATTTTTGAATCAGTTTGAGCATTTCTTTAGAACTGCTGGACTGGCAACCTGACAGATACCTCAGGCACAGATGATGATTATCGCTAAATACTGATGTTGGTTAGATTATCAATATTAGTATTATTGGGGCACTCACTGATGAATTATAGGAGCCCACTTGAATATATATCTATTGATGGTATACAAGCTTCTACATAAATTGGTATAATTTCACCCAAATTGTAGGAATTCTATAATGAAACGAGACGTCCGTCTGGGAAGAGATATATTCGATATGTCTCATATGAAATAATACAGCCAATTTTCCACGCAATACTTTTAGTTAGCACCTCGAACGCATAATTGGGAATATAATCACTTATTTCCTAATGTTTGTTGAGTGAGTTGGAATTTGGCCGGAGTATCGCTAAAAAGCTTTCTCCGATATTGTATTTATATATATATATATATATATATACATATATATACATATTTATATATATATATATATATATATATATATATATATATATATATATATATATATATATATATATATATATATATATATATATATATATATATATATATACACATATTGATATATATATATATGTATATATATGGGATAACAAGTTATCGTTTTAGGTAGTCAATTTAGAGGTTGTGAGCACTCTACTATTTATAATTTTAACGTACGGCGTTGTTTGACGCAACATTGTGTGTGAATGTGTTTTCATATATATATATGATTTCAATAATCAGCACTACAGGCCGGGGTTAAAATAATCTAATACGTATCAGGTGGTTTATCAATATTAAAAATGTAAGCGAGATGGTATCAAATATCCGGCTTCAGCTCATCACATCATGCCAGACATTTCAAAGGCATCAAAAATGCCGTTATGTAAGAATTATGCGATGCGTTGTCGTCAGACAGGGGCTTAAATAGAAATAAAGCTTTGTTTTGGTTTGGATATTCAATTTCTGATTCGGGTGAGCAACAAATTTAACAATATCCTGGAGGTTCAAAGTCTGCAAATATTCATCGACAAAACACATAATGACTGAGAAAGTAAAACAACTAAATAAATTATGAAACATTATTTACAAAAATGGAAATACCGATCAACAAATTTACGAAAGATTAAAGAAAAAGGCACATAAAAGAAGCCAAAAATATTTTGTTGACCTACCATCGATATGTGATATATCGTGTATATACAATTTATTGATCAAACTAAAATCCCCCCAAACAAATCATGAGCTCTTAACCACAAAAGCAAGATGATATCAGAGACCTCCGAAATTTGTGGCAATTTACAGAATTATTTTAGCCAACTTTTCATTTACAAAACGAATATTACTTACAACCCAAAATATGGAAGCCCTCAGTATTATTAAGCAAAAGCTACTAGCCGTTAGATATGAGTTGAAAGAGGAAACAGTCACAAGTCTGTAATGACATGAGTGACAATGATGGCTGAAAGGTAGTCTGATAGATCAATGTCATTGTGAAGGCTGATGCCACCAAAACTGTTATCTTACTGTGTAGTTGAATCAGATATTGTGAGTTTGGCGCCGAAACGGAGGATGTCATCAAGTTTGCTGAGCCTTCCCTCACGAACATAACAAGTCACACTGTGCAGCTTGAGAAATGCGAAACAGTTCTTCATGAGGAATAGCTCGAGATATGTTTCAATTAGGCGCAATATGTCCGTCATCTAGTTTAACTTTCAAACACACTTGTATGGATTTAAGAGAATTGGAAATCCAAGCATGGAAGCAATAACTTTCAAAATAACATTGGAAGTTAAAATATGCAATTGACCGAGTCGTTTGCATAAACGAATATCGTCAACGACTTAACCGGAGATTATAATGTCCGGTTACATCGTTGACGATATTCGTTTATGCACACTACTCTCAGTATTCACTTTCACGCAGGGAAAAACGATTTATGAAAATATTACGGTGTGAACATTTGGGGGAATTGTTTGTACTAAATCTTGAATGGAATTTTTAAAGGTAAATTTAGATAATATTACTTCTGGTGTAAATTTGTTGTTAGTTTTAAATGAAATATTTGGCAACATCTTTGAACTACATATATAGGAAAATGGCTTGTGAAATTTTGGGGAAAATTGTCAATGAAATTATGGCGAAATATTTTCAGAAAGTTTTCAAAGCAATTTTATGTTCATTTTGGTTAAGACGTCCGCTAAATTTTGAAAAGCTTTTACATGTAATGTTTGGAAACATATTGGGATTGAATTTTGAATGAAATTTTAGAATACATTTTGGAGAAAGTTTTAAAGAAATGATTGGGGAAGTGTTGGTAAATTATTTTAGAAAATATTTCTGATTCATGTATATTTTCTTGAAAATATCTTCGGAAATTTTATTAAAATGTTGGTTGAAGTTTAAATGAAAATTTTGAAGACATACTTAGGAGAAGTTTATGGAATGTTTAAAAAGATTTTTATTGAAATTTTTCCAAGAAATTTTGAGGAAATATTTTCGTGGTGTATCTTTTACTATAATTTGAGAAAATCTTTACATGAATTGTTTTAGGAAATCTTTGGGAATTTCTTTGAAAAAATTTTGTTGAAAACATTTGAAAAATGAAATGAATTTTTAATGAAATATTTTTGGGGGAACTTTATGCATTAGTGGATGTCTGCCTTTCACCAATGTAAAGGTTAAAAACAGCGGTGTATACGTGTCAAAGGAACGTTGCGATTATTGATCGGTGTAATTAGAAATATTCGTTTGTTTGTTTTTTAGTTGGTGGGTTCTGGAAATAAGTTTGTTTCTTTGACATGCACAACAATAACTAAGAACAATACCTTTATTATCTAATTTATTACAACAAAAACAATTTTGTTTGACTATTTTCTCTACCTTAGCTCATGGGTTGTTAAATATCACATTACTTATACTGCTGTTAGATTTACTTTATCCTTTCATTTTCCTGTTTATTAAATGCTATATTTTCTACTAGGTTAAGTGTTGTCGAAAAAGAAAGATTAACTGTATCTTTGCTTATTATTCTATAATATCTATGTGAAGACGGGAGGTCTCCTCCTTTTTCTTACCTCACTACATATTGCTTATTGCTCTTTACAGGACATGGTCATATATATTTGGTATATTCATAGTTCCTTATGTTTATTATGTTATTTTGTCTCGTTATATTAATTTTCATAATTATTACACTGTATTGCGTAACTGTCATGTTCTTTTATATATGTTTATTAGGACAGCCAGTATGGTGCAAAAATGATATCGTTACTACAACTAGAATCCTTTAAATATCTCTAAAAATATCACGTTTAAGAGTTCTTAAGAAAGACGTGATAGTGGGTATAACTATCGAAACATATGTAGAAAATACAATTATATGGCATTTTATAAATTAATTGAAGATATATACATAAATATTTCGATGAGATAGGTAACACACTTAGATTTCACCTCATTCAAAATTACTGGAAATATTTTGACGTACATTTGACATTAAAATAGCGAATTATTCATAAGTTCTTATATAAACGGATCTGAATAATAAGCATGCCTTACATAATAAAATACATCACCTGTCTTTCGTGTAATAATGGGTGTCATCTAAATTCAGTATTGATTATGTCTATATTTTAAAAGTTTACGCATATATATATATATAATATATATATATATATATATATATATATATATATATATATATATATATATATATATATATATATATATATATATATATATATATATATATATATATATATTGGTAAACGGAATAGAAAATGCTGACAAATTGTTCACAGTGAAACATAGTTTAATTAGGAATAAGTTAGAATTAGTAATTGTATTGGTTAGTATTCAGTTTTGGTTTTAAGTTTTACCAGTTGCGCATTTCTAATGTTTTTCAAAAATAATTTTGAGATAGAGCGTCCGTGATGTTTGCTCTGATCTGATTAGTTTTGGGAATTCTACCTGTTTTTATGTTAAAAAAGTGGCTCCAGCGGTATTAAAATAAGTTTTGCGCCAATTCGTGTTGCAAAAATTCTTGTGGTCAAAACAATTTTGATTGGTCGGTAGAGGTCATGTGAATGTAAAAAATTGATTTTGCACCAAATGTAGGTTTGTGTCGGCTGACTGAGAAATGACTCTTTCACAACAAATATGTGTGTGAGTGTGTGTGTGTGTGTAGTAGTAGTAAAGTGTTCGTTGTTGTGATAATTGTCAGCAGGGATGTGTGTGCGAACCGCAGCCTGTTGACAGTTCAAATGCCTGTTAAGACAAGTGTGTGTGTGTGTGTGTGTCTGTGGGTGTGTGTAGCAGAGTAATTCGTGGTAGGGGGATGGTCAGTAGGAATGTGTCTGTAAGTGAGTGGGGGATATTTTAACATGTTAAAAGATATTTTTCAGCTCTTGTCTTATACGGAGAAGTGTGTGTGTGTGTGTGTGTGTGTGTGTGTATGTCTCTTTGTATGTTAATGCACGCGTGTGTATGTGTGTGTGTATATATATGTGTGTGTGTGTGTGTGAATGTGTGTGTGTGGGTGGACCAGTATTTTTTTCCTGGTAAAATGGTGTACATTATTCGATATTTTCAGTAAAATCGATTCTCTCAATAGAACATCAAAAACCTTAATAATAAAAGATGTGAAGTGATATATAGTATTGGCATAATACCAAGGTGTGTGTGAGTGTGTGTCCAGATTGTACGTACTGAAAGGGGGATCCCTTAGGCCTTGCCGTATTGGAAAACCTGTGCACAAATATGTGTCATCGAGAAACTTAAAGAATTTCACACCCTTATAAATGGGCTCAACACGAATATTAACTTCACAATGGAATACAGCCATCAACAACTCTCCTTCCTCGACATCCTCATTAAGATCCATAACAAAAAAATTTAAACAGACATATACTACAAGCCCACAGACTCCAAGCAATATATTCCTTTCAACTCTTGCCACCCTAGACACGTTAAAATTAATATTCCCTACAACTTAGCCAAGAGAATATGTACTATAGTCTCCAATAAAAACACCTGCTACTTACGGCTACAAGAACTAAAGGACACACTCATGGGCAGGGACTACCCTGCATCACTAATTGACAATGGAATCCAATGTGCCCTAAAACTCAGTACCCAGGACTTTAGACACCCTAAAGTAAATCAACAGAAACTAAAAGTCTTCCATACATCTCCACACACAACCCTCTCAACAATGAGGCCTCTGACACCATCCTCCAGAACATCCCTGTGTTGAAAAAGGACCATAGAATGAACCAAATGCTACGAACACACGATATCATAAAGAGCAAAAGACAATCTATGTCAATGAAAAACATCCTAACACATGCCAATGTACTGCCAACCACAACAATGAAACCCACAGTAAAAAAATGCGATAGACCCAACTGTGGCATTTGCATCAACCTAATAGAGGGTTTGGAATTCTATTTCAAAGAAGGACAACGTTTTATAGTAAAACACAATTTCACATGTGCATCGGAAATCTAATATATGTATTAACTTGCTCAGATTGTCGAGAACAATACATAGGCCAGACTAAAAACAGCCTCCGCCAACGCATGACTGTCCATAGATCCCAAATTAAAATACGGGAATACAGGAATATACCACTGAGTGAACACATTGATACCTGTGCCGCCCAAAATCATCCCAACTTCAGAATCTTTCACCTCTACAAATTTAAAGATAATGCCAACTATACCCAGCGCATCAGCAAGGAATCTTACTTCATTAACAAATACGGACCCCGTCTAAACACTTCTCCCTAAGACGAACCCACAACATACACACGTCAACATACATACCTACATCAGCATACATATCTACCCACATATAAACACAATGACATACGTAAACACACATGTTCTATGGTGCAACACAAATATACACAAATTTGCATACCTTTTGATGTCTATAGATATAAACATGCTGACACACACACATACATAAACGCACACATGCATTGCACACTGATGGGCACATACATTTTTGTGCACAGGTATTCCAATACGGCAAAGCCTAATGAATTCCCCTTGCAGTACGTGAAATCTGGACACACTCCAGATACGTATTTGTGCACAGGTATACAAATTCTGGACACACTCCAGATACATGTGTACAGTTTGTGCACAAGTGTACAATTTGTGCACAGGTATGCAATTTCTGGACACACTCCAGATACATATTTGTGCCCAGGTATTCCAATACGGCAAGGCCTTACAATCTGGACACACTCCAGATACATATGGTGCACAGGTATACAATTTCTGGACACACTCCAGATACATGTGTACAATTTGTGCACAGGTGTACAATTTGTGTACAGGTATACAATTTCTGGACACACTCCAGATACTTATTTGTGCACAGGTATTCCAATACAACAAGGCCTAAGGGATCCCCCTTTCAGTACGTACAATCTGGACACACACACACACTCACACACACCTTGGTATTATGCCAATATTATATATCATTTCACACCTTTTATTATTAAGGTTTTTGATGTTCTATTGAGAGAATCGATTTTACTGAAAATATCGAATAATGTACACCATTTTACCAGGAAAAAAATACTGGTCCATCCCTACACACACACCCACACACACATTCTCACACACACACACATATATACACACACACATACACACGCGTAAATTAACATACAAAGATACATATTCACACACACACCCACACACTTCTCCGTATAAGACAAGAGCTGAAAAATATGTTTTAACATGTTAAAATATCCCCCACTCACTTACAGACACATTCCTACTGACCATCCCTCTACCACGAATTACTCTGCTACACAAACACACACACACACACACTTGTCTTAACAGGCATTTGAACTGTCAACAGGCTGCGGTTCGCACACACATCCCTGCTGACAATTATCACAACAACGAACACTTTACTACTACTACACACACACACACACTCACACACATATTTGTTGTGAAAGAGTCATTTCTCAGTCAGCCGACACAAACCTACATTTGGCGCAAAATCAATTTTTTTACATTCACATGACCTCTACCGACCAATCAAAATTGTTTTGACCACAAGAATTTTTGCAACACGAATTGGCGCAAAACTTATTTTAATACCGCTGGAGCCACTTTTTTAACATAAAAACAGGTAGGATTCCCAAAACTAATCAGATCAGAGCAAACATCACGGACGCTCTATCTCAAAATTATTTTTGAAAAGCATTAGAAATGCGCAACTGGTAAAATCCCAAACTCAATACTAACCAATACTATTACTAATTCTCACTTATTCCTAATTAAACTATTTTTCACTGTGAACAATTTGTCAGCATTTTCTATTCCGTTTACCAATATATAATAACTTGTGTGTTACACCTCTATTCTTTTAATATATATATATATATATATATATATATATATATATATATATATATATATATATATATATATATATCAGTGTGTGTGTGTGTAGGTAGGTAGCTAGCCAGCCAGGTAGGTACGTGTTTGTATGTATGTATGTGTTCTTTATAACTGTTCACAGGATGAGACTCACCTCTTTGATGTGCACACCTTAATGTATACATACAGTATACACACACACACTCACATATATATATATATATATATATATATATATATATATATTTGTGTTTGTGTGTGTGTGTATGTGTGTGTGTGTGTGTGTGTGTGTGTGTGTGTGTGTGTGTGTGTGTGTGTGTGTGTGTGTGTGTGTGTGTGTGTGTGTGTGTGTGTGTACAGAGAGAGAGAGAGAGATAGAAAGAAGAGAGAGAGAGATGTACAAAACATGTTATGTTAGTGCTACTTTGGATTAATCCGAGCTAGTCAAGTTCGCATTATGTTCAAATGAGCATATTTAGCTGATATATAATACTTATAAAAAAAACATCAATTTTAGCTTAATCTTGTCTCAATACGGAGTGAGTAAATATTCCCAACTGGAGATAAAATTCCAGAAAGCCGTGTTTGGCAATCTCCCCGGCTCAATAACCTACGTTCCTGCTCCAACATTATGAACCACGTTATTTTAGTGCTATTGCTGATGCTAATTATGATGATATATACATATATTTAGAGACAGTCCAAGTATATTTTCACACACCCTATAACAATTTCAATTCGATTAAATGCTTCTAAATCGTTTATATATATCTATGATCGTCAATTGGGTGCCAACACGGCATCAATGCTATCCCCGAATTCAAGTAACTCAATTCATAAGCCTACTTCCGTTCCCAATCACCTACCTAGTTCCTACTGCACAAGTAATAAAGTAAAAACAATGTAATAAAGTAAACACCTTTCAAATCCATATCAAAATAATCCCTGAATAACAATACACAACCTACACTTGTTATTCTGGACATCATCAGGTGATAGATGTCCTTGTACAATGTTTCTATTACTCTGCAGCGACCAATACGTTTTGACGTAGCTGGCGTTGTGCACACATATACACACATATTCTGTATAATACAAGCGTGGGCTAAAAGGTTGATAGGCTGGTTAAGAATGAGTGATGCTAGACCTGTGAAATCTTGCATGCAATAATTTCAAATCTTCTTCTTAATAACTGCTTTGTTTATTTCCAGGGAGTATATTCAAAATATATCTCATTTGGTCAGTCCATGAGAGAATCTTGGTCAGCCTATGAACTTCGCAGCCTATGAACTTTTCGACAGACCCTAGTATTTCGCTTATATATTTTGACACATCTATACATCAGAAAACTAAAGTAAAATATATTGTATCATCAGGGATCCTAAGATTCCTTTCAGTGGTTTCCTTTATCGTTCTTCAGCATTTCATTCATTAATGAGACCCCTTCTGTGATTATTTATTTATTTATTTATCTATTTATTGGTTAGTTTATTCATATATTTTCTTCCATGAATTCATTTAAGTTCGATGCAGATTGTGCAAGTGCAAATCTGTTTTCTGTTGATTTCTGTTCTTCCTTTGACATGAATGAATATTTAGACCCATGTTACGTAATATATACACACAAAGCCAAATTCACGCACACATGCATATTTGCATATACGGACGTATGTATTTACATGCGTGTATGAATGTATGCATACATATATAACTGAATACATGCATGCATATATGTATGAATGTATGTGTACATGCAGTCAAGCATTTATGTATGTATGTGTACATGCATACAAGTATTTATTTATGTATGTATGCATGTACATATGAATGTATGTATGAATGCATGACTAAGGGATCCATTTCTGCATACATTCTGTGTCAATGCATGTGTGGGAAAAGATATCATTTCGCTTTTCCGCGGTGTCAAAGGTATTTTACTGCTTCAGAATTAAGATTAAGACAACAGGGTGTAATTTCATACGCCACAAACACATTGCTCAAAATGCGGTGACCAATTCCCTTTAATAGTAAGCAATACAGCCTTATAAATATACAGCCTTATAAACAACAACATTAATGATAATAATAATACTTCTATCAGTTTCATACAGAAGCAATAATAAAAACAAATGCTAAGGGAAGAAAAGTCCAAACCAAAATAAATGGGGTATATATATTTATATATATATATATATATATATATATATATATATATATATATATATATATATATATATATATATATACATATATATATATATACACACACATATATATATATATATATATATATATATATATATATATATATATATATATATATATATATATATATATATATATATATATATATATATATATATATATATATATATATATATATATATATATATATAAGACAACTTCGTTCATTCTCTCCACCATGCCAGAGTTTCAACCGGCGATTTTCTGCTTCAATAAACACTGCTCTCTGTATATCATTATAACAGTGGGAATTCCTATATACAATTTGTTGATAGTAGTAGTAGTAGTAGTAGTAGTAGTAGTAGTAGTAGTAGTAGTAGTAGTAGTAGTAGTAGTAGTAGTAGTAGTAGTAGTAGTAATTTGGAAGGAAGATTTGTGAGAGCTATCGATACAGGAATATGAGGAATATAACTAAACGAATGCTTTGTAAAGTTGACACTACAGGTTACACCACAAACAGAATTACCATAAAGAAAGTCTCTACCAGAACAAAACCATACAACTATTACCACTAGCACCACCGTCACTACATCTACCATCATCCTCAAAAACAACATACTTTAAATATCGCTTGAGCCAAATGTCATGGGGTACTGTGTTTATGTGACTGGTGGTGGTGGTTACTGCTATTGTGGTGTGTAAAAATAAGGGAAATTTCATTGTATATACGTAAATATCGATATATGTGTGTGTATGCATGTGTGTTCCTGCATATATATTGAGAGACAACATAGCAAACGCTAGAGAACAATGAAGAAATATATTATTCTAATGCTTGATATAATTGGAAAAGTATCTTAAAGATTCGGACACGAACTTAGGTGAGTTGAAATACAGCAATATAAAAGCAAGGAACATTTCAAAGTTGCATGTGATTTTATTAAAATACACAGCGTGATATGTAAAAGACAATTCATAGATTCATCCAATCGGTAAATTTCAAATTACAGTAGTTTTACTATTTCATATATATATATATATATATATATATATATATATATATATAAATGTATACATAGATTTTTGTGATATATATATATATATGTGTATATATAATATATGTATATGTATATGTATATATAATATAAATAAATATATATTTATGATGTATATATATATATATATATGTATATATAATATATATAAATATATATTTATCAACTAGAAATTGATTGACATATATATATAAATATATATATATATAAAATAAACATATGAAACAATCACAGGGAATAATTTGTAAAGTGTATAAGCACATACAGCTAGGTAGGTAACTAATTAAAGTTTAACTAGAACTTCAAGTGCTTACACACTTTACAAATTATTCACTGTGATTGTTTCATATGTTTATTTTATATATATATATATATATATATATATATATATATATATAGGAAAATGTATGACCCCGACGGCAGAGCTCAAGCCGTTTCGACGGCTATTTCTGGACTAAATTTGAATTTTTAGCCTGGTAAATAAATAGCCGAACTTTTCAAGGAGTGCTTCCTTATATGGGAAGATTGTTGTTGTCAAGAAGATTGGTCAAAATGTTTTGTAAACACAATTATGTCTATCATGGCAGTGGGGGGGGGGGGGGGCTGAACTTACCTGTAAAGCAATGAGGGAGTGGGTGGAGCCGGTCAAGCGTTGAAAGTGAAATCTATACACCAAATTCTAAGGATTGTGTATGAAAGTAGGCCAGAGGAAGTAGGCGAAAAAGGGTTCTGGAGGAAATAGAGGAGGGACGTTATAGAATAGGTAAATCAATTGAGATTTGGAGACAATAAAAAAATAAGAGAAAGATATATAAAAATATAAAATTGGATAGTAGGAAGTGATAAAAAACAAAAACAAAGACTGTGGAGTCTAAAACAGTTGCTATATTTAGTTGGTGTTGCTTTTTCGGCCAATGCTATAGAATAGGTTGATAAGTTGAGAATAGAAGATACTAAATAAGAATTTTTGAAATTATAGAATTGTGTAGTAAAAAGAAATACAAATCACTGGGGTCTAACACGTCTGCTATGATTAGTTAGTATTAATATTTCGGCCAATACTATCTTTAATTTACTGGGGGTACTGAGGCTACAGAGTCCCGATGCGCTGCTTCGGGTAAGGCGAAAGAGGAAAAAAGAAAGTGGAAGAATATCGGGAGTGGAAGGAAGTGATAGGAGGAGACAAAAGGAAGGAGAAAACAGAGAGGAAAAGAAGAGGTACATCTACCTATGTAGGTACATCTACTTAATGTACGCTGGGTTTCCTCTATCTTATTCGGCAAGTGGGATGTTTCAGCCATTTTCTACCTACCCGGGTCTTTAGGGGGTTTGAGGGCAAGGTAAGTCCTATGCAATCGGTGTTTGCATGCAGTTACCAGTTCTCTTTTTTGTTTAGGAGTTGGTCCTTCGTAAACAGCATTTGTAATGTTTCCACCGCGCATAAGTTACACGGGCGGTGTCCTCCGTGTAGGAGTTAGCTCTGGACAGTAAGCTCCAAGTAAGATTTTATGTTATGTTATTATCTTGGAGGTCCCAGATGTGGCCCGAAAGTGTAGTGGCATGTCGCCGGACCGGATTTCGGAACGTATGTCGGTGTTGGTAGAGCCGGGTCTTAAAGTCACAAACGGTTAATTCTATATAAGCTTTGTTGGAGGTGTCCGTCCTCACGTTGGACTGGTAGATTACGTTACGTTCTCGGCATCTGTTGTTGAGGGGGCACGTAGATCTAATAGGGCAGTTACACCTCCTGGTCGGCTCTCCACTAATTGTCTAGGTTGTTTCTTCCATGGGGGTTGAGTTTATTATTGTTTGAGGAGACGATGTTTTGTGCGAAGTTGGGTGTGGTGCTGTAGGAGAGTTTGATAGTGTTTTTGTTGATTATGTTGCGGTAGCGGTGGTGGGAAGTGTTTTAACGAAGGAGTTGTGATAAGGAACCAGATGGACCATAACGCACCAGAGTACTCAATAGTTAGGGTAGTAGAGTGGGTAATAGGAACATGTATGACCCCGACGGCAGAGCTCAAGCCGTTTCGACGGCTATTTCTGGACTAAATTAGAATGTTTAGCCTGGTAAATAAATAGCCAAACTTTTCAAGGGGTACTTCCTTATATGGGAAGATTGTTGTTGTCAAGAGGATTGGTAATCAGAAGATGAAACAATATATTATTAAATATTTACCGTAAGCAGACATGTAACAATTCCTTAAAAAAATATTTACTTTCCACAGTCAA
>OZ024742.1:191903856-191913856 GCA_964016885.1 Eledone cirrhosa
ATGGTCCGACGCCATACTTTTCAGCATAGAGTTACAGTCCTTTACAGTCTGATTTAAAATCCCGCCGAGGTTAACTTTGCCTTTCATCCTTACGGGGTAGATAAAATAAAGCACCAGTAATGCACTGGGATAATTTCTGGCCTAGTGCCAAAAGTAGAAACAATTATAATTTAGGGTTTACTTTGAGGGCTACCCAATCTTGTTCTTGAGAACTCTCCACGAGATAAGAGCATATTTCGTGAACTAACGGTTTTTCATTAAATGGTGTCCTTGCACCCGACGAGTGAGGACAATCTCAGATCGGTTCCTTCACTGCAGTGATGGCCACAACTGGATCCCGAAATCTAAATCACGCATACATGTTAAGTGTATATATACTAAATAAGCTCTCTTGAATTAGATTGAGCATCACTTTTCGTGGCATTTTATCTACGAATACCCTGAATTATATATTAGTGTATTAGTGTGTGAGTGTGTGTTCAACAGACACCAAGGGAATGTACCAGGCTCGAAAAGAATATGCGCTAGGTTCGATATGCTCAACTAGGTGGTGTCCCAGCTCGGCAACAGTCTGACTGAAATCACCAAAATAATTGTTTCTACTTTTGGCACAAGGACAGAAATTACCCAGTACATTACTGGTACTTTATTTTATCAACCCCGTAAGGATGAAAGGCAAAGTTAACGGCGCGATTTGAACTCAGAATGGCAAGGGGCATAACTCTATGCGTCAAAGCATGGTGTCCGACCCTCTACTTATACTGCCAATCCACCGCCAAAATAATAAAAACAGTAATCAGTAAGCTAAGATTGGTGAACCAGCAAGTAATAATTTGACCACACCACCACCCACTAAATTATACAGTAAGGTGGTTTAGCTAACGAACAACAGGAGAGACGTTCAATGGAACTAAGAATTATATTATATTAGGAATTGATATATTTATTTATCTATTTATTTAATTTCATATATCATTATATAAAATCTGGAAGCCGCACGTTACCAAGCTATAATAATATTTATCCTGATTACAGGGAACGGCATATAATTTTATCTCTTGCAAATAATTAATATCGTTTTGTCCTCCTCTTAAGATAAAGTTTAAATATAATTGTATCGTTTTACTACATCAGTAGTCAATGTTCATTATTGAAAACATGGTTGCTGTTGTTACTGTTATCATCATCATCATATATTTTTAGCAACGGTGTATCAACAACGATATGTGATATGAGATAGCATCAGCAACTAGAGAACACAGTATCTCGTGACATCATCGTGTAATATAAGGGATATATGATATATTATACTCGATACATGATGTCTGTTTTGATACGGTTTATCGATGTTCTAACCATGTAGTTTAGTAGTTATTTATTTAATTATTATAGTATATGAAAAGCACAGCTTCTGTTAATTAAATTTCTCTTTGCTCACATGATATGAAAAAAAATATTGATCCTCCGTCGGTTTAAATTTTGACAATGAGCAAGCCTCATTTATTTGTTCGAGTAACTGAACTAGTTAAATTAACTGTGTAAGTGACTGAGTATTGTATACACATATGTGTGCTGTACTCTTAGATTAATTCCAAAGCCGAATCAGCATGCAGTAATGTGCGACTAGTAGTGTCTTTGAATTACAAATACTTTCGAGTCTCCCCACTCCAGCTTATTAATTTTTTAGATCCCCCGCCACCCAACCCCGTTCTTATTCCAACCACCCACCACGCTTATTGAATTTTGTTAATATATCTCCAGCGAAATTTTATTTTAAGTGGTAGCATTCCTGCAACAATTAATTTTCTTTATACATTAAAAAACATTATATATGACAAAAAAAAGTACATTACTAGAAAACCCATAAGTTATAAAATAAATTGAATGGGTTGGGGTCTTAATATCTAAACCAGCGGCTAATTTTGGTTTAAAAAAGAATCAACGGATACAACCTAGCAAATGTACTAATTTTCCATCACCCTCCTCGCCTTTATTCCAACTGCCTCGCTTATTCCACCCCAGCTCTCTATTATTTAGGACCGGAGAGTACAAATCATTATGTAATATGATGTATGTGTCTGAAAATCCCCTAGAAACGTAATATGATGTATGTGTCTGAAAATACCCTTAACATAATCATCTGGTAGAATATGTTTGGTTAGGCTGAACCGGCGAATTAAAGGAACAATCCATTATGTATTATAAGTGGTTGATTATTCCACAAACACGTGTACTTTTAATGTATTTCCAAGCCGAATCAGCGTGACTCAGAGTGTCATAAGGCAGGAAAGTTGAATATCTACTCGTAGGACAACCAGGCTTGCATTAAACTATATGTGGCTGAGAATTCCACAGACGCGTGTCGAACAACGTTTATGTAATTTTGTAACAGTCAGCATGACTGCTTGTCCCGACGCTTGACCTTTAAATTTTAGGTATAATATATCGTGTACTCTAATTATAGTATGTGACAACATATTCCATATGGTACTCTGTCCGATGCAGATTAAATATATATGCTTTTGCTTTGATTACATTTGTAAGAGTAGCTGTTTAAAACATAAACTAGAAGTTGGCAGGATTTGAACTCAGAGCTTAAAAGATAGTAAGTAAATATCACAAATTATTTCGTCCAACTAAACATTAAACTACATCTTTAATTATTTCTTTTTTCGCATTTTTAAAGATCAAAAAGTTAAGTTTGTTTCGAATGGATTTGAACTCACATAACCGAATGACAGAAGGGTCCCGAAAATGGCCATCAAAATGCACTATACAGTTTGAAAATAAAATGAAGACCATATTAGATATATGTAGTCTAAGACACCCTAAAAGGAAAATAAACAGGATAGGTGGTCATGACTGGAATGTCATTCTCTATGTGTCTATTGTTCCATCGATATTTACCTGATGTACAAATATCACACACAAACAATTCGACGCTCTATCGACTCTTCTAACGCCTATAACACACATGGCGAAATAGTTTAAAAGTTCGATTCAAAATCATGAGGTTCAAGGTTCAATTCCTCTACGTGACATCTTTGGCAAATATGTTTTCCATACTCTTGATTCAACATAAGCATTGCGAGTGGAATTGTATTTCAGTCTGGAAATTTCGTTAAGTGTACATGTGTCATTGGAAACCTCAACGCCTTGCACGTTAATTCATTCAACGGATATTTGGTTAAACGAATGTCTAAATGCTCATCGTCGGATCCGACGGAATATCAATCATTATCTAACAACAATAAAAGAAAGTTAGGAGCCTTCAGTTTAAACTACACAATTAGATTCAGTATAACATTAGAAACGCGTTGGTGTTTAGCCCAAAGACCATTCTGATCGAGCAAACCTCTGATCAAAAACGAACTATCTTTCTTTTCTATTTTATTCTTAATTTTTTCAAAGAGAAATCGGGAAATAATAGAATGAAACATATTCCCCCTCTGAGAATGACTTATTCAAAAACATTCACAGTAGAAATCATTTCGTAGTATTGAGAATCTGACGATTATGCCTCAAATGCCTCAAAACATCAGCCTACAATATATAATGAGCTTTCTTTTTCTCTACTCTTGAACCTGTAGAATTTCCAATCTATTATTGGTAAAATGTATATTGTGTATGCCTAGCAATCACAATATATCCTGAATCTTTATCGTCAAGAAAGCAAGTTTCACTTAACACCATCCATTTGTATATTCCAATGAGAGAAAAGATATTTCTTTTTGACGAGAAACGAACTCCTATGTTTAACCATTTCATTCCCATATTTTAAACAAAAGACAATCTATGAACGCCAAATATGTCTCAGTATAACTAAATTTCTCATTACAATGTTGATGTGTAGAAAATACCTTAGAAAATACTTCTTACATATAAGTGTGAATATAGATGTTTAGATAAATATAAACAATTTAACTCTTTCCTTATCGAATACGTAATGAACGATACTATCTATGATTTTAAATAACGTTTAAGGTAATTACAAATGCAAAGGGATTTTGCAATATAACAAAATGTCTCGCTATTAGGATAATGTTTAGATTATAAGATGTTCCTAAACAAAATAATAATGAGCGGCTTTAATGCAAAATGAATACTTATAATAAAATATTTTCTTTATACAACCAGGAATGGTTTCAGACGGTTAGATATCGAAAGGGTTAAAGAGGAGATATAGTATATCTACTCAGCATATAACTTATATTACTGTATATTCGTTTCAGTCATTGGACTGGAGCCATGCTGGAATATCACATTTAAAATTGTTTAGCTGGTCTTATACATTTTATTAATTATTTTTGCAAGTCTGTTACTTAATTTTTCAATTCCTATTTTTTTTCAAACCAATAAGAGAGACACAAGCAAAGAGCAGAGGTTGTAAAGCGTTGTAAATTTACATACAGATACAGACTGTTATACACAAATACACGCACATATATACATACATTAGGTTTAAAATGTAGGCCTCCACGTTTCTATGAAAGAAATTTAGGTCGCAGAGCCTTACTTCAAATTTTTATAGTTTTTATATATTTCATTTTATTTATACATTTCATACCTATATATTTAATTTAAACATTATGTATTCCTTCTTTCTCCAATTCTCACTCTTCCTTTCTCTCTATCTCCATCTAGATCTCTTCCAATCCCTCACTTCCTTCATATATATATATATATATATATATATATATATATATACATACACACCTATTGCCATACATATTTTTCTATCTCACATTCTCTGTTTTCCCTCATTTATTTCCCTCCCACTCACACACACTTATTTTAATTTATTTTTTCTGATGCCACCTTCCCCCTTTTTTGTTACATTGATTTTACGCATTCATTTTATTTCTGCCAAATAGCATTTGGTATTTAAATATTCTTCGTTTCGCCAGTATTTTTCGTCTCCCTATTTATGTATCCTTCGCTTCCAGCAATCTCAATTGATGATGATTTTCACATCGTGAAAGAAAAATTTCTTGTTTCGTGGTAGCGCGAGATTGCAATTCACTTTTGTTGTACATTTTTTACGTCTCAATTTTCATTCAGATTCTTCTTAGTATCCTTCCTCTTATTTTTCTCTTTTCCTTCCTTTCAATCATCTTTCATTTCTTTATTTTATTCGGTTCTCGCATGCAATCTTATAAAAGGACATTCCAATATACACCGTCAAATGCATATATAGATACTTGCATATATATATATATATAAATATATATATATATATATATATATATATATATATATATATATATATATATATATATATATATATATACTTATGTATATATGTATATGTATATATAGATATACATATATATGTACGTGTGGATATATATATATATATATATATATATATATATATATATATATATATATATATATATAAAGAATTAATATATCTACCGACATATGTATACAGATGCATACCTATGCCAGCAAATATATATGTTTTGTCTTAGTAACTGTGTGGTTCTATGCAGGGGGATGCAGAACAATTATATGAAAGACGTAAATAAGAAAGTTATGAAAATTGACTTACTTATATATATACATATATAAATGAAGTAATTCGGTCGGAAAGGTCCAGGAAAAAAGAGTGCTCTATGTAGGTTACAGAGCTTATTAGTTATGTAATAAACAACATAAGATAATTATTTTATTTACCAGTGGTTTCTTAAAAGCAAACAAAATTTGGTTTCAGTCATCAGAATGAAAAAATCCTGGTGTAATTACTGACAATGGATTTTAAAAACAAAAATATAATCTATATGAAAGAGAGGCTGGAAAAGGAAGAAGGAAAGGAAAATAAATAAATATAAAAGTAGATAAACACACACGCACACACACACACACACACACACACACACACACACACACACACACACACACACACACATATATATATATATATATATATATATATATATATATATACATACACACATATATACACACACATATATATATATATATAAATGTAAATTGAGCGAGAATCGTATTTCGGCTGGTAGAAAAAGCGGAACGAAATGCAAAATCGTAGAAATGCTGGCAAGCGTTCCAATAGTTAAGAAAACTAGAGCTAAACAATAAGTTAAAACGTCATACATACAAACTAAAAAAGTGGTTAAGAAGGCATTAACCACCTAAGACAAACAACAAATCAAGCTGAACAGGTCAAACAAAATAAATGATATAAACCGACCTGGACCCAAATGGAATTGATGGTAAAATCCAAATGCAGGGTTTCTAAGACACCTAAATCAATAATACTGTCTGCTTAATACTATAAGCTTTCAGCATAAAGATCGAACAAGGAATATCACGTTATCAACAGGTAATTTTGCTCTGTAACCAACTTTGTGAGTGACGCAGAACTTTGTAAAAGCACATGCGTAAGTCTCAAGGGGAAATTCCCCATATTTTGGCAAAGGAATTCAGTATGTGTATATCATACAAAAAATTGCATAGATAGCACAAATCGAATAAGCACTCAACCGGGTAGTTTTTAAAATAAACTTATGCAATTAATCTGTCAATAGAATTATTAACAGGTTAATTGTAAGACTCGGGAGATTAATACAAATGTAAATTCAGCGAGAATCGTATTTCGATTGGTAGAAAAAGCGAAACGAAACGCAAAATCGTAGAAATGCTGGCAAGCGCTCCAATAGTTAAGAAAACTAGAGCTAAACAATATGTTAAAACGTCATACAAACTGAAAAAGTGGTTAAGAAGGCATTAACCACCTAAGCCAAACAACAAATCAAGCTGAACAGGTCAAACAAAATAAATGATAAAAACCGACCTGGACCCAAATGGAATTGATGGTAAAATACAAATGCAGGGTTTCTATGACACCTAAATCAATAATACTGTCCGCTTAAAACTATAAGCTTACAGCTTAAAGATCGAACAAGGAATATCACGTTATCAACAGGTAATTTTGCTCTGTAACCAACTTTGCGAGTGATGCAGTACTTTGTAAAAGCATATGCGAAGTCACATATATGTATGATTATGTGTGTGTATATATATATATATATATATATATATATATATATGTGTGTGTGTGTGTGTGTGTGTCTGTCTGTTTGTGTGTGTGTGTTTGTGTGTGTGTGTGTGTGTTTGTGTATTTATCTGTATGTGTATGTATGGATATATATATATATGTATATCCATACATACACGTACACATAAATACACAAACACACACACATACATACACACATATATACACGCATACATACGCACACACACACACTTAATTATAAGAAAAAATAAAAAACAATGAACAACCATATAATGCAATAGGCCGTCACATAAAAATAAAAAGTATACGACTTAAGAAAATAAAAATTATTATAAAGTTGACAGCGATACAGGAAAGGACACACATAAATAAACAAACACACATGGTAAGCAATACACACATTTACACATACACATACGTACATATGAATATATACATACACACACACATACACGCACATATACATATATATATATATATATATATATATATATATATATATATATATATATATATATATATACACACACATATATATATATATATATATATATATATATATATATATATATATATATATATATATATATATATATATATATATATATATATAAGAAAATACATAAATATTATATATAAAAATAAAAAGGTGGGAATAAATAGTCGGGAATACGACAAATAATAAATAAATAGATAAAGGTATAAATGTTTATAGCTGATTTAGAGCACTCAACAAGTTCCTGCAGCAAATAATCAATGAAAATAAACATTAAATCACTCTACATGTAATTATGCATATACATACACATATATACACACACACAGAGACACACACACACACAACCATAGAAATACATATATATATACATATAGGAAAAAGTATGACCCCGACGGCAGAGCTGAAGCCGTTTCGACAGCTATTATATATATATATATATAAATACACATACACACACACACGCACTAATATACACACACACATATATAAAAAAAGTTACGTCACCACCTTAATAAAAATACCCACACACACATACATATATATACACATACATATACATACATATATATATAATTATATACACATATATATATAAATATGTACACATATACACATCACATACATACACACAGAAATAAATATCTATGAATAAAAAAGGTGGGTATTTAAAGGGTAAGGTAGAAAGTAGGGGGGATAAGGAAAATAAATAACATCAGAAAAAGTTTCAATATAAGGGGAGATAAGGAAGGAAAAGAATATAAGGGTACATAAAGTGAGTTCAGAGAGTAATAAAAATCGTTGTGGATGTAAGGCGTAAAGAGCAGAGAAGTTCAAGGTGGTTGAGTCATCGTAGGAATGTCAATCCAGTTACAGAGCAGATGTGATTTCAGGTGAGGACAACATCTGAAGATCTCTGTCTTGGAGTTCAGGCAAGTTGAACTGGCTTTCAAGTTTTGTAGAATTCTAAATTTTTCAGTGGTACACAAAGAACAATTCTTTGTGCCCATTTGGTATACCTAAAATAGACCAATCGATAGAGTACAGGATGTTTTTATCTTTGAATTCCCACACCTTATTTGCGAGAGCCGTTGCTGTTCTTTTATCAGAGTGTTTAAAAGACATGTGCATACAACCTGGTTTTGAACCTGTCCTGAGTCATGCCAACATATCGTTCACTCCTGGCTGGCTGGTTGTTAGACAAAGGTGTCACTTTGGCCTCATATACAACGGATTTGGTATTACATTTGACCTGTAATGGGCATTCATCCGGCTTCCTGCAACTGCAACCTGGATTTATTCTCGTACGATTAGAATTGATGATTTTAGACTTCATTGATTGGTAGCAAGAGTAACTGATTTTAACTACATTTCTATTAAATATCTTATAATATCTATGATTAGGGGGAAAATGTTTGTCTAAGACGTCAAGGAATTTCCTTCCTACATTAGTTTTGACAGTTAGAGAGAAGGGGTGTAATCCATATAATGTTCCTTTTCCTATTATTGAGATTAGTTTTAGGGGGAACAGTAGGTAAATATTTAATGTGTTCTGTAAAGCCGCTGTTATTAAGGGCTTTATATAAAGGGCGGCTTTGTTAAAAATGTCTAGAGACGAAGATAAGGAAGAAATCCTACGGCTAATATTGGGAATAAGATTTTTTTTCCAGCCTTACTTTCATATAGATTATATTTTTGTTTTTAAAATCCAATGTCAATAAATACACCAGAATTTTTTTCATTCTGATGACTGAAAGTAAATTTTGTTTGCCTCCATGAAACCACTGGCAAATGAAATAATTATCTTATGTTGTTTATTACATAGCTAATAAGCTCTGTAACCTACATAGAGCACTCTTTTTTCCTGGACCTTTCCGACGGAATTACTTCATTTATACAGCTCCAACCGGGATTGATTGAAGCATATTCTATATTACATATATGATTGGCACTTTCCAGCCCGATTAGTTGAGCACTCTACAGTTTTCAGGAATTTAACCAACATACACCATGGACCTTTATGAATTGGATTATTCAATCAAAAATATACCTACTCATTCCAACACAACTTATACCAAACTGCTTATAGATAACATCGAACAAGTCCTTAAAAGAATGAGATGGTAGGCAATGGTTTACGATGGACTATTCAGTGCTGATACAAATGATTGTTTTGACATAAAATCCCGTAAATACCCACCTAGAATTAAACACATGGCCCACTTCGAATTAGACGTTATTAATTTAATTAGTGATATCAAATTTCGTAATTACAATAATAATTTTCAAACTAAACTGTCTAACGATATTTCTAATTTTAAAAATTCTACAAACACTTTTGTTCTTTCCGATAAAACTAAAATTCTCTTTGAAGTTAATAGTATTTTGTATAACCAACTTTTAACTAATAGTATCAACAACAAATATCAATTAGCTAACAATAACACCTAAAATACTAT
>OZ024742.1:191918856-191938856 GCA_964016885.1 Eledone cirrhosa
CGAGATACAGATAGCAGCAGCAGAGCAGAAAAATGTTTTAATGATGGCAGAGAAGATTGTGGGACAGCTGACCTGGCTGCATCGTTTCCAGAGCCAAGCTCACCCACACCAGCACTCGAGACCACCACAGCTAAGGGACCCAGAGTGGCCGCCGCTGACACCAGACCAGGTGTCATACCGACAGCTATTACTGGCACCCCAAAAGTCACACCAGTGCTGCTGCTGAATGTCAGAGGCCTGGTGAAACTCAGTAACATGAGTAAAATTTCCTACCTGGGAGACTTAGCCATAAGCAATCAAGCATTATGCATGGCACTAACCGAAACGCACCTGACAAGCAGTAAAGCAGATGCAGAAATACATATACCGAAATATACTGTATTTCGTTCGGACAGGAAGGAGAGAACTCATGGTGGGGTTGCTCTGTATATCCGTGAAGATGTCACACCAATCGTACTGTTGACACATTCAAACTCAGTCTGTGACCACACTGATAGTACATATGAAGCAACTACAGACAGTAATATGTGTCACATATCGGCCGCCCGATGCCCCCAGTCATGAGGGTAAATTTGAGGATAGCCTAAGTAGGATAGAAGAGGTCCTTGACAAACTGGACCAGGGTTTCAACATTCTACTGCTGGGAGACTTCAACCTACCAAAGGTCAAATGGCCTGAGGGCCACCTCCTCCCTGGAATGACGTCAATAGAGCAGAGACAGACGGAATCGCTGCTGGCCCTCACACACATGCTGTTCATGGAGCAAGCAATACTCCTCCCAACAAGAGGCGAAAATGTCCTGGACCTCTGTTTTACAAACAACGAAGTGCTCATCCACAATGTAAAGGTGACACCAACAATTCTCTCGGATCATAACTTAGTAGAGCTAATGATATATGGTCCAAGAGAACCAACAGAGACAAAACCACCAAGAAGCTCCGGGACGTTATCCAGCCTTAACTTCTACAAGGCTAACTGGAAAAAGATTAAGAGAGAAATCCGGAAGCAAACATGAAGTGGAAACACCGCCACACAAGACACTAACACACAATTTCAACACTTCATGACAACGATACACACTATATGCAAAAGGTTTGTCCCGGAGAAAGAGGCAAACAGACACAAAATTCTTATTCCCAGAGATAGGAAAATCCTTATGAGACGTAGAACCAAACTCTCAAACCAGTTGAATAGTCAACAAAACAAAAACAAGAAGGAATCCTATTTGAAATGTGCATTACTTGGCACCGAGATTGCACTCAAGCTTTCCCATGAGAATGAGAGGGCAAAGAAAGAGGACAGGGCCATAGAAAACATTAAAACAAACCCTAAGGCCTTCTTTAAATTTGCAAAAGAAACTGCCTCAGTACACTGCAAGATTGGGCCACTCTTCCATACGGACGGTTCATTAACCGAAAACCCCCAAGAGATATGTGAAATACGGAACGAACAGTACAAAAGTGTGTTCACATATTCACTGAGGCACATGCAAATAACGTAGCCAGAGGAATTCTTTGATGCCACAACACTACATGAAGAAATGGCAACCATCAACCACATAGACATAACGGAGGAGGATGTGGTGTACGCCATTGATGAAATTAGAACAGACTCGGATGCTGGACCTGATGGATTCCCAGCAGTTCTCTTAAAAATATGTAAGCGGGCCTTAGCAGCTCCACTGAAGATGCTCTTCAGAAGCTCCTTGGCTAGCGGTGTACTACCCAGGGAGCTGAAAGAAGGCACAATATGCCCTATCCATAAAGGAGGTAGCAGAGCGGAGGCCAAAAACTATACGCCAGTCTCCCTGACGTCGCATATCAGTAAGGTCATGGAGCGAGTCGTCAGAAAGAAACAGATCACTTTCCTCGAGGCAAATGACCGCCTGACTAGCACGCAACATGGCTTCCACCCAGGAACAATCTGCCTTACACAGCTGCTACATCACTACGACTGGGTACTAGAACAACTACTAGACAGGCTCACATGTGGACGTGACATATCTTGACTTTGCGAAGGCCTTTGACAAGGTCGACCCCGGAATGATATGTCACAAACTACACGGACTAGGCATAACTGGAAAAGTAGGTGAGTGGCTGCATGACTTCCTAAAGGACAGAAGCCAGGCAGTCACAGCAAATGGGGCCCTCTCAAAGGAAACACCAATAACAAGTGGGGTGCCCCAGGGGACAGTCCTGGGACCACTACTGTTTTTGGTGGCTCTCTCAGACATGCCCTCTGTAGTAAATACAACAACATCCCTCACTAGCTATGCTGATGACACTAAGGTAGCACAGGCAATCAAAAACCCTGCTGACGCTGCCCTTTTACAGCAGGATCTGGATGCCATATACAAATGGGCGGAAGAAAACAACATGCAGTTTAATGCTGGCAAATTCCAAGCTCTACAATACAAACCTCCAAACAAACCTGCAAACACAAATATAGTACAACACAACTACACAGGACCAGGAGGGACCGATACGAGACCTGGGCATAGACATGAGCGATGATGCATCTTTTTCTTCACACATCATGAAAGTGGCGACAATGTGCAGACGACTCGCTGGCTGGATCTTGAGGACTTTCCGGACAAGAGATCGAGAAACCATGTACACACTATGGAGGACATTTGTCCTAAGCCGCCTGGACTACTGCTCCCAGTTTTGGTCACCCCATAGTGTCAAACTAACCACGGAGCTTGAGGCAATCCAGCGAAGCTACACCAAGAGGATTACCAAGATGAGGGAGACAAGCTACTAGGAGAGGCTAAAGGAACTGAACCTCTACTCCTTTGAACGAAGACGGGAGAGATACGCAGTGATCTACATGTGGAAAATCCTGGAGGGACTAGCAGCAAACTTTGGCATTGGGAGCTGGACCAACCGTCGAACAGGACGTCACTGTGGTGCCAAAGGTCCCGTCTTCCACATCTATAATAATGAGCATGTATTGCAATAGCCTGGGATTCAAGGGCCCTCAACTCTTCAACAAGCTGCCGAGGGATCTGAGAGATTTGCATGACGCGGAGGTGGATGTCTTCAAGAAACATCTCGACACCTTGTTATCCAGGATCCCGGATTAGCCGACAGCAAGACACGAGGGAAACCTAAGGGCAGCAGCAACAAACTCCCTCTTACACCAGTGGCCAACCTATAAAGGCTGGAGATAAAATGTGTAGCAACAAGGGCGGTGCCCCAGCATGGCCTCAGCCGGATGGCTAAAACGGGTAAAAGAGTATATATATATATATATATATATATATATATATATATATATATATAAAGAAAAAAAGATGAAATCGAAAATGCAACTGGAGTGTTATTTAAAAAAATATATATATATTTATTTACTTCCTTTACCGGTTTCGCAGTTCGTCTGCTTCTCAAAAGTAGAGCTGAGATGGAGGGTCTGTGGTTTTACTCAAATCAGATGTGAGAAAAACCACAGACCCTCCATCTCAACTCTACTTTTGAAAAGCAGACGAACTGCGAAACCGGTAAAGGAAGCAAATAAATATATATATTTTTTTTTAAATAAGACTCCAGTTGCATTTTCGATTCCATCTTTTTTTCTTTATACTTTCACTCGTGTAGGACACCTCGGTTATTTTTCATTTTGTAAAAAGAACCTCACTTTCTAATATATATATATATATATATATATATATATATATATATATATATATATATATATATATATATATATATATATATATATATATATATCCATTATGAAGAGAGAAGGAACATTTAGATATAATTAGTAATAAAATGTATCATACCTAAACTGCTCCTAGATTCCTCGACTACGTAGTTTCGTGGCATAAACAAAAACAGTACATCATAAAGATATAGAGCCCTTGCGAGGTCTGCCGACTTATCAAGAGGATACCTCATTTTACTAGCTTCAAGAACGCGTCTACACGACGTGAGAAAGAATCCCAAATGGCGGAGGGGGAGATAGTCACGCGATATAGCGGTCGAGAAACAGAGCTAAGCCTCTTATAACCCCGATATATATATATATATATATATATATATATATATATATATATATATATATATATATATATATATATATATATATAAATACAATATCGGAGAAAGCTTTTTAGCGATACTCCGGCCAAATTCCAACTCACTCAACAAACATTAGGAAATAAGTGATTATATTCCCAATTATGTGTTCGGTGTGCTAACTAAAAGTATTGCGTGGAAAATTGGCTGTATTATTTCAAATGAGACATATCTAATATATCTCTTCCCAGACGGACGTCTCGTTTCATTATAGGATTCCTACAAGTTGGGTGAAATTATACCAATTTATGTAGGAGCTTGTATACCATCAATAGATATATATTCAAGTGGGCTCCTATAATTCATCAGTGTTGTGCCCCAATAATACTAATATTGATAATCTAACCAACATCAGCATTTAGCGATAATCACTTTCTGTGCCTGAGGTATCTGTCAGGTTACCAGTCCAGCATTTCTAAAATGTATGTGTGTACAACATTTGATGACACACAGATATTTTCTCGGGCAAAATAACAGATTGAGATATAAGGAACAATCAATATTCATATATATATATATATATATATATATAGTTTTGCGAGGTTTTTTATATGAAATCGTGTGTCGAAACAAATATTGTTATACTTGGGGGAGGGGGGGGGCATATTTGTGTAATATTGCCAGAATTAATAACAGAACACACTCACTGTTTGGTTGGTTTTCGCTTTTCGCTTCTGTGTCTTTTATATCGGTAATCTAATTTAAATTATTCGGTCCTCAATATTGCCATTGACTGACCAACGGTCAAAAATACAGATACAGTATAGACACAAACACATATATATAGTTTATCAAAGTTCTTTCGTTGCACATCTGCAACATCGTCAGTGGTGCTATTGTTTCCTCCCGTTGCATTGTAATTTCGACGCCATCTTTATTTAGTCTGTTTATATATTTATTTATTTGTTTATTTTATTTTGTCTTCTTTGCGCATGCGTTTGCGTGTGTGTATAGTGTTTTGTTTGATGTGTGTTCGTGATTGGGTGACTGTGTATTGGTTAATGTATTCTATCTTTACTAGTGTGTGTTTATATGTGTTTGTTGTTATTGTGCCTGTGAATGTATTTTTTTATTTATTCATCTATTTATTTATTTATTTATCTATTTATTTATTTATATATTTATTTATTTATTTATACTTCTCTTAGGTCAGTGTTGTTGTTATTCCATTCATTTTTTCTGTTTAGCCTTGTCCTTCTAAGTTCTATTTCACTGGCCTCTCTGATTTGCCTATCTGCTGGGTCATTTCTATGTTTAGATATTATTCTAATTTCTATGTTGTCTATGTTACCGTCGTGTTGTTGTCTGGCATGTTCATATAGTACTGAACCGTTTTTCGTCCTTTTAGTTCCCCCCAGTGTTGGTCTATCCTTTCATCTATGTTACGAGCTGTCTCGCCTATGTATGTTGTTGTCATGTTTCTGCAAGAACCCTCTGTACATCTTATGCTATAGACTACGTTTCTAGTTTTACAGGTTATCCGGGGGTTTACCTTACATATGATACATTTCCTATTAGTACAATGGGTTTTCTTAAAAGGGTAGGTTTTGCTGATCAGGGATTTTATGGTGGTTCCTGGATTTTCTACCACCTTAATCTTTAAGTGGGTCTTTCTCAGGGCCTTTCTACACTGGTTAGCTAATTTCCCTCCAGGAGTAGCGTCCACAAACATGACACTCCGGTATCTATGGTTGTCGTACCATCAAGTGGCTTTCCTTATCTTATGTCTATCCCTATCTAAGCTATTCCATGTCTTGCTCCTGTATAATGGGCAAATTCCTTTCATGTCCAGTTCTATGAGGGTATTATACTTTTCCGTGGCTCCTTCGTATACTCTGATTCTGTCTCATTGGTTGTAGCCAGAGAACTGCATGCGGTTGATGATGTGTTGGATGTGTCTTTCCATTTCTGTTGGGTCGCACATGCGGGACACGTACTTCATCACTCGTACCAAGTCTGCGATCAGAATATTAAACTTAGCACTACTGGACATTGCTGAGTCTTTGAGTATCAGGTATTTGGAGGCCATGGGTTAGGAGCTCTCATTAAGGAGATATTTAAGTCTCCTTTCCCACCATACCATAACAAGGTTGGCAACACCACCAGCTATGCTGACGCCAATGGCTGCTCCCTCATTTTGGGTGTAGATCTTCTCGTTGAATTTGAATATGTGGCCCTTTAGGGTAGTTTTGATACTAGTTACTATTGCATGTGCGACCATTTTTCTTACCTGATCATTGTTTTGGTGGGTCCGTATAGATTTGGTCCACACAACCCATCTTCCCATGGGAGTCTTTTTAGCCATTGAGGTAATGGTGGGGGGTGTACCTCTTATGGGTCTACTGGGGCAGAAACGTCTAAGGTCATGGCTGTCTAGGTAGTCAGCGTCGTAGGTAAGTCTAAGTAGGAGGACCAGTTCTTCTGTGTCGACGTCGCAGAACTCCACCTCACTCTCAATAATCATTTCCACGCATTTTTTCCACAGCAAAATCAATGTTAATGGATGGATACAGTGATACCACATCCATGCTGCCTATTATGCAGTTGGATAGGTTTCTGTTTTTGTTGCACTCACTGATTCTGCTGAGGAGATCCTCTGTACTGTCACATACATCTGGGGACATCTTGATTATGGGGCGTATAACCATTGAGAGGAAGTAGGAGATCCTGTAGTTGCTAGCTATATTTGCTCCGCATACGGGTCTTGTTGGTGGTCCTGCTGTCGGGTCGTCGGCTGTCTTGTGGTCTTTGCGGAGCCCATACAAGGGTGGTATGCCATTATTAGACGCCTGGAAGTTGTTGGCAGTGCGTCTGCTTGGCTTTAGGATGTCGGTCCACATCATCATGTGAGCGTTGAGGATATTCTCTCTCCCATCATGTATTTGCTGTGCAATTTCGCTCGTGTTGGTGATGTGGGGTTGCATAGCCTTGATGTAGTTCGGCATGCTATCTATTGACATCCTACCAGACTTATCCGTGGGTAGACATACTACCTCACCATCCCTTGTGCGCTTCTTGAGGCTAACCAAGCCTTCTACAGGTTTCCTCCGAAGTTGTTGGGCCTCTGGTCTGCTCTGTCTCTTAGTATACCGGTCTACTATTTATCTAATATTATTTCTAGCTATGGTGAACTGTGCCTCTGTCACGTCATCTATTTGTTGTGGTATGCAAACTCTTTTATTAAAGGGTAACCTCGTAGGATAGATATTACCCATCTTATAAGTATTGTCAGCTGGGTTGAAGAATAGCTTCCCTAAGGGGTTGTCATCATATTTATCGTCATAGTTGTGTGTGTTGCTATTATTGTTATTATGGTGGTTGTTGTTCCTATCATTAGCATTATTATTATTGTTATGATGCTAGATGTATTGTTGCTGTGATTGTTAGATGTATTGTTGCTATGATTGCTAGATGTATTGTTGCTGTGATTGTTTTCTTCACCGTTATTGTTTTTGTTACTGTTATTTCTACCATTGTGCTTGTTACTTTTATTATGTTTCTTGTTTTTGTTGTGTCTATCATTAATGTTGCTACATATATTATTTCTATTATTACCACTGTGGTTGTTGTTGTTGTTATTCGTATTGTTACCGTTATTACTACTGTGGTCGCTGCTGCTGTGTCTGTAGTTAATGTTTCTATTATTATTATTATTGTGGTTGTTGTTGTTGTTCTGTCTATCGTTAATATTATTACCATTATTACTATTTCTCACTCTCCTGCTATTGTTATTGTTATGACTATTACTATTATAGCTGTTATTTCTATACTCAGAGTTATTGTTTATATTACAACTACCGTTATTATTGTTGTTGTTGTCCGTATAGTTTTTGTTGTTGTTTACTTTTGCATTCCAACGTAAATTTGTGAAACACTTTTCCAGCTTCGTTTTGCACTCAATAGGGTTAATCTTTTTGTAGATGGCAAATTTTGGTGGTAGCTGCAGGATTTGTTGTTCTTGTTCACTGATTAAAGTGTTCCCATAAATATTTACTGTGTGGTCATTGGTAAATTCTTCCGGTAGTTTTACATCAGTCATACGGATATTGTTGATGTTATCTGGGTATTTTTGAGAATATTCTATTTTCCTTCCTTCTAGTTTTTTTCTTATTCATCCATTCTAATTTCTTATTGAAATGCCTATTGCATTCGTTTCGGGCGTAATTCGTTTCACGTCGGATGACGCTCATGAAGTCATCCCTTTCGTTTGGTGTGGGGAGATTTTGGACTTCCTTACCGTTAATGCGTTTCTGTCTGTAAAGTTCGTTGACTTTTCTGTATGTTGTTCTTTTCATATTAACTGTTATTGTGTGTTTTAGTCGTTCAGCTTGTGTTTTGTTCAATAATAAATTATTTACTTTTTTTTATATGTTTGTCGTGTATATTTTGGAGGAAACACAGTGTTTTAAGAAGCGGATTTGTTCTGTTGTTATTGTAGTTTTTATATAACAGAAAACAGTGTCTTTCAATAAGCTTTCAGCTTGGCACAAACTAATGCCATAAATGCGATGAATTAGTTTTGCGAGGTTTTTGATATGAAATCGTGCGTCTACATACTCTCGTTACGTAGACGATATCAATATAGTTATAAGAACATCCCCACAAGAGGGCACTAACAAGTTTGATTTAGAACGTAGCACAATGGAAAGCATCCAGCAGATAGCTAATTCCATACACCAGAGTATAACTGTAACTATCGACTACCCTTCCAAACACCCTAACAATAGACTACCTGTATTAGACACGGAACTCTGGATTAACACTATAGGCGAGAGAGCCCAAATTCTCCACTCACACTATGCTAAACCCATGGCCTTCAAATACCCTATACTCAAAGACTCAGCAATGTCCAGTAGTGCTAAGTTTAATATTCTGATTGCAGACTTGGTACGAGTGATGAAGAGCATGTCCCGCATGTGCGACCCAACAGAAATGGAAAGACACATCCAACACTTCATCAACCGCATGCAGTTCTCTTGCTACAACCAAAGAGACAGAATCAGAGTATACGAAGGAGCCGCGGAGAAGTATATGACCCTCATAGAACTGGACATGAAAGTAATTTGCCCATTATACAGCAGCAAATCATGGAATAGCTTAGATAGGGATAGACATAAGATAGGGAAAGCCACCTCATGGTACGACAACCAGAGATACCAGAGTGTCATGTTTGTGGACGCTACCCCTGGAGGGAAATTAGCTAACCAGTGTAGAAAGACCCTGCGAAAGACCCACTTAAAGATTAAGGTGGTAGAAAATCCAGGAACCACCATAAAATCCCTGATCAGCAAAACCTACCCTATTAAGAAAACCCACTGTACTAATAGGTAATGTATCATATGTAAGTAAACCCCCGGATAAACTGTAAAACTAGAAACGTAGTCTATAGCATAAGATGTACAGAGGGTACTTGCAGAAACATGACAACAACATACATAGGCGAGACAGCTCGTAGCATAGGTGAAAGAATAGACCAACACTGGGGGGAACTAAAAGGACGATAAAACGGTTCAGTACTATACGAACATGCCAGACAACAACACAACGGTAACATAGACACTATAGAAATTAGAATAATATCTAAACATAGAAATGACCCAGCAGATAGGCAAATCAGAGAGGCCAGTGAAATAGAACTTAGAAGGACAAGGCTAAACAGAAAAAATGAATGGAATAACAACAACACTGACCTAAGAGAAGTATAAATAAATAAATAAATAAATAAATAAATAAATAAATAGATAAATAAATAAATAAATACATACACAAGCACAATAACAACAAACACATATAAACACACACTAGTAAATATAGAATACATTAACCAATACACAGTCACCCAATCACGAACACACATCAAACAAAACACTATACACACACACGCAAACGCATGCGCAAAGAAGACAAAATAAAATAAACAAATAAATAAATAAATATATAAACAGATTAAATAAAGATGGCGTCGAAATTAGAATGCAACGGGAGGAAACAATAGCACCACTGACGATGTTGCAGATGTGCAACGAAAGAACTTTGATAAACTATATATATGTGTTTGTGTCTATACTGTATCTGTATTTTTGACCGTTGGTCAGTCAATGGCAACATTGAGGACCGAATAAATTAAATTAGATTACCGATATAAAAGACACAGAAGCGAAAAGCGAAAACCAACCAAACAGTGAGTGTGTTCTGTTATTAATTCTGGCAATATTACACAAATATGGCCCACCTCCCCAAGTATAACTATATATATATATGTATATATCTGTGTTCGTTTTACTTTTATATTCAATTATAATATACGGCTCGGAAATATCGCTTTCCTAGAGCTATTTTATTGTAAGAGACTATTTGGGGTTTCTAACTCAATATATACCTTTGATATATATATATATATAAATGAAAATATAGAAATTATTGTGAGCAAGAAGCCAACAGTATTGCATAATATATAAGTGACTATAACGACAAAATGGAAAATAATTAACGTAAGATATGGGAAAATAATTCAAACTCAATTAAAAAAAAATTAAGGCAGAGATTTTATCCACAGATTTTGTGAAATCCAGGGAAAAACCAAGAGAGTTTTAACTCAGAATCAAATAAAGCTTAAATACTCATCCTTCAATTTGGAAAAACTACAAATGCTCTATATAGTCTTAAAAATACTATTTAACGAAACTTTTCAGTGGGGGTGGTCATGGGTGGAATCGTTCATCAGTAGAGCTAAAACACGATATATTACTGCCAGAATATGCCAAAAGGGGGATTTAAAAGCAGGCTAGTTCACCTCGTGCGGAATTATAAAATTAAACACACATGAAAAGACATGTCTGGTGACGTCAGAATGAGACAAATGTCTATTTACAAGAAACAGCTCTCAAAAAACATTCCGAAAAAACTCTACAAAATGTACGGAGTTCTGCAAAATAGCAATATTATCGCGGTTTAAAAAAAAAAGACCGGGATTAGTCACAAATAATTTTAAGCACTCTAGGAAAAATTCTGAGTATAAATAGAAATGAAAATATAGAAATTATTGTAAGCAAGAAGCCAACAGTATTATATATATATATATATGTAGGAGGTGAGTTTTATTGTAGTACAATAAAGCAATGCAGATATCGGATAAGAAACACTCTACAGTTTGTAGGACTGGAGTATACATAATATATAAGATCAAAAGATAAATCAGATCTGGGGGTTGTTAGTAAAGCCATCTTGGATAGAATTATCCCACAGGTTCGTTCTAATTGCTCTTCTTTGAACTTAAATTTATGGTTTGGTACTTCTGAAGTGATTGGCTGGTTCAACAAATTGAATAATAAAAACAAACTAAAATTTGTTCAATTTGATATTGCCAGCTACTATTCTTCTATTTCGCCTTCACTTCTCAACAATGCTCTATCTTTCGCATTTAAATATTCTGATATCACCACAGATGAACTTCACATCATTCTCACCGCACGTAAAACCATCCTAGAGTTCAACAATGAATATTGGACCAGAGCTGATACCTCTAACAACTTCGACATCACAATGGGAGCATCCGATTCATCCCAATTGACAGATTTAATTGGTATCTTTATTTTGAACTCTTTGAGTCGGAAAATTCCTCAACTTCGCGGCGGAATTTATCGTGATGATGGACTTTTTACTATCTTAAATTGCAACATAGTTAACCTTAATATTATTAAGAACAATATACGTAATCTCTTTAACCAACATAACCTAAGAATTGAATTTGATAACAGCATTAAACTAGCTAATTTCTTGGATGTATCTCTTAATCTTGACACTGGCCTATATTACCCTAACCATAAAAACAATGAGAACCTAAATTATGTTAATTTTAAATCTAACCACCCTACTAATTTTAAGAATGCTATAGTTAGTAATATTGGAAAAAGAATATCTAACCTATCTTCTAATAAAAACATTTTTGATGCTAACGCCAATTACTATAATAACGTGCTTTCTAAAGCCGGCTATCCTGATAAAATCAAATATAGTAAAGAAACACATTCTAGAAGATCTTACAGTAGAATAATTAATCATGATCATTCCAATAACTTTAATAAAAGACCTAGATACAAAAACATAATCTGGTATAATGCTCCTTTCTCCATCTCTATTAATAATAATATTCCTAAATTATTCTTTAGTGCCTTAAATAAATGGTTTCCTCCATCACATATCTATAGTAAAATATTTAACAAACACACTATAAAATGTTTCTATTCGACATCCTCCAACATTTCCAACATTATCTCTAAACACAACAATAAAATACTAAATACTAAATCTCTTCCTTCCAACACTGAATATCATAATAATAGTAATAATACTTCCGACGTTATTGTAAACTCTAGGCTAATTTCTGCAAACCCAAATACAACGTCAAACACAACTTCGCTAAATCTTCTTAATCCCATTCTAAATCAAGAAACTATTATTCCTATCGCAAATAACTTCTCCAATCCAATTCCTTCTATAGATAACACTAGGTCACTCGTTAATAATCTCTCTAACCGCAATTGCAATTGCCCTGCAAAAAATAAATGTCCTCTCAATAACCATTGTCTTGATAAAAACTTAATCTACGAATGTAACGTTATAACTGACACCAATTCCTTCACCTATTTTGGCTCCACTTCCACCTGCTTTAAAGCTCGTCTTTATAATCATCATTCGTCTTTTAAATACCAACTTAAAAGAACCAACACGGCTCTCTCAGTACTCATATGGTCCTTGAAAGACAAAAATAT
Organism: Eledone cirrhosa; assembly: GCA_964016885.1. NCBI lineage: Eukaryota > Metazoa > Mollusca > Cephalopoda > Octopoda > Eledonidae > Eledone > Eledone cirrhosa. Next base: position 191,931,707 of record OZ024742.1, read on the forward strand.
TAAATATAACATCTCTTGGAAAAAGGTTTCTTCTGCTTCTCCATACTTGAACAGTTCTCTATCCAAGACTTGCAATCTCTGTCTAAATGAAAAATTTACCATTATACCTAATTTAGATTCTATAATAAATAGACGCACTGACTTGTTTTCTCTCTGCTTGCATAAATTCCACAGAACATTCCATAAAGTATACAGCTAATGTCCAAAACTTTATCAATTTAGAATCCTTTTCTCAAAGGCACATATATATATATATATATATATATATACTTCTTTAAAAATTTACCCATCTTTCTACCTTATTTCAAAGTTATTTATTATACATTATATAATACTTGTTACTCATTCTATATCACTCCAATTTATCACTTCCCTTTCTTCCTTTTCCTTTTCTTTTCCTTTTCTTTTAATTTCTAACCACTAATATGTACCTTTTCTCACTGTGCCTAACATAGAAACAATTATTACACAATACAATATATTCTTACTTTATATCACCTGGAAAAAATCCTTCGTAAACATAAACATTTTTTTGACGTTAGATTATTCATCCTCAATTCATTATTTTTTTCTCACTTTCATGTTTCATCCTATCTTCTACTTTTTTCACAATATATCCTTACTTACATTACCTTTGCTATTTTTAATAATACATATCAACATTTTCTTTCCATCGCACATATTATTAAACCCTTAAATATTATTCTTAATACATATTAATATTTTCTTTCCATCGCACATATTATTAAACCCTTAAATATTATTCTTAATACATATTAACAATTTCTTTTCATCGCACATATTATTAAACCCTTCAATATACAAACCTTAACTTTACATTATTTTTCTCTTCGTTAATTTTCAAATTCTTTTAATTTATACATTATATTCCAACGGTTTTTCAACCTCTCTATGTAAAACAATATATTTTTCTCAGTTATAAAAGCTATCTCTCTCTCTCTATCACCCATCTCTCCACCTATCTCATCCTTCCTCATTATACTCCTCCCCCTCCACTTTTTACTCTCATCTCCTCCTCTTTTTCATCCTCCCCCCCCCCCTCAAAAAAATGTTTTCCCCAATATCACACATCAATCTAAAACTACTTTTCATATGTTGATTTAAAACTGCACTATCCACAAGTGTTTTTTAACCTTCATATCATGTCTTCCTATTTTATCTGATGAAAACACAAATGTTATTGCATGATGATATTTGTTTTTGAAATGCGCATAATAAAATACATGGAACTCTTTTAACCATCTTTTGATCTTATATATATATATATATATTTATATATATTTTGAGTATATGTTGGTTGTATACCAACACCTCAGTATGCAGATTGGAGCACTCGACGAAGTGCGCAGGTTGGTTTGGTTACTCCGGAGTAATGTAAAATAAAATAAAATAAATAAGTCAAATGTTTAAAATTTGGTTTCGTTTATTACTGCTATATATATATCGGTGACAGCCATCTTTGTCTGTGACCTCTTCAGGCAGTCCGAATTAGTGTGGTAGAGACGAGTACACATGTTGCTGAGGAACTGGAAATTCCAGTTCCTCAGTGAAATAACAACCCAACCAGGAACTGGGCATATGAGAGTATTGACAAAGTTAAACACCTCAACAACATGTGTACTCGTCTCTACCACACTAATTCGGACTGCCTGAAGAGGTCACAGACAAAGATGGTTGTCGCCGATATATATATAGTAGTAATAAACGAAGCCAAATTTTAAACATTTGACTTATTTATTTTATTTTATTTTATTTTATATATATATATATATATAATTTCAAATCGATATATATATATATATATATATATATATATATAGTGAATTTCAAACCGATAAGGTATGATTTCCATGGGTATGTCTCTATTTATAAAACAAACTTTGTATTTTACAAAGCGTACCAATGTTGTGTTGGTTGCCCTTGAAATATATATAATAAAATAAATATAGTTTTATAAATATAGTTCCCATTTATTTAATATCATTGTGTGTATATATATATATATATGCACACACACACACACATATATATATATATATATATATATATATATATATATATATATATATATATATATATATATTTGGATTTAATGCTCTGAAATAGCGATATATATGTGAAGATAAACACAGAATATTCGAAAATATTCCGTATGTTTATAATAAACATTTTGAAGACCTAATCGCTATAGAATAGAATACGTCACGTATTACAATTTGAGATTCTCGATAAAAGCAAGGGAAGTAACCTACGCGTTTCATTCTTATTAGAAATCATCAGGATTACATATCCAATGCTTTTATCGAGAATGACACAGCTAGAGACTTATAGAATACTTAGCTGTGTACAGGAACTGGTTTGAAAGAGCGGTTGCCGGTCCGGCAGAAATTAGAATTTGGATTTAATGCTCTGAAATAGCGATATATATGTGAAGATAAACACAGAATATTCGAAAATATTCCGTATGTTTATAATAAACATTTTGAAGACCTAATCGCTATAGAATAGAATACGTCACGTATTACAATTTGAGATTCTCGATAAAAGCAAGGGAAGTAACCTACGCGTTTCATTCTTATTAGAAATCATCAGGATTACATATCCAATGCTTTTATCGAGAATGACACAGCTAGAGACTTATAGAATACTTAGCTGTGTACAGGAACTGGTTTGAAAGAGCGGTTGCCGGTCCGGCAGAAATTAGAATTTGGATTTAATGCTCTGAAATAGCGAGAATCTCAAATTGTAATACGTGACGTATTCTATTCTATAGCGATTAGGTCTTCAAAATGTTTATTATAAACATACGGAATATTTTCGAATATTCTGTGTTTATCTTCACATATATATCGCTATTTCAGAGCATTAAATCCAAATTCTAATTTCTGCCGGACCGGCAACCGCTCTTTCAAACCAGTTCCTGTACACAGCTAAGTATTCTATAAGTCTCTAGCTGTGTCATTCTCGATAAAAGCATTGGATATGTAATCCTGATGATTTCTAATAAGAATGAAACGCGTAGGTTACTTCCCTTGCTTTTATCGAGAATCTCAAATTGTAATACGTGACGTATTCTATTCTATAGCGATTAGGTCTTCAAAATGTTTATTATAAACATACGGAATATTTTCGAATATTCTGTGTTTATCTTCACATATATATCGCTATTTCAGAGCATTAAATCCAAATTCTAATTTCTGCCGGACCGGCAACCGCTCTTTCAAACCAGTTCCTGTACACAGCTAAGTATTCTATAAGTCTCTAGCTGTGTCATTCTCGATAAAAGCATTGGATATGTAATCCTGATGATTTCTAATAAGAATGAAACGCGTAGGTTACTTCCCTTGCTTTTATCGAGAATCTCAAATTGTAATACGTGACGTATTCTATTCTATAGCGATTAGGTCTTCAAAATGTTTATTATAAACATACGGAATATTTTCGAATATTCTGTGTTTATCTTCACATATATATCGCTATTTCAGAGCATTAAATCCAAATTCTAATTTCTGCCGGACCGGCAACCGCTCTTTCAAACCAGTTCCTGTACACAGCTAAGTATTCTATAAGTCTCTAGCTGTGTCATTCTCGATAAAAGCATTGGATATGTAATCCTGATGATTTCTAATAAGAATGAAACGCGTAGGTTACTTCCCTTGCTTTTATCGAGAATCTCAAATTGTAATACGTGACGTATTCTATTCTATAGCGATTAGGTCTTCAAAATGTTTATTATAAACATACGGAATATTTTCGAATATTCTGTGTTTATCTTCACATATATATCGCTATTTCAGAGCATTAAATCCAAATTCTAATTTCTGCCGGACCGGCAACCGCTCTTTCAAACCAGTTCCTGTACACAGCTAAGTATTCTATAAGTCTCTAGCTGTGTCATTCTCGATAAAAGCATTGGATATGTAATCCTGATGATTTCTAATAAGAATGAAACGCGTAGGTTACTTCCCTTGCTTTTATCGAGAATCTCAAATTGTAATACGTGACGTATTCTATTCTATAGCGATTAGGTCTTCAAAATGTTTATTATAAACATACGGAATATTTTCGAATATTCTGTGTTTATCTTCACATATATATCGCTATTTCAGAGCATTAAATCCAAATTCTAATTTCTGCCGGACCGGCAACCGCTCTTTCAAACCAGTTCCTGTACACAGCTAAGTATTCTATAAGTCTCTAGCTGTGTCATTCTCGATAAAAGCATTGGATATGTAATCCTGATGATTTCTAATAAGAATGAAACGCGTAGGTTACTTCCCTTGCTTTTATCGAGAATCTCAAATTGTAATACGTGACGTATTCTATTCTATAGCGATTAGGTCTTCAAAATGTTTATTATAAACATACGGAATATTTTCGAATATTCTGTGTTTATCTTCACATATATATCGCTATTTCAGAGCATTAAATCCAAATTCTAATTTCTGCCGGACCGGCAACCGCTCTTTCAAACCAGTTCCTGTACACAGCTAAGTATTCTATAAGTCTCTAGCTGTGTCATTCTCGATAAAAGCATTGGATATGTAATCCTGATGATTTCTAATAAGAATGAAACGCGTAGGTTAATTCCCTTGCTTTTATCGAGAATCTCAAATTGTAATACGTGACGTATTCTATTCTATAGCGATTAGGTATTCAAAATGTTTATTATAAACATACGGAATATTTTCGAATATTCTGTGTTTATCTTCACACATATATATATATATATATATATATATGTAGGAGGTGAGTTTTATTGTAGTACAATAAAGCAATGCAGATATCGGATAAGAAGCACTCTACAGTTTGTAGGACTGGAGTATACATAATATAAGATCATAATGTTGATCATAATGTTGATTTAAAACTGCACTATCCACAAGTGTTTTTTAGCCTTCATATCATGTTCTCCTGTTTTATCTGATGAAAACACAAATATTATTGCATGATGATGTTTGTTTTTGAAATGCGCATAATAAAATACATGGAACTCCTTTAACCATCTTTTGATCTTATATTATTTATATATATATATATATATATATATATATATGCACACACACATATATATATATGCACATATATATATGATTATACATGTACATTTACACATACATATAATTATTATTGCATTGGCAGTATCGATAGAGGGTGAGATTCCATGCTTTGCAGAATAGAGTTATGGCCCTTTACGTTTTGATTTCAAATCCTGCCGAGATTAACTTTGGCTTTCATCTTTACGGGGTCGATAAAATAAAACAGTAGTAATGCCTTGGGGAAATTGCTGGCCTTGTGCCAATGTAGAAACAATTATTATTATTTTTATTATAGCAGTGATTGCATGGTGGGGGAGCGTAAATCATATTCATGGCAAAATATCTATACTCTACTATTTCCCTTCAACTAGTAACATTACGCATACATACATACACACGCGCGTGTGCACATATACATAAACTCCTGCACACACACACATATGCTCAAATACACTGCAGTGTATATCATTCTTTGATGCAGTTGCACTTAATATTTGCAGTCACTGCTGCTGTTGCAGTGATTGATTCTGCTGCAATTGCTGTAAATAGCGGTAGTAGCCTTTGTTGCTGCAGTTGCTGCTGCAGCAATCGCTATTATGTACCTTTTTGCACTTAATGCTGCTGTGGTTAATTTGATTGTTGTCTGTTGGTAATTCTATTTTGAAAGGATCTAGTAGACCAGTTACAGATCGAATAACAACATTGTGATATTGTACGTGTTATTTTTGTTTGTTCCTGTTTCACCCAAATTAGGCTTTGCTCATGGAAGGACTATGAAGCAAAGCTGCTTCAGTTATAACACTCTTTGGGAATTTTTTGTATGCAGAATTATATAATAAATGTGTCCTTTAAAAATAATTGACTTTCTATAGATTTCCTCATTTTCAGGTATTTTTGTAGCAGCTATTGTTGCAGTAGTTGTTTTCATCGTTGAGAGGTTAAGAAGTTCGCTTTGCATTCATGAGATCCCTGGTTCGACTTTAATACGAAGCGTCTCAATTAAGCGTCTTTAGCATAGCCTCCGATAAGCCTATACCTTGCAATTGAAGTTGAGTAGACGGAAACTGCGTGGAAGCCTGTTGGATATATTGTGCCGGTAATTCAAATGTCCAACCGTGTTACATAATTTGCGATACTGATTCGGGCTGAAAATTACGCTACGTTGTATACGTCTCTAGAGAAGGCTAAAATATTTACAGGTTCTTACACGAGTTTGATCGAAAAACTGAATGTTCACCCCTGAAACCAAAGAATTAATCATCACCAAAATGATCATCATCAATAATTGTATATTTTTAATTCATGTCATGCAGAAAGACATTCCACTAGTGACTATCTCAGATTCGACTGGATTATCGCGGTTAAACTTCATTTGACAAAATGATTATTCTGTAATGGTTATTCAAAATGGTTATTCTATAAATAAAACAATAGCAACTATAGTAGATCATAATCTTTTTGCTTCAAGTCTCACCACGATTCCGACAGATAAATGGATGCCGCTCTGAATATGAACAATTTTGGTAGTCCATCTTATTTTCTTCTTATTCTTCTTCTTATTGAGAAGGCCATGGGCCGCAGTAATCAGACACACCTTCCAGAAGATTCTTTCAGAAGCAACCATTTCTATTTGATCCGGCCAGATCACCAAGCGAGACAAACCGAACTCATGCATGTAATTCAGCCACCTGCTTTCAATTACTCGTGGAAACAGCCACCTGCACATCGCAGGCTTCCTTCAGATGACGTGTGTCTCAGTATTCGCAGCAGTGATTTTCATTCCTGCCGAGCAACATTGGGCTGTAAACCTATTCACTGCTTTTCGGAAATCAACTTCCGCTGCATTAAGTTGCGCCATGTCATCTGCAACTTCAACTTACCGATTATATTGATGTTGGTATCGTATCTAACCCTGCTTCGTATGTCAATCCTGTTCATGAAGATTATGAATAAGAGAAGCGTCAGTACGCATCTGAGGCGGAGTCCGACACTCACATTGAATGGATTCGACTGAGCATCTTTCATCCAAACATAAATGCTCGGACACTTGTATAGAGACTTCAAGCACTCAGAAGCTGCGCATCAGTCTC
>OZ024742.1:191943856-191948856 GCA_964016885.1 Eledone cirrhosa
ATTTCCCCCACCCCAAAATTGCTGCCCTTGTGCTAAAATCAAAACCCTCAAATCCTGCCGAGGTTAACTTTCATCCTTACGGGGTCGATAAAATAAAGTACCAGTAATGTACTGAGTTAATTATTGGCCTTGTGCCAAAAGTAGAAAAAATTATTATGGCGGTGAATTAACAGTATCGGTAGAGAGTAGAACGCCAGCTTTCTAGCATAGTTATGTCATACGGTCTGAGTTCAAATCCCGTCGAGGTTAACTTTGCCTTTCATCCTTACTGGGTCGATAAAATAAAGTACCAGTAATGTACTGGGTAATTGCTGGCCTTGTGCCAAAGTAGAAGCAATTATCATAATGGCGGTGGATTTGCAGTATTTGTACAACGTCAGGCGGGACACCTTTAACAAAGTCCATCTTGTATGCATGCAAACCTGTTGATTTGAAGAGTGAACATAAGCACGAATCACCTGGCTCCCGAGGCACAGGCAGCTTCACAGTTACAATAACATATCACACTACCGATATACAGAAATATGTTTCTCCCGGTTTCACACACACACACACACATTATATATATATATATATATATATATATATATATATATATATATATATATATATATATATATATATATATAGTGGCGATGAATTAGTTTTGCGAGGTTTTTTATATGAAATCGTGTGTCGAAACAAATATTGTTATACTTGGGAGGGTCATATTTGTGTAATATTGCCAGAATTAATAACAGAACACACTCACTGTTTGGTTGGTTTTCGCTTCTCGCTTCTGTGTTTTTATATCGGTAATCTAATATACTCGGTCCTCAATGTTGCCATTGACTGACCGGCGGTCAAAATTAATACAGATACAATATAGACAAAAGCACATATATATAGTTTATCATAAATCTTTCGTTGCACATCTGCAACATCGTCAGTGGTGCTATATTTTCCTCCTGTTGTATTGTATGTCTACGCCATTTTTATTCAGATATAAAAGACACAGAAGCGAGAAGCGAAAACCAACCAAACAGTGAGTGTGTTCTGTTATTAATTCTGGCAATATTACACAAATATGACCCTCCCAAAGTATAACAATATATATATATATATATATGTAGATAAATCTACCAAAAGTTTACGGTAGTGTCCAATCCGTATGAAGAACTCAATGTAATCCGGATATCATGAAAAGAGAAGATGCATTCAAAAACTACTTTCGGTGAAAAATAAACGGAAAACAGAGTCAAGATAAATTAATAAAATAATGAATAAACAAAGAAACAGTTCCTTATATTAAAAAAATTCATCATTTTACGATCGTTTCTAGGATATATATGTGTTAGAGTTGGTATGCATATTCTATAGATCTATGTACAATATTTATACAAACTATCAGAGGGAATATACATACCTACACATATATATGCTGTCTTCAGAAATAATGATATTTGTTTATTGAAAAAAACAAAGATTCAATACAATAGGTCTGTTTGGGAACAGGTTTTGAATTGACCAATAGAGAGATAGTGAGGGTCAAGATAGTAATATAGATAGTAATATAGTAGAAGAACCTTAAATTATGGGTAGAGGAAGGTAGATTTCAGTTTTGGATGAAAAAGAATATTATGAATGAAGGATTATTTTAGGGAAGAAATAGGTCTTATGCTGATCTCAGAAATAATTTTATTTGTTCATTGAATAAAACCAACAAAGATCTAATATATTCTGTCTGTTTGGTAAGAGGTTTAGAATTAATCAATAGAAAGTTAATAATTGGCCAAATGGTGAAATAGTAGTAATTGAAGCTTATTTTAGGGGTGAAAATAGGTCAGGTGAAACCTAATTAATATACACTTTAGAAAGTAATATATAAACTATTTTTAATTTAGTTAACCTATAATTAATATTCTACTACTGATGAACTACATAATTCTGCTTTAAATATTATAAACCTAATTAATATACACTTTAGAAATTAATATATAAACTATTTCTAATTTATTAACCTATAATTAATACTCTACTACTGATGAACTACATAATTTTGTTTTCCTTCTTACAACTATCATTTCCTAAAACTGATACCATTAAGTAAACATATATAATGCTTTAACTTCAGGTTATGACTCTATGTTCCTTGAAAACTATATATATTTATTATTTCTCACTAATAAATTTAATCCCCCCCCCCAATAATTATATGTATATGTAAGTGTGTATGTGTGTGTATATATATATATATGTATGTATGTATATGTGCATGTATATATATATATATATATATATATATATATATATATATATATATATGTATATATATATATATATATGTGTGTATATATATATGTGTGTGTATGTGTATGTATATGTGTATATATATATATATATATATATATATATATATATATATATATATATATATATATATAAGTATATATATATATTATTTTTATATTCTTTTAATTTCCCCTCATCTTTAACACCACTTTTCAACTGCATCTAACTCTTATTTATCATATCTATATGTATTAGTATAATTTTATCAATAAAAATATACCCATCAATTAAATTAATTTATATTCTTTTCATAGATGTATTTTTTTCACTAACATTCTTATCGTAAAACTTTAGTCACCTTAGATATTTGTATTGGCATTACTATTTTATAACAGCAACTGCTTGTATACCTTTTACTGACCACCTGACTTATTTTCACCCCTAAAATAAGCTTCAATTACTACTATTTCACCATTTGGCCAATTATTAACTTTCTATTGGTTAATTCTAAACCTCTTACCAAACAGACAGAATATATTAGATCTTTGTTGGTTTTATTCAATGAACAAATAAAATTATATCTGAGGTCAGTATAAGACCTATTTCTTCCCTAAAATAATCCTTCATTCATAATATTCTTTTCCATCCAAAACTGAAATCTACCTTCCTCTACCCATAATTTAAGGTTCTTCTACTACTATATTACTATCTTGACCCTCACTATCTCTCTATTGGTCAATTCAAAACCTGTTCCCAAACAGACCTATTGTATTGAATCTTTGTTTTTTTCAATAAACAAATATCATTATTTCTGAAGACAGCATATATATGTGTAGGTATGTATATTTCCTCTGATAGTTTGTATAAATATTGTACATAGATCTATAGAATATGCATACCAACTCTAACACATATATATCCTAGAAACGATCGTAACATGATGAATTTTTTTAATATAAGGAGCTGTTTCTTTGTTTATTCATTATTTTATTAATTTATATATATATATATATATATATATATATGTATATATATATATATATATATATATATATATATATATATATATATATTTATATATATATATATATATATATATATATATATATATATATATATATATATATATATATATATATATATATATATATATATATATATATATATATATATATATATATACATACATATACATATATATAAAACTGTAGTTGTCTCTGTGTGTGTGTGTGTCCTCATTTTTGCAAAGTCTATACAAATCCACATTTCTACTCCGATTGACTTCAAACTTGCATTTAAATATTCCTTGCTATCTAAAGATATTAACTTTTATTTTCAATTTTCTGTTGTTTAAGGGGTGTTAGGCGCCGGTTATCGATCTCCGTCGCGCCCTTATAATATCTGTCTGTATGTCTGATTGTGTCTGCATTACGACATTATGAGAAACATTGATGACGTACTATGTTCGCTATTTTCCGTTCATTGCCAGGGAACGTCTTCACGAACCAAAGTATCGTCTTCCAGTTTTCCTTCGGTTGCAACGTTTTTCGAAATATTTACTTCTGCGTTCACAGATTGATTTTTTTTTAGTTTCAGAATATCCCGTTAATGGTGAAAGCAGCGATTCTTTGCTTAAACTTTAATTTGTTATTTTAATATATAATATAAGCGAGGTAAGCCAGCCCAGTTGCCACTTCTTGTCAATAAACATTAATCTTTTGTGTGCTATTCATCTAACAGTAGACCAACAAATTCCAACTAAACGGAGCGTTGACAAGAATGACGGCGAATGAATCTTCGAGGTAAGCAGTTTCTTCCCGAGTTGTTAGTTCACGCAGGATTCTCTGCTACACCTTTTCGTATTAATACCGAACAACGTACTGCTGGTCATTCCTTCCTCCAAAAGCCGTACAAAGCGGACATGTGCATCGGGCAGATGGATCGGGTGCAAATCTACACCAGGCCTACGCGAGAAATTCGCAAAGGACTGCACCGACAGGGATAGAGAGAAAGAGTAATTTAGTGGAAAGTGTGCGAATGAATTGTTGAGGTAAGTAGCCTCTGCCTTATTGCTATGACACTGGAACCTTCTGCCACCTTAACCTGTCACTTTCTCTTTCACATTCACTCCAATAGGCCAAAACAGAGGAATATGAAAAGAAGGGACTCAACACTATTTCTATGAACAATGCACGTAGACAGCTAAACTGTACTTTCAACTTCTTAATTTTCTCCAAATAAAACAAGTTTCCTGTCGGTATATTTTCGTGAGTTTTAACAGGCACTAACAAATAAAGGTTTCTCATTGGAGGTGCTATTACCAGTGTTCTTACCCGTGCAACGCCGAGATACACTGCTAGTATTTATTTATATATATATATATATATATATATATATATAGAGAGAGAGAGAGAGAGAGAGAGAGAGAGAGAGAAAGAGAAAGAGAGAGAGATACTGTATATATATATATATATATATATATATATATATATATATCTGTGTTTGTGTTTCTGTATCCTGCGTTCAATCGCGGGTAACCACAATAAGTAAGGTACTCAATACATAATAGAGTATATAATGTTTAATATAGAAATGGCTTCTACAGGTTTAGAAATGTTTCATTCGAAGGAAATCATCAGAGCAAACATCACGAGCGCTCTATCTCAAAATTATTTTTGAAAAGCATTAGAAATGCGCAACCGGTAATAACTTAAAACTAAAACTGAATA
>OZ024742.1:191953856-191998856 GCA_964016885.1 Eledone cirrhosa
CACGCCATTTTTTCATTCATATATTTTTCTAAGGCGGGTAAAATTCCCCAGATCCATGGACGAGTTCTCTCCAGCGGTCTCTGTCCCTCATTATCGCTTCCATGTCCTGCGTCTCCAATATATATATATATATATGTATGTATGTATGTGTGTGTGTAAATGTATATGTATATATATATATATGAATGCGTCCATATTTTTTATACTTTCTTTTATGCATTATACATTAGAAACTACTACTACTAATACTACTACTAATACTACAACTACTGCTACTACTAATACTACTACTACTACTACTACTACTACTACTACTACTACTACTACTACTACTACTGCTGCTGCTGCTGCTGCTGCTGCTTCTTCTTCTGGTGCCGCTGCTGCGAAACGTTACTTACGATGTCTCGAACCTTTCCCAGCTACAGTCGCAAAAATGTAAGTGACTCGAAAATGTTATCTTTACATAGACATTAAAATGTCCATTGCTTATATATATATACATTGGATACAGAATGGTGTAGTGGTTAAGATATTCACTTAGCTATCATCAGGTTCTGTTTTCGATGCCCTTGCTTGCCATGCTAAACAAAAATTGTCTTTTACCATAGTCTTGGATTGATTAATGCCTTTTGAGTGAACTTGGCTAAACGGAAACTATTTTGGAGGCCGTTGAATGGACTTAATCAGTAATATAATGAACCTGTTTTGTTACAGACTGTAGCACTATGAATGTCTCTGAGATTCAGATTAAGGGTACTCAGCCCCTTACGCGTTAATTTCCTGAGCAGGCTGTTATGTTGATCAATCAACTGGAATGGTCATCATCGAAATCGACAGGGGTCCATTCCATGTTACACTGATATGCCTATATATAAATAATGATCTAATATATTTTCGTGAATTTCTGTAACCCAGTAATTATTTTTCATCCTTTTTTTCCTGTGTGAAGGATATTATATTGACTTGAAATGTTACATAGAAAATATTCGTCTATCCGTAGAGTCATCTATTGTAATTGTCAACATCAAAGCAGGACGTAATATTTCTTTTATCTCACATAGCTTTCGCTTCCTTATTGCACTTGGCATCAGATGACTAAGAATATGCAATTCACTTTTCTAAATACAATACTAATTCTAATACAATTATATTAAGCCTTTCATTACCATATCTCTAATGAGAGACTGCCAATAATTTTTAGTTAATTTTGAAAATAACCAAACAACGTTTTGGAGAGGGGATTTCGTCATAGAATTAACATTTACATTATTAAATTGGTGTTTGGAACGTAAATAAGAAAGGTTCTTATATAAAATTATGATAGATGGTTTGTTGATAGGTAAAACACTCTAAGACACATATTTTTATGATCAATCCAGGGTTAGTTTCAGGTAATATTGGTACGAAAATGCATAAAATAAGATTCATCGTTAAATTCACTAAGATAGTAAATAAGTTAATGAGTAAAAAGAGAAGTAAGGTAAATGTTAATCATCACGAAGAGCAAAGGTCAAAAGAAATGTCCAATATTAGTGAAAGTCTTACAGCTACATACATCGTAAAATTGCAACAAGAAAGTTGAATGAATATATGTGTGTGGGCGCCTGTAGGTTTATATTAGAATATATCTTCAAAATTCCGTAGTATTATAAACATTCCAACAATGAATGTGCACGCACACACATACACACACACACACACAGACACATACAGACACTCACACATACACACGCACATGCACACGCACTCTCACATACACATATACATATATATATATATATATATATATATATATATATATATATATATATATATCATTAAAAACACGTGCGATATATACCGGAAACAGAAACTTCGGAAGGGTAAAGTACACAGACAATTTCCGCCTATTGGTTGTCTTCTGGTGATCATTAGAGTTTCAGATGATTCCAAAGACTGGACTATTCAACTCCAGTACATCAATAGGTTCTAAAGAAAGATATTTATTCGGAATGAAATCTTAATGGACGTTGGGTAAAAAAAATGAAATAACTACATACTGATATGGGACAAGAAAATTGTTACAAACGAATGTAATACACAAATGTGGGTAAGTAACGGTAATAAGAATAAATAAATTAATAAAAGTATGTTCGAGCAATCACATTGGAACTAATATTAATAGGCATGAGATGTGTTGAAGTTGACTGAGCAGGTCACTAGTCAAATCAGAAAAGAATGTAATATAGGTTTGAACGGAATTTGGTTGATAGGGCAGTATTGAGAACCGAGAGAGAGAGGGAGGAAATTAAAGATTGATGGATATAGGAGTAGAAATAGAGATTGATGGATAGACGAGGGAGAGAGAAAGAAGTGAGGGATAGTGAAGGAGAGAGAGAGAGAGAGAGAGAGAGGAGAGAGAGAGAGAGAGAGAGAGAGAGAGAGAGAGAGAGAGAGAGAGAGAGAGAGGGAGAGAGAGAGAGAGAGTATCACAGTAGTAGTAAACAACAGTTCTGATTTCAAGATTTGACTGTGTAGGTTAAAATGATAATATTTAAAACACGCATAAAACATATTCAGGAAACAGAAAACTCGGAAGGTAGAGGTACATGGACAATACCCGCTCATCGGCTGTCTTCTTTGGAACATTATGATTTCGGATACTTCCTAAGACAGAACCTTTCACAACAGGTGCATCAATAGTATCAACAAGAAGATATCCATTTTCTTTTCATCCCGAATAGGTATCTTCTTTTATATATTATTGAATCACTGGTGGGGAATAGAAGTGTCAATGGAAGCAACCGAAATTAAAACAATCCCCAGAAGACAGCTGACGAGCGAAAATTGCAGTTGAATAAAAATAATATGAATAGAAATTCCTTATGCAGTTTCAATTCATTGGTATGCCATGGGCGAGTTATTCGTGTTGTTTCCTGAAAACCTTTCTGACATATGAATTACTTCAAACACACTCACAATGTCATCACAAATTGGGTAACCAACATCTAACCATTTGTTGAAGATAGTCCTAATCTTAGTGCCTCTGGAACATTCAAGAAGGCAAGAAATATGTAAGGTTCGAACACACCTACATGAAAACAAAATTAATAATAAATTTGGATACACGAAAATACGCACAGATTAGCACATACACCATCACATCACTCATAAGACATTCACATCGCATATACACCCATTACATACATATGCATACTAATACACGCCTGTACACACACGATTTTGTATTCAAATATATATGTAATTACACACACGCGTGTATATACGTTCAGACACACAAACACAAATATGTTATCTTGTTGACGAAAAAAGAACCACATATTCATAAATTTATTATCGTTTTTTTCTTACCTCTTCGACCTTTTTCACTTTTATTCTATTTCTTTTTGCCCTTCGCTCTATTTTCTTCCAAAATATCTTTTATACACTTTTATACAGTCAGTAATGTCCTCAAACATTGATATCTATATGTAAACACTCAACACAGATTGAAAGCTATACACGCACAACCCCGCATGCAAAATGATGCACCACACATTCACTCACATACACACGTACTACTAACAACCACATACGCATATATACACATATATAAACCCATATAGATACATACATAAACACATATATAAACACATATATATAAACACATATACATAAACACATATATACATACATAAACATATATATATAATATATAAACGGTTATAAAAACATTGATAAACACATGTATAAATATATATATAAACATATATATACGAGTATAAATATATATATATATATATATATATATATATATAAACATATAGAAACACAGAACTACACTACTAACATGCATGCATCATATACACGTGCATATATAATTGGGTAAGTGGCCCTCGTTAATCTACACTATGAAAAAACTTATTTCCCATTCGATTAATTTTCATTGAATTCACACACACACACACACACACACACACACACACAAGGATATATATATATCATTTTTGACTTTTTCTAATATTTCTTACTCTGGGAATACCAAAGTAGGATAATTCGAATTAAACTTTCTCAGGTTGTTTTCAAATTAGCTTCCCAAATATTTCAGAAAAAAATAAAAAATAAAACCTTACATTTTTAATGCTCCTGGCGCTTCCCACGTTCTTTAACTTATTAGTGATTATGATGATGATGATGATGATGATGATGATGATGATAATGAGGATGATAATAATAATAATAGATCAAATTTTTTATGTCAAAATTCTTCCTATAATTGTTTATGATAACTGATGACATCCCCAATTATTATTGTTTCATTATTTTACCTCCATCTATTTATATACACATTAATACATAGCTGTATTATATATTAAGGATGGTTTTCCGATGAGAAATAGGAAATAATCACAGTTGAATAATGTAATAAATACGTCACTCAAGTATAAGTTATTCATTTTATATATAAATGACTTCATCATAACTAGAAATATTTCATTCATATTAAATGTTCACAGTTTTAATCTTGTAGATGTAATTCTGTATCTCACTCTCCTTATCACCTTCTCTCTCTCTCTCTCTCTCTATATATATATATATATATATATATATATGTGTGTGTGTGTGTGTGTGTGTGTGTGTGTGTACACATACACACACACACACACTACGTCTGTCTACTGCCTGCAGATGGTGGATAGTTACAACCATAAACGGGAGCAAGAGCAAGGTACATATTTGTGAGCAGCTAAAAAATAATTGTTTCTACTTTAGGCACAATGCCAGCATTTACCCAGTGCATTACTGGTACTTTATTTTATCGACCCCGTAAGGATGAAAGGCAAAGTCAACCTCGACGGGATTTGAACTCAGATCGTAAAATGCTAAAAAATAATAAAATCGTTTACGAACTTGTGACGTTGTTATATTTACAACTTTTACATTTTAACGATATGAATGTAATAATTTTGTTTTTCTGTCAAGGTAAGGAGTGGAAGACCGTGTGCTGCTTGATCCTTATTAGGTTCTCCAAAACTGTAGAGACCGACGAAGGTT
Source organism: Eledone cirrhosa (assembly GCA_964016885.1). Classification (NCBI taxonomy): domain Eukaryota; kingdom Metazoa; phylum Mollusca; class Cephalopoda; order Octopoda; family Eledonidae; genus Eledone; species Eledone cirrhosa. The sequence continues at coordinate 191,958,891 of OZ024742.1, forward strand.
TCCTCAAACCGTAGAGATTGCCCAAATCCATACAACAGTGGACATATTTAAAGGAATTGAAATGCCACAATGGGAATTTGAACTCAATAAAGTGCAGGATCAACTACCAAATTTCATTTCACGCGAACGAATGAAAGGTAAAACTGACCTCGATGAGATTAGAGTACATATTTGTACTTCATTTATCGATAACGAAATGGGAACATCGACAGGAATAGATTGTCAAGTCTAGAAATCCGGAACGGATTGAGCAAAGCATTCTGATCAATGATTAACGACTAGTCAATTTGCCGCCTTACAGTGGAATATAATGAAATACGATGTAATATGATATGAAATAGCTACAGATATTACCAGACACTTTCTTTTTATGATAAACTGTCGAACGTTATAGCGTAACATTTTATATTACATCTGGAAATAAATGTTTTCAACAGAAATTCTATAATACTTTATTTCATATAAACACGCACAAAGGCATATACACTTCGCACTCCTCAGACACACACACGCACAGATATATGTTTCCCCTAAACCCCGCTACCTCTTTACTATATGAATTCAAAAGTAGTGTGTGTGGGGGGGGGGGGGGGCGTATAGCACAAAGACAATGGAAAAATAAAGGAAAGACTGAATATATATATAATTGGATATATGAGAGAGATGAACACAGATATAAGTATACATGTGTTTCAATTAAAAATGACCAAGTTAGCTAGGTTAAAAAATATTAATTTAAAACAATATGGTTTGCCTGACTCGATTTAACGTAATAAATCAATAAAAAATAACAAACCTATATCGGGCAAATAGCCGGATACCCGGACAGATGTAAATCTGTTTCACAATGATTATTAAGTGAAAGCTAGAATTCCTGTGCTCTTCTGCGGGTATCCATGAACATTCGTACCTTTCACTTCAAATGATCAGGTATAAACGCACATGATACAGCGCCTAACGCGTCTCATACTCATGCCGCTAAAAATAGCTATTTAATTATAAAAGACTATTTTGAGTTTCTGGTTCATCTGAATCATTGAGCGCTTGCCACACATCTCGGAAGTTGTTTTTCACTAATTCCAAAGCCGAAATACGATTCTCGCTAATTTATATTTGTATTTATCTCCAGAGTCTAGCTATTGACCAGTTAATTTTCTTGATTTTTTTAGTTGATTCTATTGACTGATGAATAGCTTTTGTTAACTTATAACCATTCTGTTGAGAGCTTAATTCGTTTTGTGATATTTTGCATTTTTGCAATAATATACACATAATGAATTTCATCCGCCAAAAATAAGGGTTGCCTCCCTTGTCGAGCCCCACGTGGGTATCGGTAACGGTCATTCTTTGCCTGGCACTTGAACTAAAATCTGTTGAGAAAGTGACTTACTTGTTCAATCATCTTACCAGAAGCCTAACATTACTTGTCTAAGCGGACAGTACTTGATTTAGGAGTCGCAGAAACCCAAATGCTGGAGTTTACTAACTATCCAGGGGTCCGGGTCAATTTTTTCAATCACATTTTTTTTATTTCTTTGACCCGAATTACTTGGTCGTTTCTATGGTTGTGCGGATGACGGTTTAACCATCGTCTCAGTGTGTTTGGCTTTTATCGTATGTTGTAGCTCTGGTTCGTCAGAATTATTGAGCGCTTGCCACACATCTCGGAAGTTGTTTTTCGCTAATTCCAAAGCCGAAATACGATTCTCGCGAATTTATATATATATATATAGGAACAAGTATGACCTCAACGGCAGAGCTCAAGCCGTTTCGACGGCTATTTCTGGACTAAAATATTTTTTTTAGTCCGGAAATAGCCGTCGAAACGGCTTGAGCTCTGCTGTCGGGGTCATACTTGTTCCTATTACCCACTCTACTACCCTAAGTATTGAGTACTTTGATGCGTTATGGTCCATCTGGTTCCTTACAACAATTCCTTCGTTATATATATATATATATATCCACAAACCCTCCATCTCAATTCTACTTTTGAAAAGCACAAGAACTGCGAAACCGGTAAAAGAACCAAATAACTCCAGTTGCATTTTCGATTTCATCATTTGATCCTTATATATATATATATATATATATGTATATATATATATATATATACACAGTTCAAGAGTAACCAATCTTAAAGAGAGAGATTGAGATAGTAGAGGAGATATGAGAGGAAAGATTGGTGAGTTAGTTAGAAGCCAAAGCGTAAAGGCATGTGCTCAATGTGCAATATGCAGTAGAAAGCAGCTAGGTGGGTGGGTTCGTGCAGAGGTTAGGTGTGCAGAGCTGGAAATATTCATTAGTTAAGCAAAACAAGACCACAAATTTCACAAGGAAGACATTATTAAAAGATTGTCAACATATTTAGTTTGATGTAGGGAATGTAGAGAATAATAATAATAATAATATTAATAATAATAATGCACACAATGCAGCCTCGACAGATGAGTACTGCTTGATTATGGCTGACAGCTGATGAAACAAAGGTACTATAGTAAAACTAATATATGGAACATTATATTATGTAACATTATTTTAATTTATATTCCTCTGAGTTCCAATGAGCCACTCTGTTTTTTTAAATATGTTAATTATTTTCAACTGAACCAGATCAATTATGATACATAGTCATCTGATCCAGAAATATTATACAGAGTAGCGAAACAATTGTAAACGGGCATTATTATTATTAACATTATTATTATTATTATTCTCTACATTTCTTACATCAAACTAAATATGTTGACAATCTTTTAATAATGTCTTCCTTGTGAAATGTGTGGTCTTATTTTGCTTAACTAATGAATATATATATATATATATATATATATATATATATATATATATATATATATATATATATAGGTATTAGGATTGGTGCTCTGAAATAGCGATGTATGTATAGTATATGTGGCAATATACCGTATGTTTAATTAAAAACATTTAGAAGACCATTCGCTATCAGTTTTAAAGTAGTCAATATGTCACTTACTTCTTTTCGGCGAAAGAAGGGAGAGAAGCTGACAGTATGTTTCACGCTGGTTGGCGTTCAGCAGAGTGCCAAATATACTATACATACATTCATGGATACACCGCTATTTCAGAGTACCAATCCTAATACCTAATTTTTGCTGGACCGGCAATCGCTCTGTATAATCAGCTCCTGATTATTACTGGAATAATATAACAATCCAGCTGCTATAACATTCGGCGGAAGCAGAGGTTTTCGTGGCTCTGATGAATGCCAACCAGAGTGAAACAGACTGGCAAGGGTCTCATGTGCCTACAATATTCAAACATTTAATCATTCACCCACGAGATAGACGTTGATCGATCAAATAATTCTCAAGAACGAAACAGACGGAGGATCCAACATCATTTTAATATGATGACTCTAAACTAGTCTTGATAATTCTTGTTCAACCGTACGTATGTTCTTATATATTCATTTATTATCATAGTCTATCATGAGATAAATGCAACATGGTATTCATAAAAATAGTTTAGTGATAGATACAATGAACAGATCCCATTAAAATTATTTTACGATACATTTTCTAACGTTATAGACCAATAATTTATAGCAATACTGTTATGGAATGTGTTATACAGAATTTCCATAACAATTAACTGCAGATAGACATATGTGTATATATTCATACATACACACGCACATGCGCACACACACACACACACATATATATATATATAAGAAAAACATTAAGAAAGATGCTGATGTTACATAAATCGTTTATTCATAATTATTTCAACGGTTCTCTTATGCAATACCATATATATATATACATATATATATATGATGGTTGCAACTCCATTTCGAGTAATGCCATCTCTTGATACTGAAAAGTGAACATCATGGACATGGCTTTATAGTCCTGCTAGGGACTTGCCTATAACCAGCAATGCCATGCAGCCCAAAAAATGTCGTAGCATATCAAGCGGTGCCAGTGCTTGAAGATTTTGTAAGCGAGGAAAGGCCTTGCATGGGGCGAATACCACCTTCTGAGAACCGAATGCGTTTGACCATAAAGTAGAACTGGTGTACATCATTGGAAGCAAACGAAGTCATAGGTTTTATATCAGAGTGAGCTTCTAGAGAGATGACTTAATGAGGAATAATGTTCTCTCGCTAACCCCCCCCCCCCCCACACACACACACACACAAATATATATTGGTGGAGTTGCCGGGTTAGTCACCAACGATCCGACCATGCAAAGGTTGTACTGGTTTCATCATGTTACCAGTGGCACTGAAGAGCATCCTGCCATAATATATATATATATATATATTTTCATTCTGATGACTGAAAACAGATTTGTTTGCTTTCAAGAAATCACTGGTAAATGAAATAATTATCTTATGTTGTTTATTACATAACTAATAAGCTCTGTAACCAACATAGAGCACTCTTTTTTCCTGTACCTTTCCGACGGAATTACTTCATTTACACACACACACACACACACACACACACACACATACACACACACACACACACACACACACACACACACATATATATATATATATATATATATATATATATATATATATACTTAGCTGAGATAATACCCGGGAGCGGAGGTATTCCCAGTGTTCCCATTAAAATGGCAAATGCTTTTTAGACCAGAAATGAAATCAAAATATAGGACTGATAATGAAAAGCAAAGACAAATTCATTTACGAATCAATAATACAAACAAATATTGTTGATTGCATTGGTCAGGCGAGAACATGTTTGTCAGAGAAGTTGAGTGTTGCTATTAGGAAACAAATAGAACCCCCATTAGGATGGCTTAATATTATTGGAATTTCCTGAAATTTTGTGAATATGCATCATATCTTGTCATTTACATATGGTTTAAATTTCATATGAATCGAAGGGAAAAGAATTTCAGCGGGGTTTTGTGCCCCCAGGAAACACTTTGATTAAAATTAAATATACTTATCCAACTACCCTGGGTAATGTAGTTTCAGAATATATATGGTTATGGGGGGGGGGGGGGGCTATCTCCAAAACCATAGGAGGAGTTCGTGAAATCTTGTTCCATTTATTAGCCAAACCTTTCACTATAGGGGGTTTAAACCCCATTTGGGTATTTTACTGTTATCTAAAGTTGCTGAAACTTTTGGAATAGGCATCGTATGTTGTCCTTTACCTATGGTTTAAATTTCATATAAATCGAAGGGAAAAAGTTTCAGTGGGGGTTTTCAGCGGGTGTTTGAACCCCCGGGGAACCCTTTGATTGAAAGAAAATATACGTAAGAAATACAAGGAGCATGAGCCCCACAGACGTGTCAAGTTTCATCAAGATCGGTTTGGTAGTTTTTGAGTTTTAGGTTCACAAACAAACAAACAATATATATATATATATTTGTTTCTACTTTAGGCACAAGGCCAGCAATTACCCAGTTCACTACATATATATATATATATTATTGAATACTGGTGGCTTAGTTCGGATCTAGGTGTTGAAACGGCCAGATCTCAACCGTCGGGGGTTCTGACTCTTGTCATATTACCTACTCTACTAACCTAAGTATTGAGAACCCCGGTTCATTACATAACACCATCTTTATTATATATATATCTGTGTGTGTGTGTGTGTGTGTGTGTGTGTGTGTGTGTGTGTGTGTGTGTGTGTGTGTGTGTGTGTGTGTGTGTGTATTGGTTGTCATGTAACAGGCTCCAGATTTCTGTTTGTGGCTAGTCCTATTCTGAAACAAATTGAAGCAATAACGGCATAGATTTATTTAATTCTATAATCAACACAGATCTTGTCTCATATACCTAAATAACCTTCGTTTACTTTTTCAAGTTTTCACATTATCTACATAGTTAGTATTATATATCCACATTTACAGATGTAAGCTGTTCATCTACATATCTGCATTGTTTCCCTCTGGAGGGAGAATGTGCGAGACTTTTTGTCTATAGCAATTTCTTTCCAAAATGAGAATGTGTGTAAATGCCGAAACGGAACAAAAACGTAATGGAATGAAATATAGCCAAAAATAAAGAAAAATATATATTGGATAAAAAATTATAATAAATAATAAAAAAAAAATAAGGAAAATATTAAAAGAAATATTCAATAATATTTGTAAAACATCAGAGACTGGTGTTCAGAAGGCAACATTTGGAATATTGATAAATACGATCAGGCTATTAAAGAAAAAAAGAGATACATTTTTTTTTAAATCTTCCAAAACTTAGACTTAAACATTAGTTAGATCATTTATATATATCTGATGAACAAGAATTGGCATTCCTCTTCACAATTAATTTTGCGAAACAACATTACCAAAATTGTCTGGGTGATTGGTAGTTATCACAATTCCAGTTTGTATTTATTTTCTTGATTTATTTTTAAATTGAGTCTGGCAAACCCTATTGTCTATAGTTAGTATTCTTTTCACCTTAGCGAATCTGGTCCCTTACGATTTGAACACATATATGTATATATCTGTGTTCGGTTTTCTTTAATATTCAATTATAATATATATATATATATATATATATGTATATATATGTATATATGTATATATATATATGTATATTGGTTGACGGCTACCCCAATTTCGCTTAACAAAGACCAGGTGCGAAATCGCGCTCCAGTCAAATAAATAAAATATAACAGAAAAATACGACACAGCCATATGCATAAAGTCACAGCACCTGTAGATGTTCGTTGTTATTTTCATAGCTATATATCTCCAATGCGCCATATATATATATATATGTGTGTGTGTGTGTGTGTGTGTGTGTGTGTGTGTGTGTGTGTGTGTGTGTAGCGTTTGTTTGTAAGTGTGCGTCCGTTTGTCTATGTATTCAATCCTATACATTTAAAATGTTCGACATATCCGAACGTTGTTTTCAAACCGTTTCGGGGAAGATCAAATTTGATCGAGGAAATTTATGATAAATTGTTAGAATCCTATCTTTGTTTCTTTCTTTTGCAATAAAGAATATTTAGGATTTTTTTTCTTTTGTTTCCTTTTCTATGAAACTGTATTCATCATTATAATAATGTGACTGAAGTGCCAGGAAATATTGAGCGGCTACTTAGAAGTCTTACTCATTCTCACCTCATTACATTTCCACGCCAAATTAGTTGAGTTCTGATCAATTTCTTAAAAGTATTCCAGTCTTGATCTTGTCCTTTTGGTTTTAGTTTCTTTTGTTTTTGTTAGGGCATAAATTATCAAGATCTGTATTATGTAATGTGCCCTTATATTCGTTTTAAAACAGAATAGGGTAATTTTGATTAGATATGTTTTCTATCTCTAGCATTCGGGCAACGGCGTAGATGATTCCTGTTATCTGGTTTCATACAAAAGTTAATGTTTAAAATTTTGTGAACCACGATCTACCACCAAATATATTCCAGCTATGATCAAAATTTTGTGAACCACGACCTACCACCAAATATATTCCAGCTATGATCATCCCACCTTTTTTCTTTCTCTTATTAATTTTGTGAACCACGATCTACCACCAAATATATTCCAGCTATGATCAACATTTTGTGAACCACGACCTACCACCAAATATATTCCAGCTATGATCATCCCACCTTTTTTCTTTCTCTTATTAAGCATAGTGTATCTGAAACATAGTGTATCTTCTTTACCATTTTAAGATAGTAAATTATGATTTATCGCTGATTTAGCCGCACATTCTAAAATATTGAGCGTTCCTGTAGAGGACTACTGGTTGACACGTGTTTGTTTCCACATAAAAGTTATATAATGCCATATCAGCTTTGATTAAGCAGAACTACGATCAAATGTATTCTAGTCACTGCCATACCGATTAAAATATGCAATGTATATAGCATTGGATTTGGAGGAAATTTCGCTGCTATTTCTTACAAGATATGCGGTCACATAAATGTCTATAATTTAGTACGCAACAGTTAGAAGCTGTTATCGTTTAACCGATCACCAGGCATGATCACGTAGGCCCAGGCTCAAAAACATTACAGTCGTAACTATCATAATTTTGTATTTTTAGGACATAGTATATCTTGGAATACATGAAATTTTCTTTTATCATTTTTAAAAACAGGAAGATCAATATAAGGGAATAATTGACTGCTGTTTCTTGTAGATAGTACGGTTACGCACAGAGTAGTTATTCGAAGCTTCCACGCAAAAATGTGTTTTCTAAATAATAACCCCATACTTCTCTCTCTCTCTCTCTCTCTCTCTCTCTCTCTCTCTCTCTCTCTCTCTCTCTCTCTCTCTCTCTCTCTCTCTCTCTCTCATACACACACACCATCTACCACACTCGCATGCACACCCTTAAAAACCAGCATGAATATACGTACAGGTATTCATATACACACAATCAAATATAACCACACACGCGCACTCTCAGATGCCATTTCTTGCACACACGCGCACATGCACATTTTTTCTTCTCTTCCCCAATTCTCTTCATTTTTCACTTTTCCATTTATCTCTCTGCTTCTCTCTCTCTCTCTCTCTCTCTATATATATATATATATATATATATATATATATATATATATATATATATATATTATATCGGTATATGGTTGAAGGCTGATAGAAGAGACTACTCAATACCGAAGTAGAGTTTGAATTTTGATTTTATTAAGCCTAGTCGTGTTATTCTGAAGTTTCTCCTGTGGCGAATCTCCGGGTTAACAAGAATCACTATATAACCCATATATCTATCTATCTATATATATATATATAAATATAAAGATTTACATATACTTAAAGTCATAAATATATATGTGGCAACCGGTCACGTTGTGGCTCAATGAAGAATTAATAAATTAAATAATCAGAGCAATATATCATAAATCATGCCCTTAGAATTATTAGATAAAATATATACCATTTCCTTTCCCAATTAGCATAATTAACCATATAAAAAATCAATTAGACCAGGCTATAAGAATCTAATCTTGAGTTTGTCTCCTGATGAGTCTGTTACACTAGGTCCATCCTAACAATAGGATATCTAAAAATACGGACGAAACCATGGTAGAGATGTAATTACGGTATGTACACGTTTCTTCTAAGTTTAAATTTACACCTAATTGTGTATGGTTGACGGTATATTTAGTCAGTTTCTACATGCTGTTGAAATGTTGGATAAATACTCTATTGGGGTCACCGCGAAGGGGCCGCTTTCGGTTATTTATCAAATATTTCTTCATAGGAGCCTTTATTCTTATAGCCTGGTCTAATTGATTTTGTATATGGTTAATTATGCTAATTGGGAGAGGAAATGGTATATATTTTATCTAATAATTCTAAGGACATGATTTATGAAATATATATATATATATATATGTGTGTGTGTGTGTATATATATATAAGGTAACAACTAATAGTGTTGATAAGCGTTAAGCAGAATCAAGTTTGAAATTATGCATATTTTAAGCTTCTACACAACAGGTTTAATTACAATTTAATCGAGGCAATTAGGGTATATAAAGCCCTTCTGGCTGTGAAAGCGGTGCAGGTGATATGTTTTATCTGTTCTGCAGATGTTTACATTTTTCGGTTATTTCTTATTTAAACATGTCTTATAACTGCTTACAATAAGCCAATATACATACATACGTGCCCACGCACGCAGACATATATATATATAGAAGGTAGTTACGTCGGTTTCGAGATGAGTGTTCCAGATTTGCAATCGAAGGAACAGCTTGCTCGAGAAATTAACATGTAAATGATTGAGATTTTCACCGTAAAATGTGTCCCTTTAACGTAATTCTCGAGAAGATTCTGTCTAACTCAGTGTATGACTTAACTGCACCTTTAAATTACTGGTGAAGGCACATATGGATTAGTGGTTAGAGCATTGGGCTTTCAATTAAGAGGTTCTGATTTCGATTCTCGGACCGGGTCATGCGTTGTGTCATTGAGCAAGACATTTTAATTCACGTTGCTCCAGTTTACTCAGCTGTAGAAATGAGTTGCGGCGTCATTGGTGCCAGTCATTGCCTTTCGCTTGGACGACATCGGTGGCGAGAAGAATGGAGACTGGTATGCATGGGCGTCTACTGGTCTTCCACAAAACAAACCTTGCCCAGGCTTGTGCCTCGGAGGGACATTTTCTATGTGCAAAACCATGGTCATTCTTGATCGAGTGGGGCCATAGAAATTACTGGTGCAGTCAATCCATTGGGCTTCCAAAAACGTATGTACGTGATTTCACTTGAAATGTTTGTTTCTGTTATAGTTTTAATGGAGGATAATATCATGGCGTTATTCTTGACATTTGTGGTGGTGTTAATGGTGGGGAAGTTGATGGTGGCGATGTTGATGGTGGTGGTGTTTATGGTGGTGATCTTGATGGTGGCAATATTCATGGTGGGTCAATTGATGGCGGGGTTGTTGAAGGTGGGGGTGTTGAGGGTGGGGGTGTCGTTGTTAACTCCACAACATTACTACAACACATCCTCTAATGTAGGTATATCTATATATATTCATTTACACGGCCATATAACAGCGATTCTTTGCTGAAACTTTAATCTGTTACTAAAAAAGTCAATATGTGAACGCAGAAGTAAATATTTCAAAAAACGTTGCAACCGAAGAAAGACAGGAAGACGATACTTTGGTTCGTTGAAACGTTCTCTGGCAAAGAACGGAAAAAAAACGAAGATAATACGTCATTATTATACACACATGTATATATATTTTTTTATATATGTTTTACGTGTATTTGGTGTATACGTTCATATGTGTGCGGGTACAGGCGTTGCGTGGGTTTTTGTATGTGTGCGCATGTTTTTGGTTACGTGCATACCCATGGCGGGTGTTTTCGCGTATGCATGTGTATGTACGTATATGGATGCGTGCATGTATATATTTAATTATTGTTGATTTCAATAACCTCTGTAATTTATTTAGATTATTCTTAGCTCTGAAGCCGAGAATCATTCGGTTTCCTGAATAGAATTTTAGTCTACGACTTCATTCATACCATAAACGTGGTTTTGTCTTTGCGTGTAATTGCTCTCAACGTTCCACATAATGAAGTATTATCTTCGTTTTTTTCCATTCATTGCCAGGGAACGTCTCCACGAACCACCTAATTTGAATAGTAGTCTACGACTTCATTCATACCATAAACATGGTTTTGACTTTGCGTGTAATCGCTCTCACCGCTCCAAATAATGACGTATTATGTTCGTTTTTTTACGTTCTTGCCAGGGAACGTTTCCACGAACCAAAGTATAGTCTGCCTGTCTTCCTTCGGTTGCAACGTTTTGGAACTCATACGGTGTATGAAATATCGGAATAGCAGCAATTCCTTCCAGCTGGACCTGAAGAATAGAATTCGCTCTATTAATGATTCTAATGCCGTGCATGTCCACTCCGACAAAACTGGCTATCTATATCAAGTGGAGCGCAGTACTTACCATCAACTGCTATATAATGCTGTAACTAAGGATTACCGTAAAACTAATCGGAGTGTTATTAATGAATGGGTTTAAAATCACCTCTGATCTCAACGTCATGGACCGGATGAAAATCTGGAACCTATTTCTCCCCACTTTACCCTGAAGGATCACAAATCCAATTTCCCGAACAACCCCTCTCCTCAGCTTATTAACCCTACGAAGACCGATTTAGGTAGACTTAGTAAAAGATTTTAGATAGAATTATACCTGAAATTAGAAGCTTGGCCCCTCTTGCACTGTGGAATAATTCTTTCGCGGTGATTGATTGGTTCAACGGCATATGCAACAAGGAACATTGCCGTTTTATCCAATTCGACATCAATAATTACTACTCCTCTTTCACTTTACCACTTCTTCTTAGAGCTATCAATTTCGCTAAAACGCTCACGGTAGTTAAGGATTTCGAAGTTGATGTCATGCTCAATACCCGTAAGTCGGTGATTAATATCGACGACTTTATTTGGATTTAAAAATCTAATTGTACACGATTCTGCGGAGGTTACTGATCTTATCGGCCTTTTCCTTCTTTTCTCTATCAACGTGGGCGGTGGTTTGTACCGTGATGACGATCTTTTAACCATGACAAAGTGCGGCCCACATGCTTGCGACAGGTTCAGAAAATAACTCACAGCCTTCTTTAATGGTTTCAACTATTCCATACAGGTTGAGGCCAACCTCTCGGTCGTTAGTTACCTCGACGTTACCCTCAATTTGTCGAATGGCTTGCACTACCTGTATAGAAAGCCGAATGATACGTTTAATTGCATAAGCAAGCATTCTACCCATCTTGCCAGCATAACCAAGAACCTGGTAAGAAACGTTTCTTGAGGCTTTCCCGTCTATCTACAAACGAGCATATTTCCATCAACCATTCCACATATTACAATGAAGCTCTTGCTCGGAGTGGATTTGTCGATAAGGTAGCATATACCGAGTATGAGCATAGACCTAGGAAATATACATCTCGACGCATTATATGGTATAACCCACCATATAATATGGAGGTGGCCACAGCATTAGCTAAGATCTTTCTCTCCCTTATTATGAAGCATTTCCCCCAGTACATAAATATAAAATTTTTAAGAGAAATACCATTAAAATTTCTTACTCTACGACTCCTAACCTTGCACATAACATCGCTGCTTCAAATTTAGCTAAATTACCTAGTCGTAGGAACACGTGCAACCCTGTAGCTAGTACTAACTGTAATTGTAGGAATCGACTTGACTGCCCTCTATCCGGGAAATGCTTCTCTAGTAACATTCTCTACAGAGTGTATTAATATACACACAAGTATATATATTTTTTTATATATGTTTTATGTGTATTTGGTGCATACGTTCGTATGTGTGCGGGTAGAGGCGATGCGTGAGTTTTTGTATGTGTGCGCGTGTTTTTGTGTACGTGCCTGTATTTGCATACCCATGGTGGTTGTTTACGCGTATGCATGTGTATGTACGTATATGGATGCGTGCATGTATATATTTAATTATTATTGATTTTAATAACATCTGTAATTTATTTACATTATACTTAACTCTGAAGCTGAGAATCATTCGGTTTCCTAAATAGAATTTTAGTCTACGACTTCAGTTATACCATAAGCGTGGTTTTGTCTTTGCGTGTAATTGCTCTCAACGTTCCAGATAATGACGTATTATCTTCGTTTTTTTCGTTCATTGCCAGGAAACGTCTCCGCGAACCACCTAATAGAATATTAGTCTACGAATTCATTTATACCATAAACGTGGTTTTGTCTTTGCGTGTAATTGTTTTCACCGCTCCAAATAATGACGTATTATGTTCGTTTGTTTACGTTCTTTGCCAGGGAACGTTTCCACGAACCAAAGTATCGTCTGCCTGTCTTCCTTCGGTTGCAACGTTTTTCGAAAAATTTACTACTGCGTTCACAGATTGATTTTTAGTTTCAGAAGATGCCATTAAGGGTGAAAGCAGCGATTCTTTGCTTAAACTTTAATATGTTATTTTAATAAATATTTGCTCTACGGTTCTGATATATAGTTATCCTTATCGAGCCCTCTTTGGATTTTAGTCTTCAAAGTTATTATTATTACTATATATATATATATATATATATATATATATATATATATATATATATATATAATCAAGGTTTAGCAAATAAGAGAATGTTTCAAAATAAATAAAAAAATTCACTGTACTTACTATGGCTACCTTTACCGAATCGGTTACGAGTCTCAAAAATAAATGTAAAGTCCTTCGGGCTTCCATTGAAAAGATAAACTCTCGTCAGAAGGTTCTTTTCACTTGGAGAATATAAAATTCCCGAGTTCAAATTACGAACTGGCGCTATTCAAAATTGTTCCCGAGGTAGGAATGAATGATGTGGAAGCAATTCTGTCCAGTGCCGTGTGTAAAGATAGAAGCAGAGGCAGGGAGGGCAGTCTACTACCACTATAAATAGCATATATATATATATATATATATATATATATATATATATATATATATATTTATATATATATATATATATATATATATATATATATATATATATATATATATATATATATATATATATATATATATATATGCGTAAGGCGGGGAGTAAATTGCTCTGATGATCGCCAACAGCGTGAAACAGACAGTTTGTTGGCTTCTCTCCATTATTTCGCCGAAGAAAAGAAGTAAGTGACATAGTCACTACTTTAAAACTGATAGCGTATGGTCTTCAAATGCTTTTAATTAAGCATACGGTATATTGCCAAATATACTATACATACATACATGTATACATCTCTATTTCAGAGCACCAATCCTAATACCTAATTTTTTAACACCAATCTATATATATAAAACTGAGGTTGTCTGTCTGCCTGTCTGTCATTATGTCTGTCTGTCTACTAAAACGGTCGGCACACATCTACTCCTAAACCATACGTTCAAATGTCGGTGAAATTGCTATATTTATAGATGAAGGTCCGGCGGAGACATCGGTCAAAAAAATATTCAAATCGACTCTCGCCAAGGGCAAAGATCAAATTTGTAATATATTGATTTTTCAGTTCAAATGTATAAATAGAGATGAGAGACGAGTTATCTACCTTTTATGGCGTCATTTGTTTATCTATTTACGTTGCGAACGAACTGCGCATGCAAAAGAATAAAAAATACACGAACAGTTTTCGGGCCAGCAAAATTTTAACCTGCAAAATTCATGAGTTCGAAGTTTCAACAGTAAGCATCCATTTTGCTTCATTTATATATATAAAACTAAAGTTGTTTGTCTGTTTGTCTGTCTACTAAAACGGTCGGCACACATCTCCTCCTAAACCATACGTTCAAATTTCGGTGAAATTGCTACATTTATAGATGAAGGTCGGGGGGAGACATCGGTCAAAAAATGTTCAAGTCGACCCAGGCCAAGGGCAAAAATCGAATTTGTAATGTATTGATTTTTCAGTTCCAATGTATAAATAGAGATGAGAGACGACTTTTTTCCCTTTTATGGCGTCATTTGCTTATCTATTTATGTTACGTATAAACGACGCGTGGAAAAGTACAAAAATACACAAACAACTTTCGAGCCAACAAAATTTTAACCTGCAAAATTCATGAGTTCAAAATTTCAACATTAAGCTTCCATTTTGCTTCATTTCCATTAAAAAGTCTTTTAAAACAATATTTTTACTTGAAAACAAGCCTATTTGAATACACCGTAAAACAAGCAAATATTTTGTAAAAAAAGCATTCATCTCGAATAAAGCCTTATGAGATTTTCATTTAGAAGCAATGATTTTAAACGACAGACAGATAACGCATATTTTTTGGTTTGGTTTTTCATGTCCATCCAATTTCTTTGTTTCAAAATAACTGATAGTTTGGTTACGCTGATGTTTTTTTCTCTGAGACAAGTGTTGCAGTGTTTACATTTTCGATTTGTTAATAGATTACCAGTGCAGTTTGTATCCCCGGCATCCTCTTTTGTTTTAACATTCGGGTTATGATTATGTTTTCTTAACTTCATAAGGCATACTGTTGGTTGAGGGAATATTAATCAAAAGTACCGCATGAAAGTCTACACTGTAGACTCTACAGTTTTTAAGCCAAGAAAGGAACTTAACATTGTAACTTTAACACAGCTACTGAGCAGCCCGAGCAACACCGGGCTTTACTGCTAGTTTCCATTAAAAAGTCTTTTTAAACAATATTTTTACTTGAAAACAAGCAAATATTTTTTTTTTAAAGGCATTGATCTATATATATATATATATATATATATATATATATATGCATATAATCTCGAATAAAGTCTTATGACAATTTCATTTAGTTACTACATGAAAGTCTACACTGTAGACTCTACACTTTTTAAGCCAAGAAAAGAACTTACATTGTAACTTTAACACAGCTACTGAGCAGCCCCGCGCAACGCCGGGCTATACTGCTAGTCCTAATATATATATATATATATATATATATATATATATATATATATATATATATATATATATATATATATATATATTCTCGGAGCTGCTCAGTAGCTGTGTTAAAGTTACAATGTTAAGTTCCTTTCTTGGCTTAAAAACTGTAGTCTACAGTGTAGACTTTCATGTGGTACTTTTGATTAATATTCCCTCAAACAACAGTATACCTTATATATATATATATATGACGTCTACCCCCTCGTTATCGAGTATGGCCATTGCACTATATTCCACTATTAATAATTATTAATTCATTCTATTGTGCAATGCCTGTGCGTGAAGATATTTTTAAAGTGAGGAGAGACTGTGCACTGAGCCAATCCAACTCTCTGAGCGACATTAGCTATAACCTGAAAAGAAGAAAAGATCAACATCATCGGTAACGACTGAGCCGCAGGTTTTATATAGGAGGTATCCCAGTTTCCTGAGTTACCTTCTCCTAGAAGAATGCCCTGACAAAGGCTAGGGGTCTTTCACTCCCAGGAGTTAAAACAGCGCGTGTCCAGCCTGACTATTTCTATGTCCCTGCGCATATACATACACATGCACCCATGTATATACACATATACATATACATACATATGTACATGTGTATATATACATATTTACATACTTTTGGATGGACGTTGACTCTTATGAGTTCTTCCGCCCTTTGTCAGGTTTTGTTTTTTGTCCTGCAGGACAAGTAAACTTTGTGTGGTTGCCGGTTTAGTCGCAGACGACGCAACCATGCGACTTGTTGTACTGGGTTACATGTTACCAGTAGCACGGAACCTGAACTGTTAAGGTCTGATTCCGGGATATGTCACTATTTATAAAACAAATTTTGTATTTTATCTGATGAAAGCGTACCAAAGTGTTGGTACCCTTGAAATATATATGATAGAATAAATATGGTTTTATAAATATAGTTTCCATTTATTAATATCATTGATGTTATACTCCAGAAAAATCTGTCTAGAACTTCGAATCTGTTATAAATATATTTTTGGAATTACCAATGAATTAAATATCTCTTTGCTTATATATATATATATATATATATATATATATATATATATATATATATATATATATATATATATATATATATATATTGTTATACTTTGGGAGGGTCATGTTGTCAATAAGAAACACACGCACCAGTTGCTTTCATTCCAATTTATTATAAATTAAATTTATAAATTTGAGAATTTATAAATTTCCGGTTGGATGGTTCCATAACCGGACGGTTATTCATATATTGTCAAAGTTGTTTCGTCACACATTCTGTGACCTCTTCAGTGACTTGGGATTATTTTCTTTGTTTTGTGCCTCTCCTTTGTCCCCAAGTCACTGAAGAGGTCACAGAATGTGTGACGAAAGAACTTTGACAATAGATGAACAACCGTCCGGTTAGGGAACCATCCCACCGGAAATTTATAAATTCTTAAATTTATAAATGTTATTTATAATAAATTGGAGTGAAAGCAACTGGTGCGTGTGTTTGTTATTGGCAACATGACACTCCCAAAGCATAACAATATAGGTTTCAACACACGTTTTCAGATACAGAATCTTGCTAAACAAATTCAGAAACGAAATATATACACATATATATATATATATATATATATATATATATATATATATATATATATATATATATATATATATATATACATTATATATATATATATACATATATATATATATACACACACACATATATATATATACATATATACATATATATATATATATTGAGAATAGACTCCCTGATGACGTAATGAATTCTTGATGGTTACATTGCGTAACTATCTTTATCCCATTACAGAAACTAATTAGTTGGAGTGAAAATTTTAGTAAGTTAATTTTTAATTTTTAAAATGTTCTTATTTAACGTCTTTCATATATATATATATACATAGAAGTTGTGGTAAGGAACCAGATGGACCATAACGCACCAGAGTACCCAATACTTAGGGTAGTAGAGTGAGTAATAGGAAAATGTATGACCCTGACGGCAGAGCTCAAGCCGTTTCGACGGGTATTTCTGGAATAGCCAGAAATGGCTTGAGCTCCGCCGCCGGGAACATACATTTTCATATATATATACATATATATATATATATATATATATATATATATATATATATATATATATATATATATACATGAATGTATGTATAGTATATTTGGCAATATACCGTATGTTTACTTAAAAACATTTTGAAGACCATACACAATTGGTTTTAAAGTATGTCACTTACTTCTTTTCGGCGAAAGAAGGGAGAGAAGCTAACAGTCTATTTCACTCTGTTGGTGTTCATCAGAGCCTCGCACTCCCCACTCTCGCCGAAAATTATAGAAGCTGGATTCCTATAGAATTCCAGTAATAATCAGGAGCTGATTATACAGAGCGATTGCCGGTCCAGCAAAAATTAGGTATTAGGATTGGTGCTCTGAAATAGCAGTCTATACATGAATGTATGTATAGTATATTTGACAATATACCGTATGTTTAATTAAAAACATTTTGAAGACCATACGCTATCGGTTTTAAAGTAGTGACTATGTCACTTACTTCTTATAGAAGCTGGACCGGCAATCGCTCTGTATAATCAGCTCCTGATTATTACTTGAATTCTATAAGATTCCAACTCCTATAATTTTCGGCGAATGCGGGGAGTGCGGGATGTAAGTGACTATGTCACTACTTTAAAACCGATAGCGTATGTCTTCAAAATGTTTTTAATTAAACATACGGTATGTTACCAAATATACTATACATACATTCATGCATACATCGCTATTTCAGAGCACCAATCCTAATATATATATATATATATATATATATATATATATATATAATGGTGCTGGAGACGTTATTTTAAGTTCATTGACAACAACTATGCTATTAAAGATATTAATAATAAAACAATGTATTCTCCCATGACCGGTGAAGCTACCACTACCACATCCTACTACCAACAATTTCAGCAACAACAAATACAACGGCATCTAAATGTTCGAATAAAATGTAAAATAGATTTGTTTTATCGTTTTTTGTATGTGTTTTAATAACATACAAAATAAATAATTGCTATTGTTAGCTCTTCTTTCCCTTCCCTTAAACTGTTGGCCTTGTGTCTAAATCAGAAACCATTATCTGCGGTGGATTGGCAGTATCGGTAGAGGCTCCGACGCCATGCTTTGACGCATAGAGTTACGGCCCTTGCCAGTCTGAGTTCAAATCCTTCCAAGGTTAACTTTACCTTTCATCCTTACGGAGTCGATAAAATAAAGTACCAGTAATACACTGGTAATTGCTGGCCTTGTGCCAAAAGTAGAAA
Organism: Eledone cirrhosa; assembly: GCA_964016885.1. Taxonomy (NCBI): domain Eukaryota; kingdom Metazoa; phylum Mollusca; class Cephalopoda; order Octopoda; family Eledonidae; genus Eledone; species Eledone cirrhosa. The sequence goes on from OZ024742.1 coordinate 191,978,176, forward strand.
CAATTATTAGCTCTTTACACATCGTCGAAGGGTGGCTTTTTTGTATTTGCCTCTTCCTTGTTGCTAACAGTAAAGTTTATTAATTGTTTCTACTTTCGGCACAAGGCCAGCAACTAACCAGTGCATTACTGGTACTTTATTTTATCGACCCCGTAAGGATGAAAGGCAAAGTCAACCTCGGCGGGATTTGAACTCAGATCGTAAAGGGACGTAACTATGCTGGAAAGCATGGTGTTTGACCCTCCACCGATACTGCCAATCCAGTTTATTAATGTCCCTCAATCGTATTTTATCTTTCCATTGCCGTTCAGCTTCATAAGCTGGAAGTGACAACCATGTGTTAAACAATTTGAAAATAATCCTCCGTAAAAAGAAAAGGAAATGAAAAAAATAAAAACAAATACTTCTTTAAAATCACGCATTAAAAAATAAAGTAAGCAGACGATAATGAAATATTTAGAACGCTGGTGATGGCAGGCAAGAAAAATTGAAAGAAAGATGTTTAATTTCCAGTCTGGATTAATGGTTAATATAAAATAAATCATGTAAAAAGCTTTTTTTTTTTCCAGGGCATTGAATCGTCAGGAAAAAAATGAAGATTCCACATAGTTTCCTTCAATCATCTTTGAAATTCCCCAAGAGTAAACTTTACTTTTCGTCTTGTCAAGATCGATGAAATAAGTAATTGTAAATAATATACTGGGGAATTTTCAATAGATTAATTTCCTGCTCTGCAAAGTCGTGTATTTTTTATATACGCGCAAACATATATACATACATACACACTCATATACATGTGTATATATATATTTATATATATATATATATATATATATATATATATATATATATATATATATATGCAATTAATTTTCGTAAAATGTACTTCAGCTTAAGATACAAAAGAAATACATAGTCTACATGTTGTAAATACAATAGTCTTACATTATAAATACCGGAAAATGAGTGATGGGAGAATAAAGCTTGTATATATATATATATATATATATATATAGATATATATATATACAAAGGTTTTAAATTAAAAAGGAAAAATGTATTAGGGATATTTGAAATGTGAGAGTTACATATCGCAAATGACGAAAGTAATAGTAGTTCACTATATATAAAAGTCGACAAAAACTCGAATGAACTTCATGTGGAGACGGAAGAAGTGGACAGTGACTCTTCTAACTATATACGCCGGCTCCTAGCGTATGTGAATATATCTATCTTTCTTTCTTTCTCTCTCTCTCTCTCTCTCTCTCTCTCTCTCTCTATATATATATATATATATATATATATATATATATATATATATATATATATATATACATACATATATATATATATACATACACACTCATATACATGTGTGTGTATTGTACAAAACTCACCTCCTACATATATATATATATATATATATATAAATATGAGTGCGTATATATATATATATATATATATATATATATATATATATATATATATATATATATATTTACGCATGTATGTATATATACAAATAATATATGAAAGGCCAGGGAATTTGAGGCAGAAACGAAACTGTGGGGGGAGGTTAGAGGCAACTGGGAGAAAACTGGGTGACGTGAGAAGTATATATATATATATAAAATTCAAGAGATGCATCATAAATCGCTCCACATTTAGCCTATATAATTATGTAAATAAGTGTTTATATTGTCTCCCTTTCACTCACTGCCTCCGTCTCTCCCGCTCTCCCAATCTCTCACTATTATAAGCAAATGCGATCCTACGCGCTGGCCGCCCTGCAGCTCCAGCTGACAGAATAAAGAAGGCGTTTCAGCGGAGGTTGGTGAGGAAGACTCATTGCAAGTTTTATTTAATGATTTCAATGGAATGCGTACTTGGGAAGAGCAATAATTTGACGGAATCATTATTCTTTTTTTTCCCCATTATATTAGTTTGTGATTTGAAGTAGATTACGCTTCTTTTTTTAAGTTGAAGCGTTGTGTCTTATTATTTAGGGTGTTCAACTCACGATGGTGAGTCTGGGATTTCGATTCCTAGATGTACATTATGTTCTTAAGCAAGTCATTTTACATAACATTGCGCCAGTACACTTAGCTGGCCCAAAGCGAGCTGTGGTCCTGTTTCAAACGGCCAACCTTTTCAGACAGTATGTCGCGCTGAAACTGGTTGAAAATTAGGTTAAAGCTGCATGTGTTTCAGAAATACCCAGCTACGTACTCACTAAAATATATGATGGACTGTACATGTAATTCAAATAGGCAGCATTGTCACACGTCTGTCATGCAGAAGGTTCCTGAAAACTATGCTAACGGTACATATATCTTCTCAGCCACTTGTTAAAGTTGACAAGAAGGAAGTTCAATGTGAGCAACTGGAACACTCTACGGGGCCACAATAGATCATCCAACATCAACAATACGTCACATTTCAATCATAATGAAACCTTAAAATGTTGAGCTGTGTTTATTCTATGAATACAAAGCATGATGAAGAATTTTCCGACGATATATGTATTGGCTTATGATGAAATCATACTGGATAAATAGACAGTAATTTATTTTCAGCGGACCTCAGATAAGTATATATGCTAAGAATGTTACACACACACAGAGACACACACTCACATAAACGCGCGCACACACACACGCACCCACACACCCACACACCAACCCACACACACACACACACATACACACAAACACGCACACACACACACGCACACACACACACAAACATTTATATATATATATATATGTATATACACACATAGTTTACGTATTATGCATTCTCTGTGTGTGTATATATATATATATACTCGTATATATACACTCATTTACATGGGCATATAACTATATTTATTTTCTTAAAGACACTCATTTGTGTATATGTATATATATATATATATATATATTTATATATCCATAATTTGATAGATGTATGTGTGTGTGTACACCTATATATGGTCATGCCGATAGCCATGAAGGATTCTTTTCTTACGACACGAATATCATTTCATTTTTTTCCGTTCTCCGTTTCTCGACGGTTTTATTCAAAAATGACTACATAACAAACACACACACACACACACACACACACACACACACACACACACACACACACACACATATTTGACATGAATGCGCTGCGTGTTAGTATACGGATGCTCAGAACCTTGCTTAAATAGCCTGTTTCCAGAGGCTATTTTTTATTAGACGCAAGAAAACAATGAATATGCCTCCAGATGAGAAAATGGCGGAAAACGTGAATCTGTAAAAGATATTACGTCATTATTACATTTTGAGTTATAATGTGCGGAAAGCGGATAAGAGAAATGACGCGAGAGGCAGAAACATTATAGATATATAGACAGTATATTGAGGTAGATGTTTATATAAAGATATTGGAAGCAGAGGAAGGGGTTGTGTATAAATATCATTAAAAGGGAGTGAGTGGAAGGGTTCGATTTTCGTTCTTTCACGACTAAAAGTGCACAAAAACTGTCGCTTTTGAAAACTTCACGTGTGGCTGTATGCGTCTATTGTCACCGACACAGTTATACGCGTGTGTATGTGAGTGTGTGCTTGGTGTGTACTGTAATTTTAGTGTATGTGTGTATGTATCGACTGTATTTCTATGCATACATATTTATTTATGTATATAAAGACACAAACACACATGTATATATATATATATATATATATATATATATATATATATATATATATATATATATATATACATATATATATACATATGTGTTTGTGTCTCTATAGAAGGATCTGCACAATAGTTTCAGATAAATACACATGCTACACACGACTAAAAGAATTGAAGAACACACCAATCAGCAGAAACTACCCACCATCCCTAATTAACAATGGATTCCAACAAGCCCTAAAGGTCAACATCCAGGAACTCAGACACGCCAAACCCAGGAAAGAATAGCAACAGAAAACTCTACCATACATCTCCACACACAACCCCTCAGCAATGAGGCATTCGACACCATCCTCTAGAACAGTGCTTCTCAAACTATCTGATGTGGCAGACCGGCATTTTTTTTTTCAATGTGCCACGTACCGCTAATATTTCGTAGTAATATTAATTTATACCGGAAACGATATATATAATGAATATAATAATAGTTGACCATTTTTTTTATCTTCTATTTATTTTGTAAACAAATAACACAATATCAAAACATAAAAAAGCAATAAAAAAATTCCTCAAATGATTCCTTAGCATGGCCTGTACACTGGCTGCGTACCGGTAGCTGATGGCTCGCGTACCGGCACCGGTCCACGGACCACCACATTGAGTAGCACTGCTCTAGAACATTCTTTACTAAAAAGTGACCCAAGAATGAACAAAATCCTCCAAACACACAACATCATAAAGAGCAAAAGCCAACCTAAATCCATAAAAAAACATCCTCACACAAGCCAAAATCCAACGAACCCTCACAATGAACCCTACAGTAAATAAAATGCGGAAGGCCCAACTGTGGTATATATGCATACATCTAATAGAATGTTCAACATTCCATTTTAAACAAGGACAACATTTCACAGTTCAATACAACTTTACATGTGCATCTGAAAATCTAATCTATGTTTTGACCTGCTCAGGTTGTCGAGAACACTACATAGGACAGACAAAAAACAGCCTCCGACAACGTATGACCGTCCATAGATCACAAATCAAAATACACGAATACAGAAAGATTGCTTTTAGTGAACATATCGCCTATTATACAGCTAACCAACATCCAAACTTTAAAATTTTCCCCATTTACAAATTCATAGACAACGCTTTTTCATCCATCGTACCAATAAGGAAACGCACTTAATTAACAAATTCCAGCCTCTACTTAATGGACTAAACTTCGGACTAAACTAAAACTGGAACGAATAATGAACCAAAGCCCAATTCCTATGTTATCTAAAGAGTTACCCTCCTTACACCCTACCTAATCTCTTTTCTTATATAAATGAATTGCCCCCTCTCATTTCTCTCTCCCCTACCTGACCACCCTGAAACACCTCCCCCTGCATATTAACTCTCTAAAAAGGGAAATAATATCAAACCCCAGACTACCATTTGCCTCCATTATGGACCAACCAGGCGCTCTTGCCATAATAACACATTTTTGAACTGCTTATCCCCAAGAACTATGCCTGTAAATAATATTATTCTTTCTTTCCCATTACCTTAACATGTTCCACATCACCCCCTTTTTTTTCTTTTTTCTTTTTACTTCAAAAACCTTGTTTCTAAATAATATTAAACTTTCATTCCCATTTCCTTAACATGTTCAACATCACATTATTTTCTCTCCAACATTTTATACCAATACAAATTCCCCCATTTGATAATGCATAAAATGCTGACACCGGTAATAGACAATTATTAAATAAATAAATAAATAAATAAATAAATGCCATTGTTAAGTAATACATAAATTAACTAACACTTCCCACGAAGTAATACTTCACACAAAGTAAAATATTTTGTTTTAAACATTTTCTAACCCAGAAAAAAGAGAAAAAAATAAAAGGAAAAAATATATTTTTCTTCCTTATAATCCCTATTTTCATATATATATGTATTCAAACTCGTGTGCTCCTTCTCCACATTTTATAATTATTATATATATATATATATATATATATATATATATATATATATATATATATATATATATATATATATATATACAAATGGAAGTACAGCATATTGGAAGTTCGAGCCGCAGCTAAGCCGACGAATGCATTCAGAAGTACAGCCAAGCACTCGACAAGGTAAAAAACCTCAGAGTAATGACATACAGTTTAAAGGGCTTTGCAAATTGAAGATAACGACCGGTAATTCAGCCGCGGGGTCCGTAGCAACGAAAGAACTGACTCGCGAGAAAAAATACATACATATATACATACATACACACACACACACATATATATATATATATATTTATATTTATTATTATTACTATATATATATATATATATATATATATATATATATATATATATATATACGAGAGCAATCCCAAAAGTAAGGTCTCCTTCCGATATTGCAACCTTTCCGTGAAAATCCTGTGGATGGTGCTTCGGGAAACCTCAGGAACCAAAATGCAGAGAACATCCAGAGTGATTCGCCGATCTTTACGCATGTCTTCTCGGAAGGAGACCTTACTTTTGGGATTGCCCTCTATATAATAACTGCGCGAAATTCGCACTTGGCGATAGCGTTCAACGGGAGCTCCATTCTCAACGGCTGCCCAGCCAAGATTGAACATCCCAACGAAGCGCGCGCATGCTTGTTTGGGAGTGAAGGAACCACCAATCACAACAGTGTTGCCAACAGCCGTACGAACAGTTTCTCTGCGTCGCCATCGCTTTGGAGACCTTACTTTTGGGATTACCCGCGTATATATATATATATATATATATATATATATATTTAAATGTATACAATGTATTTGGACCAAATCTGTGTCAGTTCTCTTTCAAAGATAGCAGAATAGCACAACGAGTACAACAACATATATAAAACTCAGGCACATGCAAACAATCCTCGCCTCTTTAAAAACCTAACTGTAGGTTACGTAGCAGCCCAGTTTTGTTGCATATGTTTCAATCCTGTTCCACCGTTTCTTTCGCAAGTGTTTTGTTGCATAACGCAGAAGACCGTTTTTCGCGTTATAGGTTTTTTGTCCACGTTATGCTCATTTTTGTAGTTGTGAATGAAAATGCACGCAAAATCGGTCCACATACATTAAATATTTTAATCTACGAATCTATCTCTCTTCCCTTCTCTTTTTCCATCTTTATCTTTCTTTCTTTCTTTCTTTCTCTCTCTCTCTCTCTCTCTCTCTCTCTCTCTCTCTCTCTCTCTCTCTCTCTCTCTTTCGTTATGTCTCTCTTTTATTATATTTCTCTCTGCATTACTCTCCATGTCCCCTCAAAATGCCACACCGCTTGTTTTTCTCTGACCAGCTCTCCTGGTGCAATCATTACCTGTATTTCGTATCTCATTCTATTAATCTTTCTTTCTTCCCTCGTTGAACGTTTTACTCTGTCTTCCACTTGGGTCTTATTTTTTTCAGCTCCTCCCTGGTCTCACTTTTCTTTCAACCGCCGGTTTCTTTTTCTAACCGACACTCCTCATTCTATTATTATCTGGTCGTAAAGGCTAATGATACTCTCCCTCCAGTGTTTTACCTCCTGCTCCAGTGTACTTATTTTATTTATATTCGAAAATATCAGTTCTGTTCTCATTGCTATTCTTATAGAGATAATTTCCGTGGGTGGTTCGGCATTCTTAATAGTGTATTGCCTCATTCTACTTTATTCTACTTTATATTCGTTTCTCGTTTTGTCTAATTGCTAGTGGCTTGAGTCTTATAAGCCTTTGCAACCATATGTCCGATTCTACCGTATGCATCAACATCGGTTTGTTGCAGAACTGATTCTTTCATGAAAAGAAGAGTGCAATAAATAGAAGAATCGACTCCATTACTGCTACTTTATTTACTAAAAAGATCTAAAGATGGTCTCAAGTCAGAATGCCCATTAGGACGATTATTATCCCAGTTTCATGGCCTGAAGCGACAGAGAGTACATGACACTCCCTGGATAGGTTGCCAGTCAATGGCAGAGTTTAACCCCTAGCTATTGCTGCTACCCGTTTTCAGCTGAGGTTACTGGAGCAACGTGAAATGAAGTGTTTTTTTCAAAAACACCAAACATAACCCAGTCCAGGAATCGAACTCTGGACATTATGATCGTAAGCCCAACACCAACACACTTACCACTAGGCCACACGCCTCCACTATTTACTTTAATGATCTCTAAATGATAAAACCAAATATTTAATATCATATCGTAGTAGAGCCGATATAAATACCGAGACGCTTAATTCGACATATTAACGATTCTGCGTGTATATAATATAGATATATTATAATTTGTATACTTAATATCACATATCTTCTGTTCATAATATAGAAGTAAATAGAAGACGATGAGGGCGCAGACTTGTTAGAACATCGAATAGAAAACATTAGGGCATATCTGCACTCTGTGTTCAAATCCCACCGAAGTCAATGTTCCCTTTCATTATTTGGAGGCTGAATATGGCGGTGGACTGGCAGTATCGGTAGAACGTCGGACACCAGGCTTTGCAACATAGAGTTACGGTCCTTTATGATCTGAGTTCAAATCCCGCCGAGGTTAGCTTTGATTTTCATTCTTACAGGGTCCATAAATTAAAGCACCAGTAATGCACTGTTATCGATTTAATCTACTTTCCCTTCCCCCAAAATTGCTGGCCTTGAGCCTATAGTAGAAATCATTATTTGAAGGCTGAATAACAAAGCAACAATGCAGTAGTGATGTATATTCTTCATCATCTTCTTCTTGTTAACTTTTTTCTTATTGTTCATAATTTTTTCTTCTTCTTCTTCTTCTTCTTCTTCTTCTTCTTCTTCTTCTTCTTATTATTATTATTATTATTATTATTATTATTATTATTATTATTATTATTATTATTATTATTATTCCTTGAATCTCAGTCATTGATGTTGGTTAACTGGAAAGTCCGTTGGATTGAATATCAAGCCACTACCTGCAGCCTCAGATATTCAGGACGTATCGGAGGGTTCTTGCTGTTCCAAGCAAGCATGCCTTTTGAAGCGTTCCAAAAAGCGTGAAGGGGCCGATTTTCTTTAACCATCCCTGGAAACTTTTGGAGATAGTCCCCAGTGCGCCTATGACAATCGGGATCACTTTGACTTCATGGCAGTTCCAAATCCTTTTCACCTCCCACTTTAGGTCCTGGTATCGGTTAATTTTCTCCCTCTCCTTCTCTTGCACTCTCGTGTCGAACGGGCAGGCCACATCCACAATCAGACACGATCTTTTTTCTTTGTCCACAACCACCAGGTCAGGTCTATTGTGTTCCAGTTTTTTGTCCGTCTGTATCCTAAAATCCCACAGCACCTTCACCTGATTGTTCTCCATCACCGCCTCTGGCCTATGCTCATACCATTTCTCAGAATGTGGTAAATTGTTTACTTTGCACAGGTGCCAGTGGATCACCCTGCCCATCACATCGTGTCTCCAGCCCTTATAGTGGGTCTGGGCTAGGTGTTTACACTCGGACACAATGTGAGCCACAGTCTCCTCTCTCTCTCTCCACAGATCCTGCACAGTGGGCTAGCCTCCTCCTTGTAAATATGGTGCTTCAACCACTTCGTTTTGAGGGCCTGCTCCTGCGCAGCCATTAGCATTCCTTCTGTAGCCTTTTTGAGGTCTCCTCTTCTCAACCAGTTCCATGTCTGTGGATCTCTAAATTCAGTTTTCTCAAAGAAGGTACTATGAAGGGATTTTCCCTTAAGGCTGCTCTTCCTCCTTGATGTTATTTCCTCCTTGGACTTATTATTATTATTATTATTATTATTATTATTATTATTAATATTATTGTTGTTATTACTCTTTGAGTCTCAGTCATTGCTGTTAGTTAACTGGAAAGTTTGTTGAAATGAATATTAAGCCACTACCTGCAGTCTCAGATATTCAGGACGTATCGGAGGGTTCTTGCTGTTCCCAGCAAGCATGCCTTTTGAAGCGTTCCAAAAAGCGTGAAATGGCCAATTTTCTTTAACCATCCCTGGAAACTTTTTGAGATAGTCCCTAGTGCGCCTATGACAATCGGGATCACTTTGACTTCATGGCAGTTCCAAATCCTTTTTACCTCCCACTTTAAGTCCTGGTATCGGTTAATTTTCTCCCTCTCCTTCTCTTGCACTCTCGTGTCGAATGGGCAGGCCACGTCCACAATCAGGCACGATCTTTTTACTTTGTCCAAAACCACCAGGTCAGGTCTATTTTGTTCCAGTTTATTGTCCGTCTGTATCCTAAAATCCCACAGCACCTTCACCTGATCGTTTTCTATCACCGCCTCTGGCGTATGCTCATACCACTTCTTAGAATGTGGTAAATTGTTTACTTTGCACAGGTGCCAGTAGATCACCCTGCCCATCACATCATGTCTCCAGCCCTTATAGTGAGTCTGGGCTAGGTGTTTACACTCGGATACAATGTGAGCCACAGTCTCCTCTCTCTCTCTCCACAGATCCTGCACAGTGGGCTAGCCTCCTCCTTGTAAATGTGGTGTTTCAACCACTTCGTTTTGAGGGACTGCTCCTGCGCAGCCATTAACATTCCTTCTGTAGCCTTTTTAAGGTCTCCTCTTTTCAACCAGTTCCATGTCTGTGGATCTCTAAATTCAGTTCTCTCAAAGAAGGTACTATGAAGGGATTATTCCTGAAGGCTGCTCTTTCTCCTTGATGTTATTTCCTCCTTGAACATCCCCTGGCCTATTGTCCCCTCCTTCAGTACAGTTCTGAGCATTGGCTCCGTACTATCAGTCACGTATTTGTGTAGGTTGTTTTTCTCCATCTGAACACAGTCCTCTATGCTGATAAGACCACTTCCACCCTCAGATCTCCTTAAGTAGAGTCTATCGATATCACTCCTCTTGTGTAACATGTTGTAGATAGTCAATAGCTTCCTAGTCTTCCTATCCATTTTTTTTGTTCAGCAACATTCCATCTCAGAATTCGCGCACTGTACCTAATAATAGACACAGCTCGGGAATTTACTGCACTTATGGCATTCCTACTGTTCAGATGTGACTTTAATACGCTCCTTAGTCTCCGAAGGTATTCAGTTCTTATCAATTCCTTCATTTTTTTGTTCTTGATGTCATCAGCCTCCAGAACGCCCAAATACTTGTATCCCTCCTCAGAGTCAATTTCCTTTATCATCTCACCTGTTGTTATCTGGATTCCGTTACTTCTGCTCAACTTACTCCTCCTCATCACAATGACTCCACACTTACTAATACCAAATTGCATACATATATCATTGCTGAAAATACGGACAGTGTCAACAAGCACATCCAACTCCTTCTCACTCTTCCCGAAGAGCTTAAGATCGTCCATGAAGAGGAGGTGATTGCTGGTAAGCCCTCCCTTTCCCAACCTGTATCCTGCCCTCACTTTTCGCAGTACACTGGTCAGGGGCATCAGGGCAACGACAAACAACAGAGGGGACAGACAATCTCCCTGGAAGATACCTCTCTTGATCTTCACGCTTCCCAAGGATTCTCCAGTTGATGTTAACTCTGTTTCCCAGGACTTCATACTTTTGCCCAACAACTGTCTGATGTTATCTGCCACCTTGAAGATCTCCAGGCTTTTGGTGATCCAAGAATGTGGCACCTTTTTGTAGTCTATCCATCCCATGGCAAGACCTGTGTGTCTCCTCTTGCAATTCCTCATTACCATCTTATCAATAAGTAACTGGTCCTTTGTACCACGTGACTTCTTTCGGCATTCTTTCTGTTCGTCCGGTAACAAGTTGTTTGTGTGGAGGTGATGGTAGATTTCCTCAGAAATAATGATTGTCAACAGTTTCCACATTACGGACAGATATGTGATAGGTCTATAGTTGGTAACATCATTACCCTTGATTCGGTCTTTCATTATCAGAACTGTGGTACCTTTTGTCAACCACTCTGGTACCTCACCTGACATCAAGCAGTCATTGAACATGGTTGTCAGTTTCGGGTGGAGGGATGTTATGTTTTTAATCCAATACCCCTGCACACCATCTGGGCCAGGTGATTTCCAGTTGGTTAGATTTGTGGCCTGCCCCTTAAGAGTTTCAACTGTGATACTCAAATCAGTTTGTTGGTGTGCCTGTTCACTAATCTCCTTCTGTACTGTCTCAATCCACACTGCCTGGTCATTATGTTTAACATCCTGCTCCCATATTCCTCTCCAGAATGTTTTAGTTTGTTCCGCCTCAGAGATCATGTCGTTGCCTCTTTCTTTCCCTTCAAGCTGTCCAAACAGCATCTTCTGGTTGTTGTCGAACATGCGGTTCTGTCTATATTTACTGACTCTGTTCTCGTATCGCCTGATTTTTGCACTCTTTGCTACAATGCGTTGATTCAGTTCCTCTATGATAATATTTAGCTTTTTCCTCCTAGTTTTGTACTTTATTTTCAGTCTATTTTTAGTATCTATGTTTTTTAGTGTCCCATTCAGTAGGGACTCAAGCTTTCCAATGTCATTTCTCATTTCCCTGATTTGACCACTCAGTCGTTTCTTCCACTGTTGTTTCCTCTCGCTTTTATACCAAGTAGTTTCCTCACCGTATTTGCTGTTGCTTTGAGGATATTGTTGCACTGGTGAAGGCTCCTCGCCTCAAGGTATGGGATGACTTTGTTTACCTTAGCTGTTGTTACTTTTAACTTTTTCCTGTCTACAAATCTTAGGTTCATAAGTCTCCCACTATCATTGTTCAATTCATCTACCACTAAGTTTAGGATGTCAACCAAATCTTGTCCTAGCCCGTCAGCATTCATCTCCTCAGTGGCCGTATCTCTGTTCCAGGTATTATTTATCTCAGCATTCAGATCATTGTCTGCTTCGGGTGGTTCCTCCGTTCTCTCGACCTCTTCACCTCCATTTCCCACTGGCTCGTTTGCCTGGCTTACTCCACCCTCCATCTCCAAGCTAATCTCTCTGCTCAGTTCCTCCAGTTCCAGCTCGCTTATCCACCCATTAGTTCTTATTACCCGAGCCTGCCCGGCCAGTTTTTGTTCATCTAATTTAAATGGACCAATCTCGTTCCAGATGTTATGCATCCTTTTCCTATAGCCCTTCTCCTTGGGGTTACTGTTCAGGTAACATTGCATAACAGTTCTATTCAATTATTTCGTCCAGTTGGTTCTGGTCCCTTTCCTTCTTCTTCCTCTGACACAAGCAGTATTTGGTTGACAGCCAGGTCCCTGCTGTTGAGCCAGGGAGCACCTGTTGGGTGGGAGTCTGTCACATGACATTCTAGTCTCCTTTTCACCGTTATTCGAACTGTTTAGGTTCGACATTTAAACACTCTTATCGAGGATTGGCGAATGTATGGTTACATAACCACCTGTCAATTACTCGTCTCCGGTGGTTTCGTCACTCCTCGTGACTTTTGTGTGGCATTATCACGCTGTAGACGAACCCAAATAAACAAACAAACAAACAGGCAGAAAAAACCCCAAAAATGAATAAGCATAAGTTTCATTGTAATGTAGTGTTTGAATGTCTGATTTAGTTTTTCCCTTCCCTTCTCTGTCCGTCCGTTTGTTTTTCTCTTCATTTTTATTTCCTTTACGTTTTTCATTGTTACTGTGCTGCTTTGATTTTGATTTTTGTTTTTTTTTGATTTTGACCGAGTCATCAATTCAGTCTATTTGTATATTTTGATGCCTTCCTCTTTTAATGAGAATTCTACAATGTAGCAGGGGCTAGCGGGAGAGAATAGCGGCGGTAGTGATAATGACGCAGCGGTGGCGGCGGTGGTGGCGGTGCTGTGCTAGCAGCAACTAGCAGGAGGTAGTGGGAGAGAATAGCGGCGGTAGCGATAATGAGGCAGTGGTGGTGGTGATGTGGTCGTATTACTGTAATGATGCTGTTGAAGATGGAGTAGAAATTTGAGTCGGCTTGACCAGAGTTTTCATCGTGGTAGTGGTGGTGGTATTGGTGGTGAAATTATATTTAGTGAAATTATCATTAGTCGCGTATATGTGTTGACATATTTTCTTAATATTGGAATTAAACATTTTGTTAACACTAAAACTTGAGGCGATAATAATAGTAATTATTATTATTATGTTGAGATTGGTGGTGGTGGTGGTGAAATTGCCGTTATCTGGCTGTTGTGTTTAGTGTACACAGAGGGGTGATGGGGTAGGTGGTGTATCTAGTTTCTGATGTTGGTGAAATTGTTGTTATTTGGCTGTTCTATATAGTGTAGACAGAGGGGGTTTTCTTCCATTTATAACCATTTTCTTTTTTGAATATAAAATGTATAATACAAAATTGAATATTTGAGCGATATAACAATATATTATGGATCCGAATTTTTTGGGACTCAAGCCGGACCTTTTATGCAACATTTGTACTAAGAATTGTTATTTCACAATTGATTTAAATATGTTAAAAAATCAAAACTTACGGGAGCGATTTCTCGACCTTCTATCCACCATGTGTGTCTCCTTCCCTTATTATTATTATTATTATTATTATTATTATTATTATTATTATTATTATTATTATTATTATTATTAGTCTTCTTCTTCTTCTTCTTCTTCTTCTTCTTCTTCTTCTTCTTCTTCTTCTTCTTCTTCTTCTTCTTCTTCTTCTTCTTCTTCTTTTTCATCTTCTTTCGTAATTAAACCTGGAGAGGTATTAGCGTCGCCGTGTTCAAAATGTTTAAAACTCGTCGTATGACGGCGCCCTCTACGATTTCATCAGGAACTATGAGATCAGTGAATTAATATAACTAAATATATTACAGTTTATGCAACATAAATTAGTCAGTGTTTTTTGTGACAGAAAAAAAAGCAGAATTAATGAGGAAACACAAAAACAAGTTGTAAGGATGGAGATAATTGGTGGGAGAAATCATTATATTAAATCAATGTAGAAAATATAATGATACAAAAAATATCTTAGCCCAAAATATATCTGATAAAAGTTTGATTTTGATAAAGTATGATGGCTTCCCATGGATTTCTTTCACTAATTCTCTTAACTTATTTAATGATATTATTATTAAATGCTGTTGTTTTTCTGTTTGCTGTTACTGTTGTTAGGTGTTGTTGTAGTTGTAGCAACTGCTTTTGTTTTCGTTCTTACTGGTGTTAATATTTTTGGTGTTGGTGGTGGTGGTGGTGGTGGAGTTTTTCTGGTAATGGTAACATCATTGTTGTTGTTGGTGATGATGCTTTTTCTTCATGATTTACGTGTCAAATTTTAGAAATATTAATATGTACAAAAATACACGTATGCATGTGCGAGTATGTGTAATCCTGCATGCGCCTATGCGTGTTTGCGTGTATATATTCGAATATATTATGTGCGTGCATGAATCCATGCATGTGTGTTTGCTGTTTATAATGTGCGTGTGGATATATATTAATCGGTAAACATGTTTTGGTACTTAAGAATACGAAGGCGAGCTTTTGCATGTGTGTATGCTTGTGTGCGTGCACACACGTCATTGTTTGTGTGCCTTTGTGATTTGTAAGCGTGCTTGCGTGTCTTTATGCACGCGTATATATGTGCATGTATGTGTGTTTGCGAGTCTTTTATATATGTGAGTATATATATATATATATATATATATATATATATATATATATAGAGAGAGAGAGAGAGAGAGAGAGAGATGAGATTCTACAGGACTAGAACTGTTTCATTCTTCAGAAATCATCAGGAATCTGGGTATCAAAAAATAAATATGGTAATTATAGGTCTCTTCACCTGAAGCGACCTATAAATACCATATTTATTTTTTGATACCCAGATTCCTGATGATTTCTAAAGAATGAAACAGTTCTCGTCCTGTAGAATCTCATCTATATCAAAACGTTTATACTCTGTAATGTATTGAGTACCTTACTTACTGTGGTTACCTCCAATTCAACCCGGAATAACGTATATATATATATATTCATTTATATTAAGGCAAAAACGTGAATCTTGTTATCCTGTGGTAAACAGGCGAAACTCCTAAGTAACAAGGCTCAAGTTTTAACCTAATATAAATGAATATTAAAATTGAAATTCTACTTCGGTATTGAACGCTATTTTCTTTCAGCTGTCAACCACGTACATATATATATATGTGTGTGTGTGCGTGTGTGTGTGCGTGCGTGTGTGTGTGTGTGTTTACATTATACATATATATACATATATAAATATATATATATACATATATATATGGGAGGACGTGTGTGTATGCGTGTGTTTAAAGATGGCCGAATTGATAAGCTTGCACTCCAATGGGTCAAAGTTGTTGGAGTTGATATACGGTCATTTGTTACTTCCACTAAATCTGTGACCCCTTTCTGCTCCTCAATCTGTAGATTTAAACAGTTATGTAATAACACATACACACACTCACCTATATACACTCACCTACATACACCCACACATATACACGCACCTACATGCACTCAACTACATACACACTCACTTGTTGGATCTTGTATCTGCTATCACGATTTAATCTTCTACTTCTTCGTTCAACAGAACTAATTATTGATTAACTTATAGAGAAATCTAGCCGTGTGTTCCATAGACAGGTGACCTCCTAACGTAATACTATTGTAGAATCTATGTAACACAATGTGGGACACACTATATGACATAGTGTCTGATACTCTGTGACATATGGTGCAAATAGATAAGTACGAAGGTGGACTGAAAAATTCATAAAGGAGTAATGCTAGTGCTGCGAAATTTCACCACTTATTGATAACTGCATTGTTTCTTTCCAGTGACTATATCTAGAAATAATCTTCGTATGGTCATTCCATGAGAGTATCTTGGTCAGACTATGAAGCAGTGATGCTAGAGCTGTGATATCTTGCATGTATTAATTTCAAGGTTCCTTATCAATAACTATATTTTTTTTATTTTCAAGGATTATGTTGAAAAATTAACATCATTCGGTCATTCCATGAGAGTATCTTGGTCACTCCAGTAATTTTTCAGCCGACACTCATATACCACAGACATTGTAGCATTATTGTAATTATCATGTTGGATCTGAGTAGCGTAGTATGTAACATGTTGTAAATAACTGGCAATTCTAAAGATATATGACATTTTCATGTAATACTTCGGTAGATTATGTATGACACAGTGTCTGACTTGGTGCAAATAGCTACGTAATCTCAAAATACTCGACGTCCTAATATAATTCTCGTGTAGGCTGTGTGTAACACAGTTTGTGACGTTGTGTTACTAGCTGAGTAATTAACAGACACTTAAAGTAATTTTAAGAAGATATTGTGTGCTATAGCATGAAGCTTAGATATTTATACTGCTTATTTAATCACAGAGGGATGTGCAATGATCATGATGCTTCGTTTCTCAAAGTCTTGGCAAGTAATGTGTTGAAGGGGTAGAGGACATTCTCAAACCTGAAACCTCACCTGGATTTGCAACAGTGCAAAAGATCACTACGGGCATTCAAGTGTCGGGTGATGAGCTAAATTGGTTGACAGATTAGTTCTACCACTCAAATTCAAAACGCAAAGGGCCAGGAACTAACACGGCACGTTATTTCTTCCAACGCTCTACTAATCCCAACAATCTACTTGCTAAATTAGAGATTTATTTTATCATTTACGATTTCCTTTTGAATTACTGGTATAATTCTTTCGTTCTCAAATTCACATATAACACTTTGGTCCTCTTAAGGCGATAGTAGATGGCGCTTCCCTATACATATGTTATTGGAACGCAATAATAAAGAAAGCCATCAAATTGAAATACAACTCGTCTTATAATATTTGTGACTACAGATAAAAAATATGCTGTTGTAGAAGTCAGCTCCCACCAACACATCAAACCAACCATAATACTAAAATAAACCGCAACAATAAAAACCTTCACATATAACAAGTCGAGTAAATTCCACACCAAATTTGACTAACTCCCTTGATATAATATTCACGAATGGTTGTAACTGTAGAAACAAAAGAAATTGCCCATCAAAGGGAAATTGTCTTATTAATAACATAGTCTATAAATGTAAAATTAGCACTAAGGACTCTACTTATTCATATATAGGAGCTACGTCTAACCAATTTAAAGTAAGATTTAATACCCACAAACATAGTTTTTAAAATGTCGCATTAGCTAATACAACATCCTTGGCTGAAACAATTAATAATTCTAGAAAAAAGAATATCGATTACAACCTGACCTGGAGTATGCTCAAAAGGGCCACCCCCTTATCAAAATAACAGATATGAGTGTAGATTATGCTCCAAGGAAGTTTTTGAAATAATGAAATCTAACGATATCCTATTAAATAAGCGACAAGAATTAATTATATCTTGCAATCATAGAATTAGAAGAACCTTCAAATATTATAAACCTAATTAATATACACCTTACACTTATATTTTACATATTATTATAATTAGTTTTTTTAATTTAGTTAACCTATAATTAGTACTTTACTACAGAGAACTTCATAATTTTATTTCCCTCTTACAGCTCTCTTTTCCTAAAATTAATACCTAAAAGTATACATATAAATTAATCTAATTTCCTGTTATGAATCTAGACTCCTTATAGTTTATATAAGATTGGTATTTCTCACTACTACCCTTATCCCAAAATTTTATTTTCTTCGTTTTTAACAAAATTCTTTAATAACATCTAATTCTTATTTATCACATCTATATGAATTAATATAAATGTATCCCTATAAGTATACCAATCAATTAATTTAATTTCTTGTTACAGATCTAGATTCCTTGTGGTTTAAATAAGATTGGTATTTCTCACTAATACCCTTACCCTAAAATTTTACTTTCCTTCGTTTTTAACATTATGCTTTAATAACATCAAATTATCGTGTACCTATCACCGACTTGACCTCTTTTCATCCCCAAAGTATTCTTTTCATTCAAAGTATTCTTTCTATTCAAAACATAAGTCTGCACTCCTCTACCCATAAATTAAATTTCTACTACTACTATTATATCAACTTGACCTCTTACTACTTTTCTATTGGTCAATTCAAAATCTGTTCCCAAACAGATCTATTATATTAAATCTTAGTTGGTTTTTTTCAATAAACAAATTTTATCATTTCTGAAGACAGCATATATATGTGAAGGTATGTATATTTCCTCTGATAGTTTGTAATATTTTTACATAGATCTATATAATATACATACCAACACATATATATATCCTAGAAACGATCGTAAAATGATGAATTTTTTAATATAAGGAACTTGTTCTTTGTTTTTATTCATTGTTTTTATTAATTTATATATATATATATATATATATATATATATATATATATATAAATAGGCACATACAGCCTTTAGTGCACACACTATATATACAGGCACTCACAGGCTCTAATGCACAGTCACACGAAGGCACTCACTGGCCTCAGTGCCCCCTGCCCTATATACACATCAATAAAAGATGTGACATACTATACCAAACTGAGTTGCACACACAGACACATACATACAGGAGATTTTGTATGTGTATGTGTCTCTGTCTGTAAGTACATATATATCATATGTGTATGTCTCAGCGTTTGTGTGTATGTGTGTCTGCGTATGTGTGTGTGCCTCTGTGTATGTGTGTGGGGGGGTTAGTAGGGGGTTTAGTTGGGGGTGGGGGTATGTGTGTGTGGGGAAGTGGGGGTGAGTGGGGGTAGCATTGGGGGACATGGGGGGGGGTAGTGTGTGTGCGTGTATGATACAAAGAGATCGACCGCCGCAGTAAGCAAAATAATTACGACGAAATTACAGGCAGAAATGGAGTGACAGTGTATGTGAAAGACAGGGAGAGAGAGAGAGAAAGAGAGAGAGAGAGAGAGAGTGATGGAGAGAAAGAGAGAGAGAGAACGTGTGTGTGCGTGTGTGTGTGTGTGTGTGTGCCTGCGAGAGAGAGAAAGGGTGAATGGATGAGTCGTTAGTAACGAAAATGAGGCTGAATATAAAGAACAACGTGTTTGGGGTAAAGATGAGAGGGTAAGGGGAGATGGAGAGAAAGATTGAGGAAATAAGGGAGAGATAAAGGGAAAGTTGAGATAGAGAGAAAGGCTGAGGAAATGACGGAGAGATGAGATGAGGAGACGTTGGAAAGATGCAGAGAGAAAGAATAGAAAGATGGAGAGAAATGGAGAGAAATGTTTAGGAAACGATAGAGAGAGACGGGAGAAATGGAGAGAAAGGAAGGATAGAGAGAAATGTTGAGGAAACGAGAGAGAGATAAAGAGAGAGACTGGGAATAGAGAGAAAAGATGAGGAAAGGACAGTAGATACAGAAAAAGGGGAGATGAAGAAATGCAGATAAAGAGGGGGAAAGGAAGGAAGGAAGTAGACGTGATAGAGAAATGCAGAGAAGAAAGAAGGGAACGAAAAAATGGCTGATTAAGTGATGAAAGAAAGAAAATAAATGGATAGAAAGGAAGAAAGAGATGGAGAGATGGGTTGAGAAAACGAGGGAGAGATTCAATTAGAGAAAGGGAAGGAAAGATCGAATAAAAAGGATAACTAAATGATGAATGAGTGAAAGTTATATAAATAGAAGGAAAGAAAGAAAGAAAGAAAGAAAGAGAGAAAGAAAGAGAGAAAGAAAGACAGAAAGAAAGAAAGAATGATGGAGAGAAAGGTTGAGAAAACGAAGGAGAAACAAAGAAATGAAGACAGAAAAAGAGAGATGTAGGGAGAAAGATAGAAAGAATGAAAAGAAATAATGGTAGTGGAGGTGTAAGTGGTATAAAAGGTGTTGTTGTTGGTGGTGGTGACGGCGACGGTGGTGGTGGTGGTGGTAGTGTTGGTGGTGCTGGGGGCGACGGTGGTGGTCTTCTTATTTTTATTGTTATTGTTATTGTTAAAAATTAAAGTTGAGTTCAAATGCCGCCGAGGTTAACTTTGCCTTTCATACTTATGGGGTCAATAAAATAATATACCAGTAATGAACTGGGTCGATTTCTTCGACTTTCCCCTCCCTCAAAATTGTTGACATTGAGTCTAAATCAAAATATTAA
>OZ024742.1:192003856-192006356 GCA_964016885.1 Eledone cirrhosa
GGAAAGTGTTCTACTACGGCGGTAGGAGCTAGATAACGAAGGATGTGTGGTAAGGAACTAGATGGACCATAACGCTCCAGCGTACACAATACTTAGAGTCGTCGAAACGGCTTGAGCTCTGCCCTCGGGGTCTTGAACATTTCCTATTATCCACTCTACTACCCTAAGTATTGAATACTCTGATGCGTTATGGTCCACCTGGTTCCTTACCACACACACATATATATATATACATATATATATATAAAGGATAACAAAAAATCGTTATTGGTAATCCAATTATTAATATTATTATTGATGATGTAATTTGAATTTGTTACACATATATGTTTTGATCAGTTTCCGATGATCTAGTAGAGTTAACATCGTATTTAAAATTGAGTGGCACTGCTTTTAGTGTTCACCAATTTTTAGACAACTCTATCAGTGAAACAATTGTTAGACTGCAAATAAATCCCCTTTTTTGTACTGTTGACCATGTTATTCTCCACTTTCTCAACTATATATATGTATATGGGGTGTGAGAAAGCGAGTGAAAGAGAACGAACGATATTATGTCTGATGGGATATTGAGAATATCGTTTCATCTATCTGTTTGTGCATGTGTGTATGTAAGTGTGCTTGAGCAATATATATATTCCTAAGCTGCCATCAATTTCCGCTAGGTTTCCGTTTCGCTTCTCAAACTTATGGGCATATTCCTCTTAAATGAGAATCCTTTCACTTGCTTATTTCAATACCAACTAGCGACATATATAGCAATTAAGTGTAACCACAAATTCTAATACATGCTTTCACTAGTTGACAAAGACAAATTCTAAACCCCTCACTCCCATGATCCAACGGAACATTCAGGCTGTAAAAGCTGCAGGAATAGAGAATCCTGCACCAGAACTAGGCTGGTTCTTTATTTATCAACCATGAAAGGAAGGGAGCCAAAGAGGACCTCGGTGGGATTTGAACGCACAATCCAGAAACATGTAAAAAATATTCAACATTCTCATATATCTGTATAATAATGTATAATCTAAACCCAAGGCCGGCAATCTGCAGGAGCTAAAGGTTAACTTTACTTCAGTACCCTTCGATGTGGTAACAGCAGATGGACAATTTGCTCAGCACAGGTTAGAATCCAAGATCTCATGATTGTGAATCAAATTTCCTAACTATCCAGTCGTATATATCTGTAAATCCATTAAATGTCGTGGGGCGAAAAATAATGGATTAATATATATATATATATATATATATATATATATATATATATATATATATATATATATATTTCTTTCTCTCTCTCTGTTGTTCTGCTCTTTCTCTCTCTTTCCTTCTCTATCTTTCTCTTTCTCCGTAACCCAACGGCTTATTTTAAAAATATCCAATACTAATAATATAATTAAAGCTACAACTCCACTCTCCGGGAGCTTCCAACAGTAATGGTTGCACTCTTTAAGGGTATGTCAATATTTATTTATAAAACTGATCTATATTATATTTTATCTGATGAAAGCACACCATAATTTAGCTTGGTGTCCTTGAAATATGTATAATGGAATAACTATGGTTTTATAAATATAGTTTCCATTTGTTAATATCGTATTTTCACTCCAAATATTTGTTGAGTGTTTTATATCAGTTATAAAAATATTTGCTTGTTATATCCCAACAATTTAAATAGAACTTTTACATATATATATATATATTTATATTTATATATATATATATATATATATATATATATATATATATATATATATATATATATATATATATATATATTTATTTATTTATCTACATGTATATATACTTTTAATTTTTTTAACTGATATCAATCATCATATCATCCCCAGTAGTGATTATATCGATCTTTATTATTTTGAATCTGTCTGTAGGTTACGAGACGTAAGGACGCACGCACGCATATATATATATATATATATATATATATATATATATATATATATATATATATATGTGTATATATATATATGTATGTATATATATATATATATGTATATATATATATATATGTATATATATATATATATATATATATATATATACATATATATATATATATATATATACATATATATATATATATATATATATATACGATATATATATGTGTGTGTGTGTGTGTAACCGAGTGTACATACACATGATTTCTCTTAAAGAAAAATGTTTTCAGTTTCTGGTGAAGGACTAGCGTCCGAAACGTTCAGACTCTAGTCTTACTATATCAAGCATTAAACTAATATATATATATATATATATATATATATCTTCATTGATCTGTATCGTTTGCTTTTATCTTTACCGTTTACTTTTCGCATACATGTGTGTGTGTATGTTTGGGAGGAGGGGGGGTGTATGTGCTTCTCTATGACTGCGTGCATGCCTTGATGTATTTACGCATGCGTGTGTGAGCCTCTGTATCTGTATGTGTGTGTTTCTGTGTGTCTACATTGCGTTGTTGCATGTCAACGTGTTTTACTTG
>OZ024742.1:192011356-192013856 GCA_964016885.1 Eledone cirrhosa
ATTTACAATCCAGCTAGACGTGGGTTCGAATCTTGTGCCAGGATGCCGTCCAAAAAACAGTATGATTTGGTGTCGGACGATGGCTACGACAACCGAATTCCATTACACAGTGAGGAAGCATTTCAATATGGGATTTCCTTTCAAGCTAAGGTAAAATACTTGTTTTTATTATTACTTAACTCTTTCTCTCTCTCCCTCTCTCTCTATCTATCTCTCTCTCTCTCTATCTATCTATCTATCTATCTATCTATCTATCTATCTATCTCTATCTATCTATCTCTCCCTCTCTCTCTCTCTCTCTCTCTCTCTCTCTCTCACTGTGCGTCTGTTTAGTATGTTGATATATATTGATATATATATATATATATATATATATATATATATATATGTGTGTGTGTGTGTGTGTCTGTGTGTGTGTATGTACACACACACACACACACACACACACACACACACACCTATCTATCTATCTATCTATCTATATCTATATATATATATATATATATATATATATATATATAATATATATCATACTCTACTACCCCAAGTTTCGAGTACTCTGTTGTACAACTGAATCCATCCTGATATATATATATATATATATATATATATATATATATATATATATATATATATATATATATATATATATATATATATATATATGTATATATATATATATATGTATATATATATATAATAGTACAAGGACGATTTGTTAAGCCTTCATTACGTTTACTCTTCCTATATATATATAAATATATGTAGATAAATCTACCAAGAGTTTACGGTAGTGTCCAATCCGTATGAAGAACTCAATGTATTCCGGATATCATGGAAAGAAGAGATGTAATGAAAATCCAGTTTCGGTGAAAGATAAACGGTATACAGAGTCAAGATATATAAATATATATATATATATATATATATATATATATATATATATATATATATATATATATATATATATATATATATATATATATATATATATATATATATATATATATATATAAGCATACACTCACACATACATATGTCACATACTCAAATACATAATATACACGCTCTCTTTCTCTCTTTCCCGCTATACGTGACTCTTTCGACGCCGACTCTTTCGACATTCTCAATCCCTATATCTCTCTCTCACTTTCTATACTTTCACTTTAACACACTGTGTGTACAAAATCACTTGCAATGCTGTTCTACGACACCACCACCACTGTGACACCACCACCACTGCCACCACCATCAGCATCTACTCACGCACACTTAGAATCGTGCGGAGAAAATGATCTGCTGTTATATATTCTTGCTTATTACACTCTAACTTTAAATCCCACTGCGGTCAACTTTGTATATTATCCTTCCTGGTTCGAGAAAATGTAATAAACTATTATTATATTTTCTCGCCGAGGTTGACTTTGCCTTTCATCCTTACGGGGGGTTCGATAAAATAAAGTACCAGTAATGCACTGGTAATTTGCTGGCCTTGTGTCTAAAGTAGAAACAATTATATTTTCTCGCCGAGGTTGACTTTGCCTTTCATCCTTACAGGGGGGTCGATAAAATAAAGTACCAGTAATGCACTGGGTAATTTGCTGGCCTTGTGCCTAAAGTAGAAACAATTATATTTTCTCGAACTAAATATATCGGGAGTTACTTTCGCAATCGTGTGCTTCTAGGTTCAATCTCGCTATGCGGCACTTTGGGCAAGTGTCTTCTTTCAGAAACACGTTATATATATATATATATATTGATTTGTATTATTATTTGTATTATTTATTATTTATTATATTTTTGTCTTTATTTGTTAATTTTTCATTCGCACCGTTTCCTTTCGCTATATGTCTCTCCACCACACCCCTACACACCTTTTGAACTCTCACCTGAAGAAGGGCTTATGCCCGAAACGTCGTCCCCCACCTACCCCCCACTCTCCTGAGCGTGAATTTAATAAACATTTATCGTACTGCCTCTCTGTTCTGTCCCTGTTCAATTTTTCATTATATATATATATATATTAATACAATAACAGAGAAAGTTTACGCTAAACTCCGACTGGTAACCATCTCACTCAACAAACATTAGGTTATACGTTGTATACAAATATGCATATGTATCAGCTGCGCTAGAGCGTGAAATAAAATTCTTATTTTATTTATATATATATATATCATTTTTTTTAGTGTGTGTGTGAGTGTGTTTCCTCGCAAATTAACGGTGCCACAGAAAAAAAAAAGTGTTCAGTTAAATAAGTAACAAATTTGGAAAGTAAATGCTGGTGTCGACTCACTATTGTGGTGACACAGCATGGCCGCTGTCTGCTGACTGAAACCATTAAAATAATATTTTGCCTTATTTATTTATAGTTTATATATATATATATATATATATATATATATATAAATATATATATATTGTTATACTTTGGGAGGGTCATGTTGCCAATAATTATATTATATTATTATAAATATATAATAAATTGAAGTGAAAGCAA
>OZ024742.1:192018856-192031356 GCA_964016885.1 Eledone cirrhosa
ACATGTATATAATTATATCATAGAAATAAATTATCAAATCATCATTATCTATTTTGTAATGACTACTTCGGTGTGTCACTAATCAACATAAATTATTGGGTTGCTCTTGTGCAAGCAATTAGTATATACAAACGCAAATTTCGCAGTATATATGATTCTTCAAATAACCTGTAGCCCTAATGAATATGACATAGTAATCCTAGACTCAAAACATTAAGAGATTCAACAGTATTGCTGTCTTTAGTGAGGACACGGGGCCCCTTAATTAATATATTATACAATAAGATTTGTATTTTAATTTTAATTAAAATCTAAAAGTAATGAGTGGTCCTAAGTAAAACAAATCATAAAGTAGCATGCTGCATTGCACTATTTGTTCCGGCTGTTTTTGTTCTAGGTTCAAATTTCACAGGAATCTACTGTAGATCATTTTAGAGAATGTCATTCTGTTGCATGCATTCGGAGTACATCTCTAGTTCCAGGTTGTCTTCTTCTTTCCCTCGCTCTAGTCTTAAAGGCAAAGAAAAAAATCCATAGGGATTATGTGTATCACAGTAAAGTAGGAGTCCTGATAACTAGTGTAATCAACTACTTGTGTGTGACAACATTGTGCATATGTATGTGAGAGAGGGGGACAGTAAACAACACGCAAACACACACACACACACACACACATATATATATATATATATATATATATATATATATATATATATATATATATATATATATATATATATGTTATATATATATATGCACCAAGAGATTTAACGAAATGATACTACCACACAATGCTTAGGCACCTAGGGCAATGCAGCACCGTGCCACCCACTATCCCCCTTAATAATAACTGAGATATATTTCATAATTCAATCGGAGCATACTCATTGAGATTTAGTAATGGGGTGGCAGTAATCGAAGAAATCGATTGGGGTTATCATCGAAATCAATACAAATTAATATCAACCAATTAATGAATCAATTAATAAAAAAAATATCTAAAATATAAATACTAAAACCAACGTGTTTTCACCGATGCCAAATTGGTTAGTTGTAGTTATATATATATATATATGTGTGTATGTATGTATGTATGTATGTATGTATGTATGTATGTATATATAGGTGTATAGGTGTATAGGGGTAAGATAATTGCGTCCGTATGCAGTATGCCGGGTGTGCACTCGATGCTCTGACAGAGCAAAGTATAATAGTGTAAGAATAAAGGAACAAAAAATCAGTGTTGCATCATAACATTTAAGGACATATTACATATGTTTCACTGTCGATCAGTTCGAGAAACGATCTATTATTGATCGAACCTGACTCTGGAATCGAAAGATACTCAGATATTCCTTAATATGTAAGCTCGTCTCTGATTTTGTATATATATATATATATATATATATATACATTTGCACCCGGTTGATACCACCGGTGATTTTGTGGCACAAGAAATTCCAAAGGTGTGGTATCGGAGGAAGTAGCAATATAATACACTAAATTATTTTACCCTACCACATGTATTGCGTACGTTTTTCCTCTTTTGTGAAACCTGAAAGAAATGAATAATTATTGATTGGCAGAGTGATAGGAGCGTCACATATACTGCTTTGGGATATTCTGATTCACTCCACTTTGATTTGAAATCCTCCTGAGATTAACATTGGTATCCATTTTTAGTGAGTGCAGGGAGGGTTCGATAGAATAAAGTACCAATCAAATCCTGGCGTTGATATAATCGATTTTCCTCCTTCCCCGAGTTAAAATTAAAAACCTTTATTACCATTTTTAATTATAAATAGCAGTTCAATGCTGTTATAAAGATCCTCTCTATTTCTCCGCTCTCCCTCTTAATAGCTGACTCTAACTATTTAGCTAACGCTCACCCTCTAAATGATCTGCTGGTTCAAGGATGACAAGGTCGAGAATGTGTCTTTTATGTCTGCTCGCACAATATCAGGATGTTAACTTATTAGTGAAAACATGGTTTGCTGATAGAAAAGTCATCCTCGATTCCTATTGACGGTCCTAGTATGTCTTTCACCATAGCCTCAGGTCGACTTAAGTCTTCTGTGTAAAATTAGGTAGATGGAAATTGGGTGTAAGCCTGTTGGATGGATTTTACTTGTAAATCAATGGTTCAGCCAGAGTTGATATGTTAGGATACAAGCAGCTGATTTTAAATTTGGTGGCACTTGCTACATTTTAGAAAACGTTATTTTTCCGAGATGTTGGGAGCTACAATGTGCTATTTTATACATTAATGGTACTTTTGATTAATCCGTAAAATGTATAGACATATATGTATAGACGATAGTGTATGGATTGAGGGGTATTTGAGTGTTTTCTATTATGTCGAGAGATAATATAGAAGCTAAATACTATAATGAAATGAACCGAAACTTGTTGGCAGCAATTAGTTACGTGATAGAAGCAGACCTGTTAAGTATCCCCGTCCGACGGGGAGGTCTCCCACCGACTTTGTCGTAAGTGAGAGATGTCTTCTCTTGTGAAAATGGATATAGCTTTCATTACGTAAAATCTTCTCGTTTTCCCTCATGTCTCCCCGTTTGGGGGCACTGTTTTTCATGACACTCCGAGACACTTTTCGAGATTGGCAGGTCTGTAGAAGTTTGTTCGTTCATTCAATTTATTCTTCCACTTTCACATTATTCGACAAAGTGAAAAACGCTCCCTATATTCAATGATCGCTGAAATCTGAACCAGCTAAGTATTTTCTAAATAAATCTAGATTGTTCCAAAGATATGGACATTTACACTACAAACAGATGGTTAACGTATGATAAATTGTTTCAAAAATCCTGACTGATACACAATTTTCTAGTTGAATTAGAGAAGCAATAAAACTTTTTGTAAAGTGTGAAATGTTGAAAATCAATCTCACAAAACCGATTTAACATATAACATACATCATCAATTAAAACATAAAAAAATAGTGCTATCAGAAATTCTATATTTTTTCAAACTAACAAAGTTCTTTTTTTCTTTTTCTGTAGCAAAGTCAATTCTCTTCTATTTTAAACGAGTCAAATTATATTGCTTGTAAAAACATGTGTGTGTGTGTGTGTGTGTGTGTGTGTGTGTGTGTGTGTGTGTGTGTGTGTGTGTGTGTGTGCGTGCGTGCGTGCGTGCGTGTGTGTGTGTGTGTGTTAGATATTGTAACACAACAAAATAATATTGAACTACAGTGTTTAGTGTAATGCCTATAGCAAAAACTGTTCTTAAAGTGTTGGATCACGTTATGAATAAGGTATTGAAGGATGTGGGAATTAATATTGGTTTCTGTTTTAGAAACAAATGCAGCATATATTTTTGTTGGGGAGGAATAAAGTTGTCTGGTTCTTTATTTTATGAACCCAGAAGAATGAAAGGCAACGTTGACCACGGTGGGATTTCAACTCAGAATGTAAAGAACCAGCACATATAACACCATAACATTTTAATGTGGGAATTAACATTACAAACTGATTTCGTGCCGTAACAAACTGAGCTTCAAATCTTTGTGCCATTAATAATTTTCTTTACACATTAAGGAAATGAAATAGTCCAAACTTGATGCTCATTTAGCATGTTCTAATGCAGTTAAAGAATGATCTAATATCGACTGACTGTTAAGATTATCTTATATATTGTTTCAAAGGTAAGAAGAGAATGTTATGTGAAAATATATAAATTAATCAACTATGGTGTGGAACTATTGGAAATGGTTCCACTTTCAGCCACAAGATGGGTAATTGTCGAGAAGTAATTATTTTAAATGATTACTAAGCTACTGATACATTAAAATCACATTTTGTAAAGATATCTCACTGCGTTACGTATAAAGCCATGCTATTACATGCTATGTATTCAGATGCAACTAATGACTCTTTTATGAGACTTGTGTTAAGTGAATTTGAATTAAAACTTAATTTGATGTTCTAAAATCAAAATGGGGTGGCGTCATCTTAGATTAATTACGTATTTTGTCATTGTCTATATTTACAAGAAGGCGACAATTTGCAGTCATTAGAACGTGCGATATTGGTTCCGACACTGCACTCTGAATTGGAATCCCAGTCATGTCAACTTTGCTATTCATCCTAAAAATCCAAACGGAAAGTAACATAAAAAAGGTACCCCATTACGAGGAGCGAGGGGAGATTTTACATAATGAAAGCTATATCCATTTTCAGAAGAAACCACTCCAAAGAGGGTGGGAGATCCCCCCGTCGGACGGGGAGAGTTGACAGGTCTGGTGTCAAGCGCTGTTGTATTTGTTTACTTTTATTGTGTTGTTGGGTGCGGCTATGACAAGAAATGTATATATTCATACACTTGAAATAGAAAACCCAAGATTTGTTTTCTTTAAAAGAAATTTAAAATAAGGACGACGGAAGATATGTTTTTTTTTGTGTGTGGTTTAATCTATTGACAAAGTAATAATTCTCGACTTCGTTGTAATGCAGTGCGCTTTTTGTGAAGATTTTTAGCTAACTTTTATGAAAGTGATCTAGTATTGATGGGTCTAGAGTAGACGATGTTGACTTAATCTTGAGTGGTCGACACTCTTTCGGTGGTAGACATAATTGCTGAGTGACAGATGTTATTCTTTTGAAGTAGACATAATCTTTGGATAGTAAATTTAATTCTTAACTCTTTAGTGATGGACTTAATCTTTGTGTGATAGACATAATCATCAATGGTTTACTTAATCATTGGGTGCTAAACTTAATCTTTGGTATTAGAATTATTCTTGAATACTAGGCTGAATCCGTCACCCGATTTAACACCATTAACTGTCCCTTGGGTATATGTCGTGGAGGGTAATCTGTTGGAAGCATTTGGGCGTGAACTTCAGTTTTACGGTACCTTTCTCCCACTTAACAATTTCGGAGGCACAGACAACAGTCATAGGCTCATCCCCTTCAGACCTTGACTGAATAATGCAAATATAAAAACAAATAAAACATCCGATTCCCGGAGCTAATCACATGAAGCTTGATGATTTAACTTGTGTGTATTTTATTCGTTTAAGTTTATATTGATTTGTTGTTTTTGATTAGCTAGAGCTCAACTGTGATTGGGTGGAACTATCATGTAGGTCCCACTCATGACCACATCATCTTTTTTATAGACATAATGGAGAAAAGAAAAAATTCCTGTATGGTAGCTATTTCAATCAGGTCGCAAGGCCAGGTATATGTACCTTTGTTGGTGAAAAATTTCCTGATGTTATTGTTGCCGCAGATGATTTTGTAGCGTTGCTATTTCCATAGGCAGTGAGTGATGATGTAGCTGCTGTTGACGTTATTTTTGTTTGACCGCAAAACAGCACGGACAGTATAGTCTTCTTTATAAAAGACCTTTCATCTGTGACCATCCATTGTATGTCTATGTACGTAGGACCTAGGAAAACATTATCCAATGTGTCCTTTTCTAAGACGGTAAGAAGGGATTTGAACAAGAGTTGGTTACTCTATCTAACATCTCATGCTACGACGTCGCGCTATATATTTAATGTACATTGACTGCTAATATTTATATTTTGTTTAAATATATGTATTACAACAGGTAGGCGTGTCTAATTAGGGATGTGACAGGATACCTCTGTATATAGGTCTATCTAATTACAGGTGTGACCGAAGTGGGAGAGCCAGCCCATTCACAGGAGATGTTTATTAGAACAAATGATATTTCTTGAAAGTTTCAATAATGATGGTGCTGCAGGCTGTTGTTTGTTGGTAGAATTACTGTTATTATTGGTAATGGTTGTAGTAGTGCTTTTGTTGCTGTTGTTGTTGTCAATTGCTTGTTGTTGTCGCTTCTTGTAATCACTTGTTATGTATGTACGTGCGTGCGTTTACATACGCTTATGTATGTACATAAGGAGCGAAATAAATTTGGAAGACAATGAGTAGCAAATCTCTTTAAATGTCACGTTGAAGGATATTGTTTGACATAGAAAATGTCACAGACATACATGTGTCGTGTATGGATATATGTATGTGTGTATGTGTTGTGGGAAGTGAATTATAGCTTACGGGTGTGTGTGTCTTTGTGTATTTTATGAGTATTCTTACAATACATAAATATTTGTGTATACATACATGCTTATGTGTGTTTGTTTATGCGTACAGTACATATATGTCTGTGCATATATATATATATATATATATATATATATATATATATGAATGTATTTATACATATGCATATGTTTAAATGCATGTATGTTTACACACACACATATATATATATATACACACACACACACATATATATATATATATATATATATATATATATATATATATATATATATATACACACGCACACACACACACATATATATATATACACACATATATATATATATACACTCATATATATATATATATATATATATATGAATGTATGTATAATTGTATCTATGTAGTATACACATATCTTTCTTTCCATATTCTACTATACATCCATAAACGTACATACAAGTATACCTACTTACACTGATGAGCTACACGATATATAGATAAACTGGCACACAGAATCGTGTCTGGTAACCTGTGTAATTGATGAGATAAAACAGATTTTGTTGCATGGCTATATATGCGCAATAAATGGAGTGCTATAGATGCACAATTAAAGTGCTAACATGCATTGAATGTGTTGCTGGAAGTTGTGGGTGTTTGGGTTGATAATCTCGTAATCTTAAGAGAAGTAAATGCTTACCACTAGACCAGCAGCACGTGTACATATGTGTTTATTTGAATGGTAGAAATGGAACTAAAACTAAAATGTTGTGATAAATACTCCAGTTTTCCGTTCAAAGGAACGGCCGACTGTTTAAATTACTGTGAAAATGGTTGGATATTTCACAGTCACGTGTACCATTCACATAAATTTCAGAAAGATTCAATGAGGCTCAATATGTGTCATGGTTACAGAACTGTCAACTCTCCCCGCCCGACGGGGAGATCCCCCACCGATTTGCGGTTAGGAGAGTGATGTCTTCTATTGTGATGTCTTCTATTGTATAGCTTTCATTATGTAGAATCTCCAAATGTTGCCTCATTACTCACCGTTTTGGGCCACTGTTATTTTTTTTTTGTATTTTTTTTTTGCTTGTTTTTTTTCATGGTTCTCCCTGATTTGGTTTCTAGAGGTTGGCAGGTCTGAGGTTATCCATTTGATTTAAAGTAACATTTCATCTGAGAGATTTTCACTCAGTTCCCCTCTCACTGGGCTGAATCAATCTTGGTATGATAAAAGACAGTTTCCCGCAATGCTACACGGTGGGATCAAAATTAGAACCTCATGAATACGAATCAAGCTTCTTAACCATTCACTTTGATAACATACCAGTGCTGGTAAGAGAGTGGACTCCACTTAAAGCATCCGGGAATTAGGTAGGGGTGTTAAACCAGGCGAACTATTACACCCAAACAATCCATACCAGCACCAAGTAGGCTACGGCAGTATTTGAAGACAGAATTCGAAGAGATGGAACAAATACCGCAAGGTATCCCGTGCGACGCTGTGACGATTCTTCCGCTCCACTAACATCATTTAAGAACCTCATATGAATGGAAATCAGAGGTGAACTCAGCAAACAAGGACGAAGAATAAGTACCACGAAAACATTTCATATCACGTTTTAGCTATTCTGCCAATTCGCTACCTTAAATATTTTGATACCAACCCTCTAAAAACCGGCACTAATTCTATGAAACAAAACAAACCATTTTAAAAGGTTTTCTATTTAAATTAGAATGTCCAACATAATTGTATACATGAAACTCTTTTGATAATGGTTTCTACATTAAGCATAATGCCAGCAATTTGAAGGGAGGGGGGAATTCGATTAAATCTACACCAATACGTGACTGGTACCTTATTTTATCGACTGCAAAAGAAAGAAAGGCAAAGTAGACCTTGGCGGGATTTGAACTCAGGACGTAAAGAGCCGAAATAAATACCGCAATACATTTCCTCCGGCACTCTAACGATACTGCCAATCCAACATCCTATCTTAATAATGGTTTCTTATATAGGACAAGGCCAGCAATTTGGGGGAAGGGGAAAGTCGATTAAATCGACACCAGTACGTTACTGGCACTTTATTTGATCGATCCCCATAAGGATGAAAGGCAAAGCTAACCTCGGCGGGATTTGAACTCAGAACATAAATGGCCGTAACTCTATGCTGTAAAGCACGGTGTCCATCGCCCTATCTTAACACTGAAATAGATAAGTCCAGTAAATCTCTCAAAATTCTTCGTTAATTAATTGAAACAGAATGTATTTGATTAAGAAATACAGTGATGAAAGTGTTAAGTTTATACGATGTTTCATTCCACAAACGGAGAAACCACTAACACATGCCACCCTGTGCAATGTAGATGCACTTTTTTCAGTTACCAACAACAACAACAACAAAGAAACATTCTCAGCATGTTACATTTTGAAAATAACGTTTGATGCGTATAAATCAATAATAAAAAATTCATTGTGTATACGTCCCATATGTGTATATGTGGTGTCCAGGTTTGGTCTGCTCTGCATGTTGCTATATATGCACGCACAAAATCACACGCACACACACACATACACACACACACACACAAAGTCATACACTCACCATTCCACCCCCCACACACGCACACACGATCTTCCATACATGAACATACACACAAAAACACACTCACAAAAACCTACAAACACACACCCACATCTGCGTGTTGTTATACACACATACGCATACACACAAAGACATACACGCAACCCCTCTCCCACGCACACACACATACAATATTCCATACATGAAAAAACACGCACACAAAAACACGCTCACAAAAACCTACAAACACATAGCCACATCTGCGTGTTGTTATATATACACGCACACAATTACACACGCACACACACGCACACACGCACACACACACACCGAAAGTCATACGCTCATGCCCCTCCCACGCACATACACTCGCATAAACACACACAATCTTCTATATATGAACATACACACATAAACACAAACTCACAAAAACCTACAAACTCATACCCACATCTGCGTGTTGTTAAATATATACACGCACAATATTACACACAGACACACACACACCGTAAGTCATACGCACACATACACTCACACACACACACCGTAAGTCATACGCTCATGCCACGCCCGCGCACATACACTCACACACACACACACAAACACAATCTTCTATATATGAACTTACACATAAACACATACACAAACATACACAAACAGATACTCACACAGCCGTGTAACGTGTGCTTACGTGTATGAAGTCCGGTTGGTTATCTCTTGCTAAGATGTCAAACTTCTAAGCTATACATTAAAGTGAAAGTAAAAATATCCCCTAAGCCAGTCAGCCAGCTTGCCAACTCATGCTTTCTCATAAACACTATATAATACATAGAATGCGTGTTGTTCTTATCTCTCTCTCTCTCTCTCTCTCTATAAATATATATATATATATATATAGGAACAAGTATGACCCCGACGGCAGAACTTAAGCCGTTTCGACGGCTAATTCTGGACTGAATTAGCCGTCGAAACGGCTTGAGCTCTGCCGTCGGGGTCATACTTTTTCCTATTACCCACTCTACTACCCTAAGCATTGAGTAATTTGGTGCGTTATGGTCCATCTGGTTCCTTACCACATTTCCTTCGTTATATATATATATATGGAAATGTGGTAAGGAACCAGATGGACCATAACGCATATATATATATATATATATATATATATATATATATATATATAGGGTGTGCCCGCAAAATGTATACACACTTATATTAGAATGCAGTTGAAGTGTGTATACATTTTTGGGGAACACCCTGTGTATATATAAATAACTATGTATCTTACATTGCCCATTGAGTGCGCTGAGATACAACCGGTACTGGCATTGATAAATATGCTGGGTCCGTCAACCCTTATTATATATATATATATATATATATATATAGATATAGATATGTATGTATATATATATATATGTATGTATATATATATATGTATGTATATATATATATATATATATATATATATATATATATATATATATATATATATATATATATATATATATATATATATATATATATATTCACACAGATTGCAACGATTTCAGAGACTGTAGCTTAATGTGAAATTACGAGGGTCAAACCTTTGCTCCAACCTTTCATGTCAGAACGGTTGAGGAGGGGGTGAAAATGGGTCAGAGATTAGGGATAATTATGGCTGAGAGGGAAATACCTCAGTGGAGAGGTGGGGAGCGTTTGTACATAATAGATATATCACGGAAGGGTCTTTGATATATGTTAGTGCATACGTGAGGGGCGGCCAAATATTAAGGATTTAATTTAGGTTGTTTGCCCTCTTGCGAAATATCTCACGACTTGAATATAGAGGTATACTTATATACATATACACTTATAGGCATACATACACACGCACACACACACACACATATATAAATATATATATATATATATATATACACACTTATAGGCATACACACACACACACAGACATATATATATATATATATAAAAACCCACATATATACATGCATGAATACTTAAACGTTATGCATACACTTCATATGTTATGCTTATACGTTTGTCTGAATCTGTGTGAATGCGTGTTTGTGTGTGCGTGCGCTCGCCTGTATATATATATATATATATATAACGAAGGAAATGTGGTAAGGAACCAGGTGGACCATAACGCACCAAAGTACTCAATACTTAGGATAGTAGAGTGGGTAATAGGAACGAGTAGGCCCCCATATATATATATATATATATATATATATATATATGTATATATGTGTGTGTGTGTGTGTGTGTGTGTGTGTGTGTGTGTGTGTGTGTGTGTGTGTGTGTGTGTGTGTGTGTGTGTGTGTGTGTGTGTGTGTGTGTGTGAAGGGACGTGATTCAGTGGTTAGTGTAGGCGACCGCGTGTTGTGAATTTGAGAAAGAATTTATTTCACGTTGATCAATTGTTCTTAGGCTGATAAAAATAAGTTGTAACTATAATCCGAAGAGCCAGTCTTGTCACACACACACTTCCTCGCTGAATCTTCCTTAGAAAGATGTGACTGTGGAAGGCTCAAGCCCTCGCAAGTTAATTTCACAAGTATGTTGTTTTTTGTTGGTCAAGCAGTTGTAACTAGCGCTGACAACAATAACAAAAAAAGCTAACAGTAAAATAATTCTATATGTATATATTCCGTAACCTATTGGATTAATGTTTAAATGTCTTTAAGTATGGTTATATATATATATATATACATATAATCACATACATTAATGTGTTTATATATATGAGATCGGTGTGGAAGCGGACCTTTCGTGCAGACCTGAAGATCCGCCTCTTCATTGCTGTAGTGGAGTCTGTGGTGCTGTACGGGTCTGAGACTTGGACATTGACCAAGAAACTCACCCAGATGGTGGATGGGTGCTACACAAGAATGTTGAGGATGGCTCTGAACATTAATCAGTATACACTGAGGATGAAAAACTCAGCTAACCTCAGTCTCCTCTGTGTCACTTTTGAGCCTCCCAAAAGTCAGCTCAAAAGTGACACAGAGGAGACTGAGGTTAGCTGGACATAGTCACCGACATCCAGAGTTGACTGCACTCAGAGCTCCTGTGGGAGGCCCTGGGAAGACCAAGGTTAACGTATGTTGATGCCCTAAGGAGAGACACTGGTCTGTTGGAGACGCAGGACATGGCAGCGATAATGAGGGACAGAGACCGCTGGAGAGAACTCGTCCAGGGATCTCGGAAATTTTACCCGCCCTAGATATATATATATATATATAAACACACACATTAATGTATATGATATATATGGTCCACCTGGTATCTTATCACACCCTCTTTGTATATATATATATATATAGGAAAATGTTGAACCCCGACGGTAGAGCTCAAGCCGTTTCGACGGCTATTTCTGAATGCCGTCGAAACGGCTTGAGCTCTGCCGTCGGGGTTAAACATTTTCCTATTACCCACTCTACTATTGAGTACTCTGGTGCGTTATGGCCCATCTGGTTCCTTACCACATTTCCTTCGTTTTATTATATATATATAAATATATATATATATATATATATATATATATATATATATATATAATTGTTTTTACTTTTGGCACCAGGCCAGCAATTACCCAGTACATTACTGGTACTTTATTTTATCGACCCCGTAAGGATGAAAGGCAAAGTTAACCGCGGCGGGATTTGAACTCAGAATGGCAAGGGCCGTAACTCTATGCCTCAATAAGATATATATGTATAAATATATATATACAAACACGTATTGATATGTGTGCGTATATATATAGAGAGAGAGATAGGGGGGAGGAGAGAGAGAGTGAGAGAGGGGGCCAGCGAGAGAGAGATAGAGAGATGAAGATAAACCACAAAGGAATTATCTTTTTAACGCGGTA
>OZ024742.1:192043856-192048856 GCA_964016885.1 Eledone cirrhosa
TTTGTTATCAATGAAGTCATGGAAACGCACATCATGATACTACGATCAGCGCTGTCCAATAAACAATACTATATAATCGATAATTTAAATTGAAACATGTCCTTCAAGGCAATGTCCCGATATATATATATATATATATATATATATATATATATAAAGAGAGAGAGAGAGGGAGAGAGAGAGGGAGAGAGAGAGGGAGAGAGAGAGAGAGAGAGAGAGAGAGAGAGAGAGAGAGAGAGAGAGAGAGAGAGAGATACAGTGAGAGGTAGAGAGAGAGAGATTTTCTAGAGTTAATTTGTATCGCATCGGATAGTCATTTAAACTTGGACTTCAGTTTTATATGTGTGTGTGTATGTATAAACGTCTCCCTAACTCTCTCTCTCTCACTCTCCCTCTCTGTGTATAAATATATATATATATATATATATATAAATATATATATAAATATAAATATATATATATATATATATATATATATATATATATATAGCCATACATCAGAGTTATACGCGCAAACACATACATACAGACAGTGTGGAAAGACTATTTTGAAAGAATAACTATAAGTCTTTCAAACTGATTGAAATGAAATTGGGTTAAATATTGGCAGATGTATTGTATAGTGACTTTTAGATAATAGTGATGAGTTCAAGGGTGAAACATTAAGTAAGTTTATTTGAGAGGAAATGGTTTATCAATAGGTCAAGAGTCGTGAATTACTCCCCCATATTATCTCACTACTCAATTGTCAGACTGGCCGTCTATAATCATGTCTCTGTATCCCTATATCACCCTCTGTCCCTATGTCTCTCTCTCTCTCTCTCTCCTTCTCTCTCTCTCTCTCTATATATATATATATATATATATATATATATATTTACACAAACAACACTCTCACTCCTCTTTCTGGCGTTCTCACCCCTCTTCTTCCTCTATACTATTATATACTCCATTCTTTCCTACCCCCATTTAAGTTCCCTTTGAATATTTATGTTTGTGTGTGTGTGTGTGTGTGTGTGTGTGTGTGTGTGTGTGTGTGTGTGTGTGTGTGTGTGTGTGTGTGTGTGTGTGTGTGTGTGTGTGTGTGTGTGTGTATCTGTGTGCCTGCGTGTGTTCGTGCGTAACCATATGATTGATTGAAAAATACTACTATATATATCTATTAGAAGTATTTTCGAAATCAAACGATATCAGGCTGCCCTGGTGCAATCGAGTCATTCCGGTACCCTGAACGCTTACTCGATGAAATCAGGAATATTTTCAAGTATTAGAGCGAACTCCTTAGATATGGCGGGCAGATGACGACATATATACAAAACAATAGGGGTTATCAATAAACTTAATAAATCGATAATAATAATTGTTTCTACTTTTGGCACCAGGCCAGCAATTACCCAGTACATTATTGGTACTTTATTTTATCGACCCCGTAAGGATGAAAGGCAAAGTTAACCTCGGCGGGATTTGACCTCTGACCATAAAGGGACGTAACTATGCTGGAAAGCAGGCGTCCGACCCTCTACCGATACTACCAATTCACCGCCCTTTCGATAATAATAATAATAATTGTTTCTATTTTAGGCACAAGGCCATCAATTAACCAGTACATTACTGGTACTTTATTTTATCGACCCCGTAAGGATGAAAGGCAAAGTTAACCTCGGCGGGATTTGAACTCAGACCATAAAGGGACGTAACTCTATGCTTCAAAGCATGGTGTCCGACTCTCTACCGATACTGCCAATCCACCAATAATAATAGTTACCCATAAGACGTCGTTTAAATGAACTAAACCCTTTAGTACACATTCAACAGTTAATTTTGTAAGTAATTGGTGGTTAGTGAAAATTCTCCTGTTTGTCTGACCTGTGTCCCAGACCAAGTATACCGGTTGGATTGCTTCTCACGCACTACCACTACTAGATTAGTCATAAAAGCGGTGTATGATTTAGGATTCAGTGACCTTATGATCGTTGAAGTCCTTCCTCTTCGTGGGGTCGTCTCCCACGTCCTCACGTCCCTCTTTGAAAATCCGCGAGTGCGACGTCATCTCATCTCTGTAAACTTGCTGCAGTATTCCGAGTGTTTCTGATGGAGTTTTTCCCAGCCAGACCAGAAACTTCATCTTGGTTCGGTGTTCTGTGACCATCACTCGACGGCCTAAAATTGAGGATCTCTTAACAAAAGCACGTTAAAATAAATATGAAATGGCTGCAGAGAGCTGAGATCACAGTTATATACTCCCTGGATATAACCCACTAATTTCTACCTAACTCATAGCTCGCAGAGCACACTAAGTCCTGTTATTTTTCTGACACACCTCGTAGGTCATTGCAACAGTATCGTTATAAACATTTATGACGGGAAAGCTCAATAAATATTCATTCACGACATTTGAAGCCCTCAACTATTTCAGCAAAAACATTGTAACTAGGAATAAAGATATATATTACTAATATACCTATGTTTATGAATAACCTGTGTTTACTGAAATGATAAACTAAATGATTAATAGTTTTACTCTGTGTTTCTTCTCTGCTTGTGTTTATGCTATCTCTTTATACTAAACTAAAATTCGGTAATGTTATATTTCGCTAAATCATGCAGCTTAACAATTATACAAATAGAAATCGATAAAAAATTACCGAGATACTGGCAGTCGACATCATTGGTTAAAACACATTAAACTACTTAATATTTTCACATTCCAATGACTAAAATCATTATGTAAATAAAATATTTTCTTTAGGACGGTGGATTGGCACATTCGGTAGAACGTCGAATAAAATGCTTTGCAATATTTGTTCTGGCTCTCTGTACTGAGAGTTCAAATCTCATCAATGTTATATTTAATCCTCATCGTCTTTAGATCGATCAAACCAGTACAAGTGACAGTGATTCAGTACAATAATTAAGGTGTTGGACAACATGCTTTGCAGTCTCTCTTCCTGCTCTTATCGTTCTAATCTAAAATTCCGCTCGTCGATAAAATATAGCACTAGTCGAAGCCATGGTCTTCGATTGGCGGAAATTCTAGAAATTTCGACAAAATTCTTTACTGAGTTTGCTCTGCCACTTTGCATTTCTGAGTTCAAATCCCCCCCTGGTGCGAACGTGAAAAAATAATTGTTTCTACTTTGGGCACAAGGCCAGCAATTACCCAGTTCATTACTGGTACTTTATTTTATCGACCCCGTAAGGATGAAAGGCAAAGTTAACCTCGGCGGGATTTGAACTCAGAATGGCAAGGGCCGTAACTCTATGCGCCAAAGCATGGCGTCCGACCCTCTACCGATACTGCCAATCCACCGATGAACGTGAAAAAATAATGGTGGCCAGCTATGTTTTACTCTATCAAATGCACACTCAAATGACAATAGGAAAATGGTATTATACATCAATCAGAGAAAGCTGTGCTCGGAAGAAAAAATAATTGTCCAATGCATTATTAAATAATTTCTAACTCAAATTTCCCGAGCATCACTACACAAATGTAGAACGTTTTAATTGGGTCAAATTGCTACAAAACAAGAATAATCTTCATTTCACTCTAATTCGAAATACCGATGTGCTGATATCCTTGACTCACCAATGTGACGAATGATAGTGAGGGGGAAAAGGTATCAATAAATGTACCAATTTCTTTCCCACGCTCTACCCTCTCACAAGCTCTACTCTCTACTTTTTCTTCGCTTTCACTTTTTCTATTAAAAGGATAATTGGAGGTAGAGTAAATTGCCTCAGGTAGAGTACTGATTGACACCGGTGAGATGAAAAGTAGATTTTTTTATTTTTTTTTTAGATTAGAAAATATTACATGCCAAAACATGGTTCCCATGAGAATAAGCGGGTAAATTGAAGGAGGATTTTAAATGAGTGTAGAGTTGTTTACCACTAGGTATGCACTGGTTGAAGAGACACTATGATCAAAGACATTTCAGTTGTGACCATCCATCTTTTAATTTTACATTTTCTACAGAGAAATAAAAGCACACATCTACATAGCAATATGTCTGGGAATCGAACCCATGATTTTATGTTCGGGAATTCCGTATCTTAATCCCTTAGAAACGTCCTTTCACGTTCTCCCTTATAGGCCCAGTACATAACGTTTATTGTTTAACTAGTTATTTGTTGTTTTCGTGTTAACCAATCTAAACGGGATTATTTTATGTTGTGGAAGGGGATGAAATATGTTTTGCCTTTAATCAAAAGATGTCAAATCATATGTGTGTGTGTGTGTGTGTGTGTGTGATGAATGTATGTGTGTGACTGTGTGTGTGTGACTATGTGTGTATGTTCGTGTATGTGTATGTGAGTGTGTATGCGTGTGCGCAATTGTGTACGTATGTATATATATATATATATATATATATTGTGTGCATGTGTTGAATGTGTGTTTGTGTGACTGTGTGTTTGTGTGTGAATATATATATATATATATATATATATGCGTCTTTACGTGTGTCTTTATGTGCGTGTGTGTGACTCTGTGTGTGTGCATGTGTATATACATATCAGGATTGAAGTCACCTTCACAGCAAAATAAACTTGGAATACTAAGAATTACGTGACAGTTAAACCTTTTCTTTGCCTTTCTGAGTGTGTTTGTTTGTGTGGACGTATGTGGGCTTTGTACGTGTTCCTGTGCGTATGGTGTGTGTATATGTGCGAGTATGTATGTATGTAAGTTGGTGCTACTGGTAACATGTATCCCAGTACAACCTGTCTCGTGGTCGGGTCGTTGGCGACTAAACTGGCAACCCCACCAAGGTTTCTCGGTGAGGAGGGTGATTTGGGACATCTTGCAGGACTAAAAACAAAACCTGTCAAAGGGCAAAGGAGCTCTTAAGAGTCAATGGCCATCCAAAATCACCGGGAGAGATGACCCCTTAGCCTTTGTCAAGGCAGAATTCTAGGAGAAGGAAAACCCTGATATAACAACTGCAACTCTGATGGTATCCAATGATGTTGACTTACTCTTCTTTTTGGTAAATCTC
>OZ024742.1:192051356-192081356 GCA_964016885.1 Eledone cirrhosa
CTGTGTGTGTGCGTATCTGTGCCTGTATATCTATGACATTTGCACTCATCATTGTATGCGTTTGTTTACGTATCAAGCGAGTGCGTGTATATATATGTGTATATGTATGAATATGTATATATATATATATGTGTATGTATGCGTGTATATATATGTGTATATGTATGAATGTATGTATATATATATGTGTATGTATGCGTGTATATATATGTGTGTATGTTTATGTGTATGAGTATATGACGTATGTGTAAGAGTCAGATGTAAATGTGTGTGCGTGTATGTATATATGTATATGAGTTTGTGAATAAGTGAATTAGTCAGAAAGGCTTATTTTGACTAACTTGTTCATAGGATTCCACTCGTGTCTGTGTATATGTGTGTATGTGTATGTGTGCGTGTGTGTGCGTGTATGCATGTGTCTGTGTGTCATTATATGCATGTGTTTCTCATTGAATGAGTATATACATGAATGTATGTGTGTGGGGGCCGTATATGTATTTGTCATTGTCAGTGTATATACGTAGATGTGTGTATGTATGTGTGCGTGTATGTGTATTTGTCATAAGATGCGGATATAGTGGATACATGTGTGTGGGAATGTGTATTCTTCATTGTATATGTGTGTGTTCGTCATCAAATGTGTATGTACGTGAATACATGTGTGTGTGGGAACGTGTATTCTTCAATATATGTATATGTATTCGTCATTAAATGAGTCTGTACGTGAATACATGTATGTGAGGGAATGTGTATTCTTCAATGTATGTATGTATGTATATTCGTATATGTATGTATGTATGTATGTGTACGTACGTGGTTACATGTGTGTGTTTTCTTCAATATATGTGTATGTATTCGTCATTAAATGTGTATGTACGTGGCTTCGTGTGTGTTGGTGTATGCATTCGATATTGTACGTGTATATTTGTCATGACATGTGTATGTATGCAGTTACATGTATATATGTGTGTATGTATGTGTGTATTTGTCGTCGTGTATGTACGTGGATCCGTGTGTATGTGCTCGCATGTATATATGTGTCTTTGTTATAGTGTTTATGTGTGCATATCTATTTGCGTGCTGGTGAGTGTCTTTGTAGTTGTCATTGAATGCGTGTGTTTGCATTTCTTATTGTGTGTGAATGCTTGTAAGTCTGTTTGTTTATTTGGCATTGTATGTATGTATGTATATATATGTATGTATCATGCATGTATGTATGTATCTATGTATGTATGTATGCATGCTTGTATGTATGTATGTTTGTACGTATATAAGTATGTACGTATATATGTATGAGTGTATTGCTCATGTATATATATTTGTTTTTTCTTCTTTTCTTCTACATGCTTGTGTTCATTAGTTTAATATGTGTGTGTGT
Organism: Eledone cirrhosa; assembly: GCA_964016885.1. NCBI lineage: Eukaryota > Metazoa > Mollusca > Cephalopoda > Octopoda > Eledonidae > Eledone > Eledone cirrhosa. The sequence continues at coordinate 192,052,735 of OZ024742.1, forward strand.
GTGTGTGTGTGTGTGTGTGTGTGTGTGTGTGTGTGTGTGTGTGTGTGTGTGTTTGTGTGTGTCTGTGTGTGCGCGTGCGTGCGTGTGTGTGTGTGTGTGTGTGTGTGTGTTGTGCCATATGCATGCACTAAGGCGGCGTATATATATTAATCTGTATTTTTTATATGGCTGCACGTATGCTGATCTACACACAGTTGGTAATGTGCTCAGTAGTAGGCCCAGATATATGAAATATAGGTTTCATTTCAAGAGATTATCATGAATTTAGTAATCACTGTTAAATATATATGATGTATGCACGTACTGGAATGGACCTACGCTGGTTTCTGCGATGAGAGTTTCTGTTGTTCAATCAACTGCTCAGGAAATTAACGTGTAAGTGACTGGGCCTTCCACAGACACGTGTATTTTTAACGAGGAAGATACAGCGTGACGCCATGTGAGACAAGGCGGTTTCCCAGCTATCTTTTCTCTACTTTATAACTCTGTGTTACTTACGGATATGAATACATGTACGTGTAGTTTACATGATATACTTACATGTAACAGAACTGAAGAAAATGAGAGACAATATGTCTGTCTCTGTCAACTTCAAAAACCATTGCCAACTGGTTAATCTGCCACATTATCTAGGCTTGTGTATATGTGCATCTGCGATCAGTGTACTTATACATATGTGTGTTTGTGTATGTGAGTGCTGTGTTTCTGTGGGTGACGTGTTTCTGTGTGACTGTGGGTTTATAAACGGACTCTGTTGATTTGGTGGTAAATGCGGGCATATATGTGTGTGTGTGCATGGGTGATTATAGCGGTACTATACCTGTTAATATGCATCATCTTTTGATCTTGTTGCTGTTTATAAAACTAGATGTATGATTAAGGGTGTTCCAATCGTGACCATCCCGTTTTTGTTTCAGCCACAAACTATAAATACCAATTTATCTAGTGTCATTATTTTCATGTTGTTATTTTTTAAAGAACGTAAGGTATAGTTTGCGAGAGATTTCAAAGATCTGTCAAATACTAATTATTTTATGAACCGACAAATCGTTGATAAGGTAAGAGTAGTATGATGAAAAGTTTTCTGGTGAACATATCAAGACGTTAGTTAACAATAAATCTGGGAATTACAACCAGAACATGGTTATATGTGTCTATCTCTCGCAAAATACAAATAAGCTAAGTAAACTAAATAGAAAACTGTTGGTTGATAATACAGTACGGAACACACTAAAATTTACAAAATACTAAATGGCAAAGAAATTATAATCGTTGATGCAATAATTGTTTCTACTTTAGGCACAGGGCCAGCAATTACCCAGTGCATTACTGGTACTTTATTTTATCGACACCGTAAGGATGAAAGGCAAAGTCAACCTCGGCGGGATTTGAACTCAGATCGTAAAGGGACGTAACTATGCTGGAAAGCATGGCGTCCGACCCTCCACTGATACTGCCACTCCACCGCCCTTGATGCAATAATTATAGTTGAATGTATTTAATAACAACAAAACCATTGTAAAATACACTAAATCGGCAGCAGGTATTAATGTGGTGATGGTTTCTACCGCTGTTGATGATTATTCTCGCAATTATCATCAACACCATCGCCATCGTCATCATGATCACCCCATCATCACCATCGTCACCACCGTCATCATCAATATCATTATCACAACGAACACTACTATCATACTCAACACCTCCATCAACACTATCATTATCAAGACGACGACCACCACAACCATCAGGACCACCATCGTCACCAACATAATAATAATTGTTTCTACTTTAGGCACAAGGCCAGTAATTATACCAGTGTATTACTGGTACTTTATTTTATCGACCCCGGAAGGATGAAAGGCATAATAATTGTTTCTACTTTTGGCACAAGGCCAGCAATTACCCAGTGCATTACTGGTACTTTATTTTATCGACCCCGTAAGGATGAAAGGCAAAGTTAACCTCGGTGGGATTTGAACTCAGAATGGCAAGGGCCGTAACTCTATGCGTCAAAGCATGGAGTCCGACCCTCTACCGATACTGCCAATCCCCCCCCCCCCCCCAACTCCCATAATAATAATAATAATGATAATTCTTAAGCAGAGGACAACGGGGACTAATTTATCGAGCTGATTCCATAATCCGATTAAATGTGGAATAATTCCTACTAGGATAAAATAATGCGTTGCATTCAACAGTGGTCAGAATAATTTCAAATACACACAGTTGTTAGATTAAAATTTAAATTGCTTTATATTTTATTGTATTCAACAATGGTAAACAGATTTTCAAATCCAACACAGTGTGTAGATTATATTCTAATCTACTTCATATTTCATAGGAGCTTCGAAATAATCCAAGAAAGACCAATATCGATAAATATTAATGTTTATCGAGTATTGGAAACATTCATTCTCTGATCATAAGCATCAATACAAGAGGACGAATTATCACAATTGTTAGAGTGACGGATAGAATGCTTAGCGGTATTCATTCAGGTTAAGTGCACCGTGGGGTATGTGTTCTTTGAATCTGTGTGAATTGTGTTTTCCAATATTAGTCCTAGCAATCCGGGGTCTAATGTACTCTACTACAAGTGTGAACTCAATATAAATAGTACCTTGCCGAATTTAACTCTGTGAATTCTATGTAATTTATACATCCTTATCTAATAAGAGCGCGTGGCTTAATATAGTAGTCACTCGCAATCGTGCATGACGTGATGGTATGTACCATGATTTGGCTAAGTGTTTTAGGTGTCCATACAATCGTGAGCAGAAACAAAAGTCCTCGAGATACTCCCTCCTATGACCTTGCGGAAGATACGACAGCTCGAAGGAAATAGGGTAGTACCAGCATTGGGCTAGTACTTTCTTTACCGACCCTGAAAGGATGAAAGACAAAGTGGCCCTCGACAGTATTTCTATCAGAAGGCATGTAATCTTGACTCAATATCCACCGGACTAACGTTTTGGGGGAAAGTCGATTAAATCGACCCCACTGCGTGACTGGTACTTTATTTTATTGACCCCGTAAGGAAGAAAGACAAAGTAAATATACTATTTTATCATTTAAATGTGTTTATGGCATATAGCTAATACTTGTATATGAAATGGTATTTAACATGGGCACAATATCAACAATTTGTGGGAGAGAGGAAAGCCAATTTTATCGACACCAGTACTTGACTGGTACTTTATTTTATCGACCCTACTTGAACGAAGGCCAATGTTAGTCTCGGCACATTTGGATGCAGACAGTAAAGAATTGTCACTAATTGAAATATTTTCGACGAAATATTTTTTATTTCAATTTGAATAAATTGTTTTTAATGACTAGTAAGGGACGGAAGGGCTCCTGAACCTCTGCGGGACTTCAGAGGCTCATGAGAGGGAGAGAGGAAGGCATCCTCCAACCGGAGATCTAGCCCGAATGTTGGCATAACAGGTGAAAGAAGGGGATAATGGAAAGTGTAATTCCACTGGACCCATGGTCGGAATTCTTGCAGTATAGCGGACATTCAAGATTCATGTGGTGAGATGTTTTAAACGCATAACAGAGTTAATCTAGCTATGCCCTAAATAAGCCGAAACGGAATTTGAATTCTGAACGCGAAAAAACCTGAGCAAATAAAGCAAGGCCTAGTTTCTGTCTACTAAATTCTTCTCACAATTCTTCTCACGGGGTCTGGTTGTTTCTTTTTATTTCGTTTGTGTTTTTTTTGTTTTTTTTTCATATCGACAAATTAAAAGGATAGTGTGTTGAGAAGACCCTAATAATGTGTAAAATACTGGAAAATGTATTTGATAGGAAGGAGAAGAATAATTCAGATTATTGATTTCTTCGTTAGATGGGCATAACATTCTGAATCTTAATGAAGAAAAATGTTATGAACAGAAAAAAATAAACAAACAAAACTAAAGATCGAATGAACAGTCCAGAAATGGATCTGAAATTATCGGATGATCCAGATATAATTAGCTTAGACAGGGAAAATAGAGGGAAAAAAATATTAATGTAATTAAAAAGTGAAAATGTGTGAAAACTAAATATTGATTTAGAGAGGGGAAAGAAAAGACTAATAAATTGAGAGAATGGAGATAGAATATTCGTTTATTTTAAAGAAGGATGTTGAAAGATACCACGATGTGTTTGGTTATAGAATTAAAGTATCAATAATAAGTTAAAATCATATATATAATAAAATCTATGAGATCATAGCAAATACATATTGCTTAGAGGTTAGTTTGTTGGATTCATGATTATAAGGTCATGAGTTTGATTCATTTCACGTTATTTCACTCCACACAGCTGAAAAAAAAAGGAGTACCTCTAGTAGAAGTAATTAAAGCTTAACCTTAGAATTTATACGTCGTTTAATGGGAAGTCTTGTAATCTCATTCGCTTAATACTAAAGAAACTGGTGAACCTCTAAACAGATGCTTTCTCTTTCCAACGATCTTTTTACTAATTTGCTGGTTATTCTTCTTAAGCTAACGTTATACAATCCTGTGAATTAATTTAGTCATTGTGTATTAATTTAACTAACATCTCTCAACACAATAATGGCGGTTGGTGTTGTGCTTGTTGATATGTAGCTCCAGGGAAGACCAATCGTCCAGTTTGTTTTATTTGTTTGTTTATTTATCAAATTAATTAATTAATTCATTACACCATGGTTTATTGAAGACATATGTATTCAATGGAGAGGTTACTGTCAGCGAAGAGAACAGTTGGCATCCATAAAAAACGCGATAAAATAATTGTTTCTACTTTAGGCACAAGGCCAGCAATTATCCAGTACATTACTGATTCTTTATTTTATCGACCCCGTAAGGATGAAAGGCAAAGTTAACCTCGGCGGGATTTGAACTCAGACTGTAAAGGGACGTAACTATGCTAGAAAGCATGGCGTCCAACCCTCTACCGATACTGCCAAAAACGCGATAAAATAATAACGTGAATGTAGTATTTAATGACATGAAAATTGATATAAAATCCTGGGAACAGTTTGCTCTAAATAGACTCCTAAGCTGTATCTTCATTAGTAAATTCATAAAATCCTCGCAAGAAACACGTATATAGTGAGAGCGAAAACCTAACATAGGCTCCACATAGTCTGTTCAGTTTACACTTCAAATGAAGCCACAGATTATATGTCCCATGCATATGCTTGTTATTTCAATATCAGAATCGGTTTAATCAAGCATCTACAGACACATAAAAGTCAATCTGTTCTGTTGCAAAAACTATATTAAACGGATTCTTCGTTTGTTTTAATGTCATGGGGTCAATTCAAGATGTTACTGTCATTTTTATTTATAGCACACTCGAGCAACAATGAAGATATTCACATACTTAAATGTACATGCTCGAGATAAAACCTTTTTTTTCGGAAACAATTATCGTAGTTCGGAGGTTCCCAACCCTGGACACCACGAGTGCAATATGGTGAACCATGGACTTCTTACGTAGAAAAACCTTTCAAATATTTGGAATCCGTGGGAGAATTCATTTAACAATTTTGATGCTAACCTGCACAAAACCATCTTTAATTCTGTGAAACAAACCCACTCATATTAAATTAAAATCTTCCAATATAATTTGACATTAGGAAATTTTGTTATGTTAAGAATATCATATTCATAATTAATTAATTGAAATATTTCATTAATAATATTGTCATGAAAGTGTTAAATAAACGCGATTCTTCGGAGTAAAAAGCCTCGGAGCCACTGCCGGTATTAATTACCTGCCACAAAAAAAACAACAACTAAAAATAACTTAATGGATATACCGTATATATATATGATGAAAGTCATTGTTGTAATTATCATAGAACAGATCGGCCTGAACGTACAATTCGTGAATTACCGTACAAGTGGTTAGAAACCTGTACCCATAACATAATTTTAGAGCCGAAACAGCGTGACAAGACTGGACCTTTAACTTACAGATCAACATATTCGAAGGGTTTTCACATAGTTTCTGCCACCTCAGTTCCACTCACAAATCTTTGGTCATCGATTGAATGCTGTTACGGACGCTGCCCGAGTCAACCACACAGTGGAATCGACGCCTGGACCTCATGATTGCCAAGTTAACTTCTTAACCACAAAGCCATTATACATTATATATAATGAGAAAGGAGAAATGGCGATAGAGGTGGAGTAGTGGAGGGATAGGAGAGTATCTAAGAAGATTTCGATTGAGATAATTAGTTGAGATTTTCAAATGTTTAGTCATTAGAGAGACTCTGGTGAGTGATTAGATAGAAAGAGTGACGGAACCTCACAGCAGGCACGTTCACCCACTAGCCAAAATGAAATGAAATCATGCATAACACAGATGATGATACAGCGATGGGAGATAGGAGGATGAGGCCAAGGAGGGGGGAAAGGACGAGGAGGGGGAAGGACGGGGAGAAGTAGAAGCAGGAGAGGGAGGGTCGAGTAGGGGAGTGGTGGTGAGGTGGTAGAACAGGAGGATGTCGATGATAACGATGATGACGACGGCAACATGATAATAGCGACGATAATTGGTGATGGTGTGGTTGTCGATGATGACGTCGAAAATGCAAGCCACAATAATAGTGACGACGACGACGATCTTGATGGCAGCAACGAAGATGATTATCTTACCGTCACCACGACGACAACAAAATCACCTACAATGGTGATAACTATGTTGGTGGTATTGCTAGTAGTGATGGTGGAGTTGAAAGTGATTGTCGTTGGTGATGGTGGTATTGGTGGTGTTGTTGATTATTATGATAGTGATGATGATTACATTGGCAATTGTGGTGGTGGAGGGTGGGGGGTTGTAGTGGCCGCAATGATGACGGTAGTAGTAGTGGTGGTGGTTACAATGGTAGTGGCAGTAGAGGTGGTGGTGATGGTGGTGTTCATGATAAGGAAGATATTGGTGGTTTGTAGGGATGATCATTATGCTAGTGGTGGTGCAACATTATCAGCCAATCATCATAACTGGAACAAGGTCACATAGAGTTCCATTAGCACGAGGAACCACATATAACTTGACATATCCTCTCGTGTATCTCCGGCGCCGGGCTAAACGCGGTAGCCTTTTCGTAAACCGACAATTTTTCACGAAGTTGAGTAAATATACATTTAAATGTCCATCTCTACCTGTGGTAACCACGTAAATGTCGCTATGGTGTTATTGTGAACGAGTTTAAACTACACTTACTCTCTTGCGGTCGAACTGGAGCAACTTTAATTCTCCCCGCCGTTCTGATCAACAACCAACGTTTTAAAGGTATTTTCCGTTAAAACGAATCTCAGGAAAGACTTCATACTCATGGAGTAGTTCATTTTGAGGGTATGATCTGCGTTCGTATGATCTTCCTGGTGACAACTCCTTTTGTCGCCTCTTACGACGCGCAACGATGCCATGTACATATTCTAAACCAGATATACACAGTGTAACATATTTCCTCACTGATCTATTTTATTAAAAAGGAGTCTAGACGCTACTGATATCTATGATAACGTTAGCCCTCTGAGTGGGATGGACACCACTTGCTGTTTCGAGTATTCTAGTGCCAACTTTCTAGTACCAGCTACAAATTCAATGTGATGTGTCACTCACAATGGACATATTACGTTTGTGCCAATCACTGTTAAGACGTCCGGGATTGCCGCTTCCTAGACTGCCGCTAAACTCTGTCAAATCGGGATGATAGCTTTGTGATCGACCGGGAAAAGAAACAATGTGAGTTAGAATAGCTTAGTCCAGTACCGTAGCTTGAGTAAACTACTCACCACCGCGAAAATCACAATGCAGTAAATTAAATAACACCAGCCACTATACACAATTTTCTGTTTAGTACGGACCAACCCATTTACCACGTATTAACTAAGTTGTTATGAGGTAGCAACTAACTCTGGCTATACTTCGGAGCAAAGTTTTGCCATCTTGATCGTTGTTTGAAGATGTGATACGTTGTTTAACAGGGAAAGTAGATTTTGTTTTCATTTTTCCGTGAGTATTTATATGTATCACGATAGATTGTGGACACCAATGTGACCGAATGGGGAAAAGGGTTCGCTTCACCATCATGAGTTACTCTGTTCGATTTCACAGTGTGGTATCTTGGGCAAGTGTCATTTACCAAGCCTCTTGTCGATCCAAGCCTAATAAGTAAACATGGGTAGACTGAAAATGTTTGGAAATCCGTCGGATGGGCTATACTTGTAATTCAAAGAGCCAGCCTTGTCAATTACTGTCATAAAACTCCCCGAGAATTACAGTAAGCGTACACGTTTCTATATAATGCTTGCGCGTTAATTTCACGAGCTGGTAAATCTGTTGATCGCACTATTTGAACGCTCATCACTGAAGACGTCGGAGGTCCATTCCATTCCAATTAGATAGATAGTATACAAGGTTATTAATCTGTCTACTTATGGTCAAAATGATTAATACAGATTTACAAACCCGCACTATAATGTTCAAATAATTAACTACTATACTCTAGTGCACCACGCCTCGAAGAACTGGTTGTTTTCTTTAGATTTCTGAATGCCATTGATGCTAAAAACAAGCAACCCTATATATATATGTGTGTAGTCTCTTTTTATTAATTTCGGGATTATATTTGATCAGCCACGTTCCCAGTGATAAGGTTATAAAGAAAACGAAATGTCCATCGTTCCTCGCACAATCGTTCATCCTGTGATATTTAAGAGTGATTTAAAGATTTTGAAAATTTTAGATATCGTAACCATTTGTAGCTTATTTATTATGAGGCTGCTTCCGTTCACCAAGAATCCAAATTCAATCTTTCTTTGACTCAGCGGCTTGGTATACACCGTGAAGGACCAATAATAATAGGTACGGAACGGAAAGTTTTATTTGGGTAATGTATATACAAACTCCTCATCAATAGTTCGTGGCTATCCTCTTTCTTTGCGTATGTGTTTGTGTACACACACACACACATATATTTTAAATTGTTAAACAATATTCTGTCAAAGAATGATTAAATCTTAACCATTTAACATCTCAGGCTATGCCATGTATCATTATATTTTGTCTGATGAGGACGTACTGTCGTACATCCGAAATATGTATAATAAAATGTAATTGATCAAAAAAACATCTATTTTATTAATACTTATATTTTAATATATATATATATATATATATATATGTATATACGTATATTATATGCATATCTATATATACATATGTATATATATGTACATATATATATATAAATATATATATATATATATATATATATATATATATATATATATATATATATATATATAAATATATATATATATATATATATATATATATAGAGAGAGAGAGAGAGAGAGAGAGAGAGAGAGAGAGAGAGCGATCTAGAGAGAGAGAGAGAGAGAGAGAGAGAGAGAGAGAGAGAGAGAGAGATGAAGAGATGAAGAGATGAATAGAGGGAGACAGGGAGAGTTAGGTGCTATACTGTCTTATTGTTTCAAATTCACATATACAAGAAACAAGGATTCAAACGAACGACCCAAATTAAGATCATAGCTGAAGGCAGCGGAAGAACCCAGTTTCAGAAATCTTCGAGTGGAGTAAGAAGTGTGACACAGTCTGATGTTAAGGGGAGCTTGGCAGAGTAAACGCAGCTGCCACTGTGTTAGTAGTAGGGGGTGATGAACAAGATATTCGGCATTCTATTCACACGTTTGTTTCACACGCACACACACACACACACATACCTGACCTATTTCGTTACTCTAAATGATTATATATTCTTTACATCTTTTATCCTTTGACCTTATCTGTGTACACAGATGCATACAGGAATACTTTCATACACACACGTGCGTGCATACATACATGCTCATGGCATATATATATATATTTATATATATATATATATATATTTATATATATATATATATATATATATTTATATATATATATATATATATATTTATATATATATATATATATATATATATATATATATATATATTTATATATATATATATATATATATATATATATATATAGGTGGGGTGTATAATCAATTGTGAAAAATATAGCTTTTTTAGAAGAATACAACTTCATGTAACGACACAATATATGTAAACAATGTATATCGACGGACATCCGTCACTTTCATCGATGAGTGTACTATTTTTCGATGAACATAAGCGTCTGCTCCTGAAATTAAGGCATGAGCGTTTCAAAATTCCACTGACCTGTATAACCTTTATGTACTTCTCAGGGAGATTCAGTGTGTGGGACAGACGTGGCCATTTTAATTATTGTTGCTGCCCATCTGAATGGTTTACAAACATTTTTCGTTTAACCTTAGCTTCAGTGCAACACATGCATTTTAAAGGAGTTTGTGTAGACGGAACATATTTAGAAGCCCTTCGGATGGACTGTACCAGTAATTCAAAGGGTCAACCTTCTCACACACACTATGGCAAATTTAATCAACCTGAGAATGTAGAAAGATTTTTCGTCTAAACATAGCCTCAGTTCATCTAATGAATTGTGAAGGAGTTTGTGTAAACAGAACATGTTTGGAAGCCCGTCGGATGGGCTGTACCAGTAATTCAAAGGGTCAACCTTCTCACACACACTATGGCAAATTTAATCAACCTGAGAATGTAGAAAGATTTTTCGTCTAAACATAGCCTCAGTTCATCTAATGAATTGTGAAGGAGTTTGTGTAAACAGAACATGTTTGGAAGCCCGTCGGATGGGCTGTACCAGTAATTCAAAGGGTCAACCTTCTCACACACACTATGGCAAATTTAATCAACCTGAGAATGTAGAAAGATTTTTCGTCTAAACATAGCCTCAGTTCATCTAATGAATTGTGAAGGAGTTTGTGTAAACAGAACATGTTTGGAAGCCCGTCGGATGGGCTGTACCAGTAATTCAAAGGGTCAACCTTCTCACACACACTATGGCAAATTTAATCAACCTGAGAATGTAGAAACATTTTTCGTCTAAACATAGCCTCAGTTCATCTAATGAATTGTGAAGGAGTTTGTGTAAACAGAACATGTTTGGAAGCCCGTCGGATGGGCTGTACCAGTAATTCAAAGGGTTAACCTTCTCACACGCATTATGGCATGCTGAATGACTCTGAGAATTACGTTAAGAATATACTAAATTCACGATCAGGCTGTTCCATTGATCAAACAAAAAGAATGTTCATCGTCGAAAACGGCCTTGTGCCTTCCATGACAGTTTCTTCTTCAGTCCTTTATACTAGAATATTCTATTTATTTCTTTTTCTACTTCAAACTTCTTAGTTATGTTATCAAGCTTTCTACAGAGGCTGGAATAGGTAGACAAGTGGATTACACCAGATAAGCTAACATATGTGCAATATGAAAGAAATCTTTGATCCGAAATAGAAACAAGTGGGAAAAGATTATAGTGACCTATTTGTCATATATGAGGTGTATATGTACGTGTGTATGATTGTATACATATATACGTGCACACAGACACACACACACATATATGTGTGTGTGTATATATAGATATGTAAATATATATATATATGTATGTGTGTGTGTGTGTGTGTGTGTATATATATATGCATATATACATATATATATTTACCTATACATATATATACATATATATACACATAAATATACATATATATATATATACATATATATATATGCATATATATTTATATATTTATATGTATACATGTGTGTGTGCGTATAGTGAAGGCACGTGGCTTAAGTGGTTAGGGAGAGAGATTCACAAACGTGAGCTTATGAGTTCGATTCCCGGGTCGGGAGATAAGTTGTGTCCTTGAGTAAGATAAATTACTTCACGTTGCTCCTTTTTCCAGTAGTTAGTATTAACACTTTTGAAAGACCAATGGAAACATTGTTTCCCTAGGCCGATCTAACGAGTTCCACCCAACATGGTAAGCGAAGGAGTTTTCGGACCTTCTCGATTCGGATTGGATCATATATTTGTGTGAGAGAGTGTTTCTCCTTTGTTTGTATTTTTACACCAAGGTCATGTAAAAAAAGAATAGAGGAAAGACACAAGTTAACAAAAAAGTAGTTAATGAGGAGGTCACATAATGCGTGACAAAAGAGCTTTCACAATCAACAATTAAACAACCATCCGTTTATTAAACTAACCGACTGCGAAATTATAATAATAAATTGAAGTGAAACTCAATAGGTGCATTTCTTTTTTATTGGCAGCATGATCATTCCAAAGTATAACAACACACACACACACACACACACACACACACACACACACACACACACACACACACACACACACACACATATATATATATATATATGTATGAGAAGGCTTATATATGATAGTATATGATTGCCAAACAGTTTCAGAATTAACCCAATATGTCTATAAATTATTGGTCGGAAAAATAACTGTGGTCTTTAAGCAAAAAATGATACGGAAAGTCAGACGTAAACACAGACCATATATATATATATATATATATATATATATATATATATATGTGTGTGTGTGTGTGTGTGTGTGTGTGTGTGTTCAATATATATGTGTGTGTGTATATATGGACATTTGTAATTGTATATGTGCATGAGTGCCTGTGTATGTATAGATAGATTTATTTCTTTATACATATGAGAATATAAAGGAAAACATTGCTATTATTCATTTATTGAATTTGTAGTAGTAGTAGTAGTAGTAGTAGTAGTAGTAGTAGTAGTAGTAGTAGTAGTAGTAGTAGTAGTACCTGCTCTGTTAGAATTTCCTCCTGTGAGTTTGCGCGCAATTTCAATTAAATTTCTATTGGTTTTTTTTATAAGTCGAACATAAGGATAACCTGCAATATATATAAATATACTCTTCGGGTATATATATATATATATATATATATATATATATATATATATATATATATATATATATATGCGTGTGTGTGTGTGTATGTGAGTGTGTGTGTGTGTGTGTGTAAAAGGTAAACATAAATAACAACACAATCGGTATATAGTATATATAAGGAATATAATAGGTTAACGCTTGAAACACCAGGAAGAGGTTTAACGTCTCCGATGCTAGTCCTTCGCCAGAAGAAAGAATGAGAAATTAGATACATTGAAGGGACGGGCGGGGTGGAATTGGACAAATTGTCTTGAGATAAAAATAACAGGCCCATTCAAGTTTCCGTCTCTTGGAAAACTGTTGATGCTGGCGTTTTGTGTATGATGAATTTTTTTAGAGAAACTTTATCAAATATTCAGAGTCATTTTATTTCCTTATATATTCCTGTTTTGCCGATTTCAGAGGCATTGAAACATTTTCATTCAACAGTTATTCAATGATTTATCATGAAACAGTAGGTCAAATGTAAATAAAAATCAAATTTGTAGTAGCAGTAGTAGTTTGATGTGCTCTAAAACGTACCATGCTATTCAGTCTATCTTCTGACTTATCACCCTTCACCCCCTAGTGATACCACCAATGTAGCTCCAAACACCCTGTCCCCAAAATTACCAGTACTAGATTTTGAAAAACGTATGTTTGCCGGGTATTGAAAAGTAAACATCTCTTCAATAGCAGGCATATCAAAATAAAAAAAAACAACAACAACTCTATCTTTATTTACTTTCTCCTCCTGTTTGAAGTCAATGCATTGATTAACTGTTCCTCAACGAGCATTTGATGCCTTTGAAATGTGCATAACGGGAAGATATGAGGAAATAAAGTGGTATTAAATACGTGATACCGTCTCTCTTCTTTTTCTTAATATTGATACAGTATACGTAATAGTTTGTGTTGTCCTAACTGGTCAATTAGTTGGATGAAGCAATACTAATTATCATAAACACACACACACACACACACACACACACACACACACACACACACACACACACACACACATATATATATATATATATATATATATATGTATATATATATGTACCCTATGGAAACGCGTAACTTTGATCGCGTCATGTATTTTAAATGTGTATATATGTGTGTCCTTTGAGATGTACACGTGTGATTTTTATCATGTATAATTAAATATATAAATATATATATATATGCGTATACACATATATATATGTGTGTGTGTGTGAGTGTGTGTGTGTGTGTGTGTGTGTGTGTGTGTGTGTGTGTGTGTGTGTGTGTGTGTGTGTGTGTGTGTGTGTGTTTATGATAATTAGTGTTGCTTCGTCCAACTAATTGACCAGTTAGGACAACACAAACTATTACGTATACTGTATCAATATAAAGAAAAAGAAGAGAGACGGTATCACGTATTCAATACCACTTTATTTCCTCATATCTTCCCGTATATATAAATAGTCTTCTAGTATATATAAATGCTATTAAAATCTCATACAGCACCTCAGTCGTCAATATCACTAGAATCCTCATCAGCGCCAACATCACTGTCATGTCTATCGCCGCCAGCAACATCATAATTCTAAATCAGCGCTAAACGACTACCGAGGTGGACTTTGCCTTTCATCCTTACGGGGTTGATAAAATAAAGTACCAGTAATGCACTGGATAATTGCTGGCCTTGTGCCTAAAGTAGAAACAATTATGTGGACGTAATCCAGGCGGTGGATTGGCAGTATCGGTAGAGGGTCGGACGCCATGCTTTCCAGCATAGTTACGTCACTTTACGATCTGAGTTCAAATCCCACCGAGGTTGACTTTGCCTTTCATCCTTACGGTGTCGATAAAATAAAGTACCAGTAATGTACTGGGTGATTGCTGGCCTTGTGCCTAAAGTAGAGACAATTATGTGGACATATATTTGATTGAATAGATAAACAAATATGAGTCGTTTCATAAAATGTATTGATGATCAATAAGGAATAAGTGGATTGGCAGTATCGGTAGAAGGTCGGACGCCATGCTTTGGCGCATAGAGTTACGGCCCTTGTCATTCTGAGTTCAAATCCTGCCGAGGTTAACCTTACGGGGTCGATAAATTAAAGTACCAGTAACGTACTGGGTAATTTGCTGGCCTTGTGCCAATAGTAGAAACAATTATATCAGTAATATTTAGTGGACATATATTTGATGGAATAGATAAACAAATATGAGTCGTTTCATAAAATGTATTGATGATCAATAAGGAATAATGATTTCTAAATTTGGAACGAGACCAACAATTTATTGGATGTGAAAGTGGGTTATATCGACCCCAGTATTTGGCTGATACTTAATTTTATTGAAGTGAGAAGGTTGAAAGTCGATGTTGACCTTGACGCTATTTGAACTCAGAACGTAACGAACCAGAACAAATAATGCATTAGTCTGACTCTGCCAATAATGATAGTAATGGAAGTACTAAAATATCGAAATACTTTTCTTACAGTTAAACAAAAAGAAGATAACGTGACCACCATCAGTTTTGTTGGTCAGTGTTTGATTTGTTCGGTCGACGCAACGGCATACTCATAAAACTAACGTATAAATAGCCACGTATTCATCATATGTGTGTCATTCTTAGGGATAGTCTATGTGAGACACTGTACGATAGGACCGAGCAAACACGATGCTTTGATGAATATGATGATGATGATTGAGAATGTATGTGTACAGCTATTTATCCCAATAGTATGTATTGTTTTCATTGGACTTGATTCAGCATTATTTCTCCGCATTTCAAAGGCGTTAATTTCAAGAGGTTGCAATGCAATCTATATAATTACTCACGTTAAATTTGATGAAGATAAACATTTATCCGTCAGGATATTGTCTTGCCATCCCTTCGTTGGTCTGCTCTGCCTTTCTTGTCTTATGTCTTGAAACAAATTCCCATTGATTACTAGGTAGATCATAGATGTCTCCGTTTGTCAAACGATTTCATTAACTAACAACAAACTCGTTTTACCAGTTTCTAGATTTTAGAAATGTTGAATGCTTATCTTCATCAAATTTATCGTGAGTAATTATATAGATTACATTACAACCTCTTGAAATATAGAACTTATTACATATAGCTCTAGTACTGACTTCCTTAACCAAACAGATTGGGATAAATTGAACTACTGTTAAAGGGGTCTCAAGCTTCGATATTTCATCTCGGTCTATGATAGCTAAAAAAAACCCAGCCATTTACCACACGACATTAACAACAGAAGTAGCCTAAACAGCAACATAAGCCAGAAATAGGAATATAGAGAAACAAGAACGGTACCAAATATAGCGGTTAGATATTAGATAGCAAGGGAAGAGGAGATAGATAGAAGGAAGGGGTGAATGGGAGAGAGAAGGGGATGTAATAAATCAATAATTTATATGGCATATCACAAGATGAATCGAGAAATATTGTCCTTAATTATATTTACTGTTAATTATCGGCTATTTAGTTATGCGTGTGTGTGTTTGTACGTGTGTGTGTGTGTGTGTCTGTGTGTGTTTGTGTACGTGTGTGTGCGTGCGTTTGTGTGCATATATATGTGTACATATATATACGAGTGTGTACGTGTATCTGTTTATGTTGGCCATTATATGTGTTTATATTGACTTAGGCTTATGCGAGTATTTATGTGTATTTTGCGTGTTTATATATAATATGATATATGTTTCGGTTCCGTGTCTCTATTTGTGTGTGTGTTTTATGTACATGCGTGTGGTTGTGTGTGTTAGATGTTTGATCTTTTTGTTTCAAGATGTGATTTTTCTCTGTGTGTGTGTGTATGTGCTTACGCCTGTTTATGTGTCTGTATGTCAGTATGCATGTAATTGAGGATGTGTGGCTATTTAATGAATGTTTGTAGGGTTTTGCTACATACACTATTTTTGTTGTAATGTACCCAATTTTATATGTTGATGTGTGCATAATATCTTTTTCATGTATATATATGTTGTATACTTATATATGTGTATATATATTTTGCAAAAAAAATGTGTGGATCAATCATGAAATGGAGCTTAATTAACACAAAGATTATCTAAAATGAATGAATACATTGTTTTATATATATATATACATGTTTGTAGATATGTATATATGTGCGTATATATGTATGTATGCATGTTTGTATGTATGCATGTTTGTATGTATGTATTTATATGTGTGTGTATATGTATGTATAGTTTTATGTATAGAGATGTATGTGGTAAAACATTGGAGATATTTCCCTACCACACATACACACATACCAAAATCACAGCAAACATCTTAATTGAAAGAAAAACACAAGAGAAAATCAGTTACATGCAAATATGTCTCCTGTGAGATATTTCTAAGGAGGTTGTGTTTTTACTTACTTCATAATTCAGTAGCTTCTTTAATATTTATTTATATATTTCTATGTGTTTGTCTTCCTTAAAAATTGAATATTCCTTAGCATTATAACATCCCTTAAGTTTCTTCGTGAATTTTGGATTTTATATATTTATTGTTTTATTTTATGGAGGTTTTTTCTAACTTGTTTTTTGGTGGTGGGGAGGGGGTGGGGTGTTGTTTTAGAATCAAGATTTCATATTTTTTTCCGATATGCAGATGAACATAAAATAAAAATCAATATAATGTTATCAGAAAAAAATTCATAAACATTACAGTTTGTGTGAAATTATATGGTGTTATGGAAAAACAACACTCTGTTAAAGTAGCCATTAGCAACCGTATATGTTTTCTTTTTTATCCTCTCTTCTGTTAAAGAACAGTAACAGCAGCAAAAATATCAACAACATCATTGAAAACAACAACAGTTATTTTAAAAGTATTCAAACGCAACAATAATAATAACAACAAAATTGAGAACAACAGCAACAAATAGTAATAAAGATGTAATAAAATAAAAGTTATTTTTTTGCAATTTTAGCAGGCCAAACTTTCACAACGTTGACAAGTTAACTGTCAGTACTTTTAACAATATAAACTACCTGAAAACTATCTATGCAGCAATCTCATCAGATAGTTCAAATGGTAAAAGAAGAAATATTTATAATTCTATTCAGAAAAGGCAATCGTAACAACATCTGTGAATACTGTTCTACATTCAGAATCACCTGTAGTAAATCACAGGTGAGCTATCGATGGAGCCGCTAGATAATCATTTAAATTCTTAGAAATAACAACTAAATCTCTCACAAATCACACACAGGTTTCTTAACATAACACCACACTCAATAATGTAATACCAAAATACACACCAAGACAGCGAACTCGTAGAGGATTTATTACGACGAATAGAATGCTTTGCGGTATTATTCCGACACTCTGTATTTTGAGTTCAAAAATCTCACCTAGGACACCTTTACTCTTCACCCTTTCGAGATCGATAAATAAAATACTTGGAACATATATTCCGCTAGCCTTCTCCTGCTCACTCCCTACCTCTTTCTTCTATGGAAGAAATCATTTTTGTTCACACCTGGAGAAAGCCGAGTTTCGCCAAGTTTAAATGTCATGACTGCTTACCTACGATTCCAACAGTAGTTCAGATAGCGTAGAAAATACACAAAATGTTTTTTTAAGGCAGCGAATTTATCATAAGTTCAAATATAGTGACAATCAACTTTACCTTTAATCGATAAATAAACTTCAAGATCGATAAATAAGGAGCGTTCTAAGGTGATAGGCAGATTCTATCGTTAGTGTTTCTGTTACTGAAATTACAAAAATGTAAAGCTTCTTGATATATTTTCTGAAAACTAAAGTTATTAACGTATATATTTCATTTGTTTCAACCAGTTGACTGCGGTCATGCGTTAGTTCATTATATCGACCCATATACTTATTATTTTTTACGTCTTTCTGTGAAAGCGCTAAGTTACGGTACATAAACATCAGTAAACACAACACTAAACACAAACACTGATATAGACATAAACACGTATCACCATATATATATATATATACAAATTTTAGTACAGCATTAACGAAGCTTTAGTTTGTGGCCAAGCTAACGAATGCAAATTCGGTATGTAGCTTTAGCACTCGAATGGGAATAGTACCCCAGAGTAATAACAATACGTTTAGACAGCTTAGCAAATCAAATATAGCGATCGGCAGTCCAGCCGCATTACCACAGCAACGAAGATACAGGACTCAGGAAAAGATTTTATATATAGAAGTGGTTACACAACAATTAATTCACCATACCGAGAACAATTGTTTCACCTTAGCGGATTCTCAGCTCGGAATGGGCATGGTTATAGGAACAGGAAGGACAACCGTACGAACGCGCATGTGCTGAAACCCGGTCACTTCACACAGGCAATACTAGAATGCGTGCGAGAGGTGTAAGGGAGATGACTGCGAAAGTCCGAAAAGTTTTTAGTTGAAAATAAAATTACAAAGAATCAGTCCGAAGTCTTGTAGTTATGCAATAGGTGTTTGGCGACGTGTGGACAACGTGTGAAAAATTCATTTCTCGTGTTTAGGCAATCACTATTGTGTAATCTCTTTAGAATAGTTATTCGTTCGTCAATACATAAGCCACACGTCGGATTTTCCCTTGCGTATGGCTTGGACTTAGTGATGGCTTTCCATTGAATGGAATAGTCTATACTTGAGTCCTTGAGGGACCATACGTGGCTCGCGAGTTTCGTGGATGAACGTCTGTCCGGGTACCTTAAGGTAGACTGATGGTTCAGGAAACGTTCCTTAAATCGGCCCTCTGCCATGCCCACAGAGGATTTGACCTTCTGCGGTTCGTTTGGTCGGTTAGAAGTGACCACAGCTTCATAAATTACAGCTGGTGTGTTGCATTGCTGTTGAAGGGGGCAAGCTTCAGGCTCACGGCAAGAGCATCCTGGTGGGGTGTTGCTCCTAGGGCTGCTGGTGATGTGGGCCTTCATGTTCTTAGCGCATATATATATATATATATATATATATATATATATATATATATATATATATATATATATTATATATATATATATATATACAGGCACGTATATATATATATATATATATATATATATATATATAAATATGTATATACACACACACACACACACATACACATATATATATATATATATATATATAAATATGTATATACACACACACACACACACATACACATATATATATATATATATATATATATATATATATATATATATATATATATATATATAAATGTGTAAGTGTGTGTGCGTGTAAACACGGCGGGCTTCTACTAAATTCCTCTCATATGACATTGATCAACCTGAAGCTGTAGTGGAAAATATTTGCTCCAGATGCCACTCAGCGGGACTGAACCCTGAAAGAAAAGGTTGTGAAGCGAACACCTTAACCACAGGGCCATGCTTAAGCTTATATGTACGCAAAATCAACATCCTTGAATATTGAGAAATCGCCCTCCTTTCACATAAAATGGCATGACAAATATCACAACGCATTTCGTCCGACGCTCTAATTTTGCTAATCTACCGCCCATAAACTTCTCATAAGCACACACACACACACACACACACACACACACACACACACACACACACACACATACATATATATATATATATATATATATATATATATATATACACAAGCAAGTACACACACAAGCCCCATTTCTCTGTGTACTTTTCTCTGTCCCTATTACTTTTCCTCACAAAACACATCCACTTACACGCACGTACATACACAACTCTCCATACACCCATACATGCTCACATATGCACATACAAAACTCTGCACATACTCATACATGTGCACGCAGAAACACACAGAAATATACATGCACATACACACGCAGAATCTCCCTCAACCCTTTTTACCCCCTATCTCTTTCTCTCTCTACTTAACCCCTTACAAGTTAGTCATCCCTCCCCTATAAAAGGCCTCTAACTCCAATATATTCCCTCACTGTTCCTTACAGAATTTACACACAATTATGCGTCCATTCCTCTTAATCTTCCCTTCCACCCACGTCTCCATCTGATATACAGCTGTAAAATTGCACTTATTCACCTCCTTACATGCATCATCGCATTACACCTTTTATGTATCTCTCCTCTTACCACTACCATCTTTCTATGACTACTACTACTACTACTACTATTACTACTACTACTACTGTTGCTGCTGCTGCTGCTGCTGCTGCTGCTGCTGCTGCTGCTGCTACTGCTGCTACCACCACCATAACACTTGACCTACCAGCCGACTCATCAATCGACCCGTGGATTTCTAACTCTCCCTTGCGGCTTAAACATGACTTCCAGATTTTTCTCACCTCTCCCCACTATCTTTCTCTCACCCACTCTCTCTTACTCACTCTCTCTCTGTCACTCACTCTCTCTCTCTCTCTCTTTCTCTCTCTCTCCCTATTTTCTCTTCAACCCCCCCCCCGCCCCCTCTCTCTCTCTCTCCATTTTTGTAGAATTATTGACATTCAATCATGCCTGCATTGCCTTCTAACACGTCCCGGAAGCTTTCAGCATTCTTTAACTCTCTTTTATCTCTCTCTCTCTTTTTATCTCTCTCCCTCTCTCTCTCTCCCTCTCTCCCTCTCCCTCTCTCTACCTCGCTATATATATATATATATATATATATATATATATAAACATATGTGTGTGTATATGTGTATATATATATATGCGTGTGTGTGCGCGCACACAGAGAACGAAAGGGGGAGGTAAGTATATATATACGTGTGTGTGTGTCTCATTCCGTTTGTTCTTCACCTTTTATTCTCCTGTCATCTCTCGGTTACATTATCATCCAGAACAACGTCATCAACGAAGAGTAGACATTATGTGGTTGTTCGACGTACTAGATATAACAATGAAGTCTCTAACCGCTAGAGTCTAGCGTATTCAAAAATAAAAGAATAAAACATTTAAAAAAACGGGATCACATATTTTTCAAGGTAGTCGTACATATAAAAAAATGTATGATGGTCAATCAGAATTCAGTTGGGTATAAACACATCCACCATTTAGAAGAGGAAGACCAAGGTTAACGTATATTGATGCCGTAAGGACAGACACTGGTCTGTTGGAGACGCAGGACATGGCAGCGTTAATGAGGGACAGAGGCCGCTGGAGACAACTCGTCCATGGATCTCGGGAATTTTACCCGCCTTAGATATATATATATTTATATATATATATATATATATATATATATATATATATATATATATATATATATATAAATATATATATAAATATATATATAAATATATATATATATATAAATATATATATAAATATATATATATATATATATATACATATATATATATATATATATATATATACATATATATATATATATATATATATATATATATATATATATATATATATATATATATATATATATATATATAATATTATATATATATATATATATATATATAATATTATATATATATATATATAATATTATATATATATATATATAATATTATATATATATATATATAATATTATATATATATATATATATATATATATATATATATATATATATATATATATATATATATATATATATATATATATATATATATATATATATATATGCAGACGCCCAATATATATACCTCTGTTAAGATATAGGTTCTTTAGAATAACATTTTTCGCGGCTATTCCTAGCCTGATTGTAGCATGACATTAACACTGACTTTTCTTCTTTCTTTCTGTCTTTTTTTCTCTTCGACCGGGAGGTTAGCTTTCGCTTAGTAGACCGAATATCCAGCACTTGATGGCGACCGGCTAAAGTGGAAGATGCTAGATGGTCGGTCATCCTCGGGTCTATGATTTTCAGCCCCATGGATTTTATCTGTTACATTCAGTTATTATATTTCGAATACCTGATGATATCACCAGATTCATACGGAATCCGGTCATTGAAATAATTATAGTATAATAAACCTTTCAAGGATTTACACAAGTCCAGCATCCTGTTATTTTATTATAATATTTAACTCCGTACTCGCACCACCAACTACACAAACGAAGACGGTTGAGCTGCTTTATGTTGAGTAATATCCATATTATTACATCTAGATTGACCATACGGAATGACCAGCTCTGTCCAGTGGTGAACCTTCAAACCTAAATAAATAATTGTTTCTACTTTTTGGCACAAGGCCAGCAATTACACAGTGCATTACTGGTACTTTATTTTATCGACCCTGTAAGGATGAAAAGCAAAGTTAACTTCGGCAGGATTTGAACTCAGATAAATAATGCTCCTGAAATGTTGAGCACTTCTAGATGTAATAATGGACAGCGGCATGGAACTGACTTGATCTACTCACCATTCGGATTTTGGCTACTCCGCGCTTTGTCTACCGCCCACCTGGTCCAATGCTACTTCCCTGTCGGGAATATTCAGACTTCGACAAAATTCTACGGATTTTACCATAACCTGTATTGTACTGTACTGTATTGACTGAATTATCTACCCTATGCTTCAAGGCCTTTGTAATTCACACTGAATTCTGAGGCTCGAACACACACTGATTCCATCTCTTCCATCCTTTATATCTATATGCATTATCTAACTGCAACTTGATCTATATTGTATTTCCCCTGTGTTTTGATTTCTCCGATATGTTCTTATATACTTCCGTTTTACTCCACCACCACCCTAGCTATGGCGGCATTTTATTTATTTTTTATGTATTTTTTCATTTATTTATTTATTTATATATTTCTACCATTTTACTTTATTAATGTGTTTTTATCTTCGTATTCTGCTTTTATTTATCTATGTATTCTTTGTTTTTTGCCTACTGTTCCTTTTATTTAGGTTTTTACTCGCTTTACTCTCATTAAGTACATATCATTGTACTCATTAGCACACGACACTAGAATATCTCCCCCTGAGAACCACAATACTTATAACCCGGACTATCTGGGGACCTAGATATAGTCTATTTGCGCTTTTTATCGGGTTTTATAATTGATTACACGCGATGATCCGACTGGTGTGGTGGTTTTCCTGGCTGCGCGCCCTGCGCCCTGGTGCATAAGCCTCCCTTGAGTGCTTGGAAAAATAAATTTCCCCTTCTTTCGGTAAATGAAATTACTTGGAGAGGATTGCTTCGCTCCGGGGCCCGCCGCGCCGCCGTTTTTGACCGCCATATAGTACCTTTAACTTCTAGACCTAATCATAACTATTAGCTGTATAATGCCTCCCTCTACTGGACTTAAACAAATCCCCCTCCTGTGTAAATTAATAGTACTCGTTTGGTATAACGATGGCCTAACGACGATGGCTGACTTCCCACAAGCACACCCGAAGCCTAGAACAGTTACATTCCTCGAGTGCTCGGAAAAATTGATTTCCATATCTTTCGCTAGACGGTTTCACTCGGAATGTCTGACACGGGGACACGGGGTTAGGATGGGCTGGCCGGAGTCTGCAGTTGTCGCGTGCTGTTTGACTGATAAACAAGGACTTAATCTTTACTCTATATCCCACCCTGAAAACGTATCGAGGATCTCTATAATACACTTAAACTTTTTCATAAAAGATTCTCTCTGTAAATTATTTAACTAAATCTCGCAACCCAAACCATACATTTTTTTAAAACGGTTTAATTTTTAATTTTCAAATTTTTTTAATTTTATAATTTTCATCTTTAATTTAATTTTTTTTTATTTCTTCCTATAAATCTAAACAAAAATTTAACGCACCTATTTTCTGTTCACACATTATACCATGCAGACGCCAACTATATATATCTCTGTTATAATATATACCTCTGTTAAGATATAGGTTCTTTAGAATAACATTTTTCGCGGCAATTCCTAGCCTGATTGTAGCGTGACATTAACGCTTACTTTTCTTCTTTCTTTCTGTCTTTTTTCTCTTTCACCGCGAGGTTAGTAGCACATTATAACATTATAAGCTTTCGCCCCCTCACCAGATAGCCTTAAGTAGACCGAATAACCAACACTTGAGGGCGACCGGCTAAAGTGGAAGGTGCTAGATGGTCGGTCGTCCTCGGGTCTATGATTTTCAGCCCCATGGATTTTATCTGTTACATTCATTTATTATATTTCGAATACCTGATGATATCACCGGATTCATACGGAACCCGGTCATTGAAATGATTATAGTATAATAAACCTTTCAAGGATTTACACAAGTCCAGCCTCCTGTTATTTTATTATAATTATTATATATATATATATATATTAAAATAACAGATTAAAGTTTAACCAAAGAATCGCTGCTTTCACCCTTAACGTGAACTTCTGAAACTCAGTTTCAGAAGATCCCGTTAAGGGTGAAAGCAGCGATTCTTTGCTTAAACTTTAATCTGTTATTTTAATAAATATTTGCTCGACGGTTCTTATATATTTGATACATATTTATCCTTATCGAGCCCTCTTTGGATTTTAGTTTTCAAATTTATTATTATTACTATATATATATATATAAATTAACTGCAAACATAAGCATTAACAATAGGCATTTATTTTTTAAAGGTAAATGTTTTTATTAATATTTAAAAACACAATAGGAAGGGAAAGGCAGGGCTGTAGGGCCACAGAAGAAAGGGAGGGGGGAGGGTGGGTGATGGTCTCTGAGCCTAGGGCGTGATGGTGTTAGGGCTGCGCCACGCGGACAAGATCGCAAAAGCATTTCTGCGGCCAGCGATAGCCGGAGCAACAGCCACCCTACCTCGCATGACCATTTCAGTTAGTTAGAGATGTATATATATCATAACTGTTTCTACTTTTGGCACAAGGCAAGCAAATATCTCAGTGCATTACTGGTACTTTATTTTATCGACCCCATAATGATCAAAGGCAAAGTTAACCTCGGTGGGATTTTATAGCCAAAAATCTATTAAGGACATTTATCATTATTTTCAATTGAGTGGTGGGTTGGCAGTATCGGTAGAGGGTCAGACGCCATGCTTTGCAAGCAAAGAGTTACGGCCCTTTATTGTCTGAGTTCAAATCCCGGCGAGGTTAACTTTGCCTTTCATCCTTATGGGGTCGATAAAATAAAGTACCAGTAATGCACTGGGATAATTGCTGGCCTTGTGCCAAAAGTAGTAACAATTATTTTCAATTTAAAGAGAAATACGTAGAGTTGATATGTTTGTATGTCAGTATAATCAATGTGTCTACACGGTCTCGATTATATTTTATACTGTGTACGTATAGAAATATTCTATTTGGTTTGATCTTTTTTGATATACAAGATATCTAATAAAAGACTCAAACACCATTCCTTACTTTGTTCAATCAGTTAAATATATTATCATTCATTCGTTATTTTTATTTGTTTGATTTTATTTTGTTTTTATATATACATTTTATTGTTAGTTGTTCTTTTCTTTTATTTTGTTTTTGTTTGGTTTTTTCCACTGTCCCGCTTTATATTAGATATGCGCAATAACATATCAAACGTACTCAATAGACTCTCTCTCTGTCTCTCTCTCTCCCTCTCTCTCTCAGTGCAATGTCTATCAAACGTTATCTTCTCAATGTGAATATATATATGATGAATTCGAAGAAGTAAATAGACCAGTCATTCGTACATACATGTACAACTAAATACACATATAAATATATTGTATGTAAACTTTGCCTTTCATCCTTACGGGGTCGATAAAATAAAGTACCAGTAATGTACTGGGTATTTGCTGACCTTGTGCCAAAAGTAGAAACAATTATTTATTATATATATATATATATATATATATATATATATATATATATATGTGTGTGTGTGTGTGTGTATGTGTGTTTGTGTACATATATATATATTTGTGTGTGCATAGGTCAACAATTATTCAGAAAGCAATCTTTCTCATTCCAATTCACTCACATTTTCGTTTGTCTCGCGTTAGTTCGTTTGTGTTCATTATTGAATGTGCGTTAGCTTCTTAAGGTAGCTAGATGAGGAAGATGTCACAAAGGGGAAAAAAAGTCGATTAAATCGACTCCAGTACATTACTGGTACTTTATTTTATCGACCGCGTAAGGATGAAAAAGAAAGCTAACCTCGGCAGGATACGAACTCTTACTGTAAAGGGCCGTAACGCTATGCTGCAAAGTATGGTGTCCGACACTCTACCGATACTGCTAATATTGTTTCTATCTATGCAGTTTCAATTACAACTTGCCTAAGATCTTCCTCTTCTTCTTCTTCTTCTTCTTCTTCTTCTATTTAATCAACTTGCCCTTTCCCCCCAAGTTGTTGGCCTTGTGCTTAAATCAAAAAACCATTATTATTACTATTGGCAGTGGATTGGCAGTATCGATAGAAGGTCGGACGCCATACTTTGAGTTACGACCTTTTATGGTCTGAGTTCAAATTTCACCGAGGTTAACTTTGCCTTACGGGTCGATAAAATAAAGCACCAGTAATGCAATATTATAATTGCTGGCCTTGTGCCAAAAGTAAAAACAATTATTATTATGCATTGTTTTATAAGATAGAATCTCTGTAAATACTTTAGAATATAGAACAAACAAATGTACATGGAGACACAGCGGGAGCACTCTTATTTCGATTTGAAAAAAAAATGTGAGAAAGTGTTTGAAGTATTATTAATTGTACTCCTAAGTTTCCTCTAATTTACAGTGAAACGAAATATTTAAGTCGTGTTCATTAACAGCAGTTTTATAGATTGAGGCTGTGTTCTAGTGACGAGAAAAACGTGAGTTTTAAAATGTATCCATAATACCACACGCACACATATATATATATATATATATATATATATATATATATATATATATATATATATATATACATATATACATATATATATATATATGTACATACGTATATCTATATATATTTATATATATATATATGTACATACGTATATCTATATATATTTATATATATATATATATGTACATACGTATATATATATATATATATATATACATATATATACATATATATATATATATATATATATATATATATACATATATATACATATATATGTATATATATATATATATACATGTATATACATATATATGTATATATATATATATATACATATATATACATATATATGTATATATATATATATATATATATATATATATATATATATATATATATATATATATATATATATATATATATATATATACATATATATATATATATATATATATATATACATATATATATATATATACATATATATATATATATACATATATATATATATATATACATATATATACACACACAATAGCGTGCGCATTTCAATATTTAGAGTATGTTTCAATTTTTATGTTTCTTTATTGTTTATTGACATATATATATATATATATATATATATATATATATATATATATATATATATATATATATATACATAGAGAGAGAGAGAGATAAATGTATATATATACACACACAAATATATGTGTGTGTGTGTGCACATGCACGTGGAAACAAACATATTCAACTTTAAAACGTGAGAGTGGAATTCCTGAGACAGACAGACTCTTAAACTGACACACAGCCAGATAATATACTGTTTGCGAATTTGTAAATTCAGCAAAGGCATGATTAAGGTATTTAAAAAACGTTATATACAATTTACAGATCCACAGTGAAGGCTGTGACGCTCCCTTTACCACTTTCTAAACACACCCTTTATATATATATATATATATTGTATATATATATATGTTGTCTCCTTGAAGTATATATATATACA
>OZ024742.1:192088856-192091356 GCA_964016885.1 Eledone cirrhosa
TAATACACTGGGTATTTGCAGGCCTTGTGCCAATAATAGAAGCAATTATTATGGTTGATTAACTTGAAGTGTCTTTTTTTGTCTCTATTGTGCATTTTGAGAGCAAAATTTGGCTGCCATTTCTAGCACGTTGAGAGAACATGTAAATATCTTTTTTTTTTTTTCTCCTGCTAATGTTTTCGGTGTTTTTTTTGTTTTTTTTATGATTTTCCCGGTACTGCTATTTTTGCCGCTAAAGCTGATAATGTTATTGTCGTTCCTAATTTCAATTGCCAACGGTGCTATTTTTTGTTGCTAAGCCTCATGGTGTTGTTGTTGATAATCCTGATGAAAACATTGCCGACAGTGCTATTTTTTGTTGCTAATTGCACTAATGTTGTTGTTATTGTCGTTGAGGTTATTTATTGCCGGCAGTGCGTGTTTTATGCTAATTACGCTAATGTTATTAATGTAAGTGTCGGTGGTGGTGGTGGTGGTGAAGGAGGTGGTGGTGGTAGTGGTGGTGGTTTTGATAGTGATGGTGATGGTTGGTGGTAGCGGGGAAGAGGAAGAGGATATTGTAGATAATGCTGTTTTTGATGCTAATGTCGCTAATGATGTTCTGTGTTGTTTCGAAATTGACAATGCTATTATTGTTGCTATTGTTGTTGATGATGATGTGAGCATTGCCTACAGTGCTGTTTTTTTTTTCTCCTAATGCTGCAAATGCTGTTGTTGCTGTTGTTGACAATAATATTATTATTAACATTATTATTGCCTTTGTTGATGTTCCCCGCATGTGTGGCATGTATTATATCGAGGATTTCCTTGACTAGAGTATTTTCACAGGTTTATTGATTTCATATCATATATGTCATTTATGAGGAATGTGTAATGGTTGAGGTGGGGAAACAAGAAAATAATAATTTATTATAGGCGCAGCCATGACAGAATGGTTAAGGTGTTCGCTTAACAACCGACTGTTTCCCGTTTACTTCCACTGAGCTCTCATTGTGGGCAAATTTCTGTTACTATAGCTTCGAGTTGACCAATGTTTTGTGAATGAAATTTGGTAAACAGAAACTGCAGACGCTCGATATATATATATATATATATATATATATATATATATATATATATATATATGAAAATGTTTTTTCCTATTACTCACGCTACTACCCTAAGTATTGAGTACTCTGGTGCGTCATGGTCCATCCGGTTCCTTACCACACCACCTTCGTTATATACATATATATAATCCTTAGTCGCTGAGTCTGTATGTACGTCAACTCTATTATCTTACAATTTCTTTTTTCAGCATATATTATATACGTATTTGTGGTTACACATACACTGATATGCTTGCCCTCATGTATGTACTTACGCACACATTTTTTCACTATACAGATGCATTTGTACATACACACATATGTACATTTGTAGGTGCATATACACACATTTATACACATGCCCTTACTATATTTCCTTATTTTATTTTTATATATCTCTTACATTACTTTTATTTATATATTTTTTTTGCCCGTTAAACTTTTGCCTTTCTTGAGGAGATTTTTCAAATATTTCACTATGTTTTAAATTGTCTTGTCCGACGAACGAGTGAGGACGTTTCTTGTATTCATCTTATTCGGTAAACCTCTGGTAATGAGGTAATTATATTGTATTGTTTATAATACATTATATATATATATATATATATATATATATATATATATATATATATATATATATATATATATATATAAAAAATCGGAATTAAGAGTATTCCGCAGTTCACTATAATAATAATAATAATAGTATTATTAGCTCAAAGAAGAATAGAGAATTTCCTTCCGAGCTCAAATGTAAGTATATATTACACAAAGAGAAATGTGTAAAGAATTATTACAAGTGATTTTACCGTTACTGTATAGGGAACAATATCTACAGGTAAACAATTAAATAGAAAAAAGCCAGATCAGAATCAAATCTCTGGATTGGAATTTTAAATCACAAACCTTATAACTATATTTTGCTGATACGAACCTAATATAGTTATAAGGTTTGTGATTTAAAATTCCAATCCAGAGATTTGATTCTGATCTGGTTTGTTTCTATTTAATTGCTTACCTGTAGATATTGTTCCCTATACAGTAACGGTAAAATCACTTGTAATAATTCTTTACACACTTCTCACTGTGTAACACATTTCTCTTTGTGTAATATATACTTATATATATATATATATATTAGATATATATATATATATAATTAGAGCAAACATCACGTGCGTTTTATCTCAAAATTAATTTTGAAAAGCATTAGAAATGCGCAACCGGTAAAAACTTAAAACTAAAACTGAATACTAACCAATACTTATTACTAATTTTTACTTATTCCTAATTAAATTATTTTTCACTGAGAACAATTTGTCAGCATTTTCTTTTCCTTTTACCAATATATATATAAATATATATATAAATATATATATAAATATATATATATATATATCACATAAGAACGG
>OZ024742.1:192096356-192103856 GCA_964016885.1 Eledone cirrhosa
GCAATAAATATTTTCCATATGTAAACAAAGCTTCATTGTTTTTTTCTATTATATATATATATATATATATATATTTATATATATATATATATATATATATATATATATATATATATATATATATATATATATATATATATATATATATATATAAACGGTGATGCCACAGGTCTTCCTACATATAAACATACATCGAATTATGAGGCCTTTGGTTGCTGCTTTCTCAGGTCCACTCGAGTTCGCTCTTTGGTTTCTCCGAACAACAGCTTACAGTCATAATGTATTAATCGGTCTTCCCTTCCTTGATTGCTTCCTAGTCAGACGTAAGTATCTTCATCTTCGCCACTCCCAAATAACACGTAACCTTCCCCATATCCTCAGAGGCGTACGCTGTTAGATGTTAATGATGTATTAGTGTGGATTTCAACAAATATTCTGTCTTGATCTTTGGCGGAGTACACATGTTATCTCCTTTCAAATCAGTATATGATTTCACG
Source organism: Eledone cirrhosa (assembly GCA_964016885.1). Taxonomy (NCBI): domain Eukaryota; kingdom Metazoa; phylum Mollusca; class Cephalopoda; order Octopoda; family Eledonidae; genus Eledone; species Eledone cirrhosa. The sequence goes on from OZ024742.1 coordinate 192,096,854, forward strand.
TTAGTCTTAGTTTCATCAAACCCTCAATTAGGTAGATATGTTGACAGATTTATATGCTAGATAATGATTTAAATAGTTAGACAGGCAGTTATATATATATGTACATGTGTGTGTGCGTGTGTATTCATTATTTAATATAGAAATGGCTTCTACAGGAATAGAACTGTTTCATTCGAATGAAATAAACAGGAATGTCGAGTGCATTAGAGAGTATCAACAACTCTCTATATCTCTCGGCATTCCAGATGATTTCACACGAATGAAACAGTTCTCATCTTGTAGAAGCCACTTCAAAATTAAATAAATATTGTTTAAACTCTACTGATGTAATGAGTACATTTTTAACTGAATTTAATCCCGATTTCACTCTCTCTCTCCGTCTCTCTCCCTCCGTCTCTCTCTCTCTCTCTCTCTCTCTCTCTCTATATATATATATATATATATATATATATATATATTGAGAGAGAGAATGATAGATAGATAGATGAATAAAGGTAAATTAAAAGTGTGTGAGGTGTGATACAAAGAAAGAGTAAGAACACTTGTAAGGAAGTCATCACGCCGTTATACATATTTATCTACTCCATGAAAAGGAACTATTTACATCTGTCAGTCATACATACACACATCTACACACACACACTCATACAGAAATACTAAAAATTATCTATGTATACACACGCACGTATCTACAAACTCACATATCTGAACACATGCACACACATACATAAACACACACACACACACACGCACACACACACACACGCGCGCACACACACAGACGCGAACGCACACACACACGCGCGCACGCACACACACATACCCTCATACAGAAATACAAACAAACTTACGTGCACACTCACATGTATCTACATACACACACACACACCCATAAACACCTCTGCACAATACCACTAACACCACCGACATCTCCAACACCATCACCAACACTAACACAGTCACCAACAACACCACCACCAGCAATAACACTACCAACATCAGCCCCACCACTAACACAACCACCAATAACACCAACACCACTAACACCAGCACTAACACCACCACCATACAACCACCACTAACACAACCGCCAATACCAACACCATTAGCACTAACACCACCACCATACAACCACCACTAACACAACCACCAATAACACCAGCACTAACACCACCACCATACAACCACCACTAACACAACCGCCAATACCAACACCATTAGCACTAACACCACCACCATACAACCACCACTAACACAACCACCAATAACACCAACACCACTAACACCAGCACTAACACCACCACCATACAACCACCACTAACACAACCACCAATAACACCAACACCACTAACACCACCACCATACAACCACCACTAACACAACCGCCAATACCAACACCATTACCACTAACACCACCACCATACAACCACCACTAACACAACCGCCAATACCAACACCATTAGCACTAACACCACCACCATACAACCACCACTAACACTACCACACCTAACACCACCACCACCAGGAATACCACTACCAACACGAATGCCAACGCCGCCAATATCACCACCACTAACACCACCACACCTAACACCATCACCAACACCACCAGGAACACCACAACCAATACCAACACTAACACCACCACTAACACCACAACCACCACCAACACCACTATCACAACCACCACTACCACCACCAACACCACCACCACCACTAACACAACCACCACTAACACCACCACCAACACCACTATCACAACCACCACTACCACCACCAACACCACCACCACCACTAACATAACCACCACTAACACCACCACCAACACCACTATCACAACCACCACTACCACCACCACCAACACCACCACCACCACTAACACCACCACCAACAACACTATCACAACCACCACTACCACCACCAACACCACCACCACCACTAACACAACCACTACTAACACCACCACCAACACCACTATCACAACCAACACTACCACCACCACCAACACCACCACCACCACTAACAAAACCACCACTAACACCACCACCAACACCACTATCACAACCACCACTACCACCACCAACACCACCACCACCACTAACACCACCACCACTAACACCACCACCAACAACACTATCACAACCACCACTACCACCACCAACACCAACACAACCACTAACTCAACCACCAGTAACACCACCACCAACACCACTATCACAACCACCACTACCACCACCAACACCACCACCACCACTAACACAACCACCACTAACACCACTACCAACACCACTATCACAACCACCACTACCACCACCACCAACACCACCACCACCACTAACACAACCACCACTAACACCACCACCAACACCACTATCACAACTACCACTACCACTAACACCAACACCACCACCACCACTAACACAACCACCACTGACACCACCACCAACAACACTATCACAACCACCACTACCACCACCAACACCACCACCACCACTAACACAACCACCACTAACACCACCACCAACACCACTATCACAACCACCACTACCACTACCACCAACACCACCACCACCACCACTAACACAACCACCACTGACACCACCACCAACACCACTATCACAACCACCACTACCACCACCAACACCACTAACACAACCACCACTAACACCACCACCAACAACACTATCACAACCACCACTACCACCACCAACACCACCACCACCACTAACACAACCACCACTAACACCACCACCAACAACACTATCACAACCACCACTACCACCACCAACACCACCACCACCACTAACACAACCACCACTAACACCACCACCAACACCACTATCACAACCACCACTACCACCACCAACACCACCACCAGCACTAACTCAACCACCAGTAACACCACCACCAACACCACTATCACAACCACCACTACCACCACCAACACCACTAACACAACCACCACTAACACCACCACCAACAACACTATCACAACCACCACTACCACCACCAACACCACCACCACCACTAACACAACCACCACTAACACCACCACCAACAACACTATCACAACCATTAATACAAACACATCAGCTTTACTAACAAGCAACTATTGCAGCATCTATAACCTAATAACTCTTCGTGTAGAAAGGAAAAAGTATTGGGTGTATGGAGGGGTGCAGATATGTTCTTTGGGGATTAATTACAGGTATGTGAGCGATATTGCAAAGGTAGGCGGATGCCAAGGAACAGCTCTAAATGGTTTAATTAACTTCAACAGTGTGACCTGTCTTAATGCAGAAAGCTTGATATACACACGCTCACTGGAATTTATATAGCAGATGTATTATACACACCTGGGTTAGATAGAGATAAACATATATGCAAGCCTATATGAATATATGAATAAATATATACATGAATAGCTATACATATGCATATAGGTAAATGCATTAAGAAACACACCCACACTTATCGGCGCCTGAGCGGATGTGGACATATATGTTTGTTTATTTGTGTATATACGTTTGTATGTACATATATATATATATGCATGCATACACACTTACATACATACATATGTATGAATGTGTGTATATGTGCAAATATATATAAATATTTGTAAGTATGCATATATGATATATATATATATACTTATATATATGTGTGTGTGTAATTTGTGTGTGCGTGTGTGTATGCGTGTGTGTGTGTGCGTGTTTGGATGTGTGTGTCTTTACATATATATAGATAAGTAATGTACAGTGCAAGAATTTACTTGATCCGTGACATTAGATAGGAGATATATAATTCTAACGAACAACATAGCATACATAATATATTACATTCATGATCACATACATATTTAATACACTTAACAGCGGCAATATTCACACACATATACGCATACACACACAACGCGCGCGCACACAGACACACACACACACATATATATATATATATATATATATATATATATATATATATATATATATATATATATATATATATATATATATATATACATGTATCTATATATATATATATATATATATATATATATATATATATATATATATATAAATATATATATATATGTAAAAGGTAAACAGAAATAACAACACAATCGGTACAGTATATGGAAGTTATATATTAGGTTAACGCTTGATATAGCAGGAAGAGGGTCTTAACGTTTCGGACGCTAGTCCTTCATCAGAAGAAAGAATGAGAAATAACAAATAGATTGAGGGGACGGGTGGGAGAGAATTGGAAAAAAATGTCTTTAGATAAAATTAACAGGTCCATTCATATATATATATATATATATATATATATATATATATATATATATACATATATATATACACAGTTCAAGAGTAACCAATCTTAAAGAGAGGGATGGAGATAGTAGAGTAGATATGATAGGAAAGATTGGTTAGTTAGTTAGAAGCCAAAGCGTAAAGGCATGTGCTCAATGTGCAATATGCAGTAGAAAGCAGCTAGGTGGCTGGGTTCATGCGGAGGTTAGGTGCGCAAAGCTGGAAATATTCATTAGTTAAGCTAAACAAGACCACAAATTTCACAAGGAAGACATTATTAAAAGATTGTCAACATATTTTAGTTTGATGTAAGGAATGTAGAGAATAATAATAATAATAATATTAATAATAATAATGTCCGTTTACAATTGTTTCGCTACTCCGTATAATATTTCTGGATCAGATGACTATGTATCATAATTAATCTGGTTCAGTTGAACATAATTAACATATTTTTAAAAAAAAACAGAGTGGCTCATCGGAACTCAAAGGAGTATAAATTAAAATAATGTTACATAATATAATGTTCCATATATTAGTTTTTATTATGGTGCCTTGGTTGCATCAGCTGTCAGCCATAATCAAGCAGTACTCATCTGTCGAGGTTGCATTGTGTGAGATCTGCCTATGGGTAACAAGATGGCTGCCAAAGGGCATATTTACCTTACTAATTAGAGGGTGGTTTCAGGGGAAGTAACTTCTCGAGAGATTAGAGATTGTGTGTATTTTATAGTTATGTGCTAGTATTTAAATTATTTAATTGAGAGACAATGAATGGGAGGTAACTTATAATTATCGAGTTGTTCTTAGCAATTTAACTTATTAGCTACAATTAGAGATGGGGCTACATGACTAAGTTGGGTCAAAAACTCTATTGGCGAAGGAATTAGACCTTCGATGTTGACAGCTAATAGTTACCTCCGTTCTATCGTTAATTGGTAGAGGTCGTGATAGAGTTATGTAATATGCTTCCGTAACACAGAGATCACAAGATTTCCTTCGTCCATTGAACGGTTGGGCCCATAGCTACGATATCCCATTTTAGTGAGTGTTGAACTTTGTTTAATTTAAGGCTTTTAATGAGCCTAGCTAGCGATGTCGAACATCTGTTGCTAGGGTCTCGGAAGGAAAAAGAGTGCGCGTTATAGCGTACCTTAAAAGGGTTAGAGGTAGGCCCGATATAAGAGCTGGTATTCGAAGCAGTCTCAACTGTGCACCTATAGACTATGTTGGGTGTCAGGCAGTGTCCATTTAATGGGCATGCACCGGGGTACCGGCAGTTGCAGTTGCTTCTGCGGTTAGTGAGAGTAGGGTTATTTAACCTAAGCAGTTGGTCCGTGCTAAAAGGATTAGATGGGGGAGGTGTGCTACTAGAGAAATAATTGGTGTAGTGGCGTGGTGTATTTGATAGGGGTGGTGGTACCGCGGTGTGAGAGTTATACTGTCTTAGCTTATGTTGGTTACTGAATGCGATGTGGCTAGCTAGGTTAGGTGTTGTGGAGAATGAGATTTTAATGTTGTTTTTATTAAAGAGTTTGTAATATCTATGGTTAGAGAGGAAGTGTTTGGATAGGATAGAGATGAAGCGATTGGGGATATTAGTGGCTAGATTAGATGAGAATGGTGGGTTAAGCCAGGTGATATTTCTAGGTCTATTCCTTCTAGGGGTTCTAGTGGAGTTGGTAGGGGCCTTCCTAGGATTATTATTACCTGGGGGTTTGTTATTTGTCATCCCATTTCTCATTCCTATTCTAGGGTTGATTCTTCGTTTGCTACTAGGAGTGGGGAGGAGGCCGCTGCCACCATTAAAATTCTCTGTATAGGTGCTGTTACTGCTAACATTCCGGCGAATCTGGCTATATGCTAAGGTATTTCTAGTTCTAGTGTTAAGTTTATTATGGTGAGTTGCTGTGATATGGCATTTTGGTATGTAATAAATTGATTGTTTATAACCAGATTCAGAGAAGCCTTATTATAATATTGTGCGTGGTTTATAAATATCTCTTCATTTGCTGATAGCATTGAGATCCTATAGGAGATAGATTTGATTACTGCTCTGATGACTACCGGTGGGTGGTTAGAGTGAGGGCTAATATATGTGAGTATTTCGCCTGGTTTATGGTAAGGGTCATAAAGGTTATTGTTGAGATCAAGGGTGACGTCTAGGAAGTTTACTACTTTATGGTTCAGCTCGATGGTGATAGAGAGACCGTTATTTTTGAAGAATCTATGAAATTGTTTCTTAAGCAAATCGATTCCCCGATTAGTGCAATTGTGGACTGCAAATAGGGCGTCGTCCCTGTATATTCCACCTTGCATGGGTTGGATTTCGGCTGTGATGTTACGTAATAGGTAAATCCCAACTAAATCGGTGATTTGCGCGGAGTTACTTGAGTCCATCGTAATGTCAAAAAACTAAAAATAAACAAAGTTCAACACTCACTAAAATGGGATATCGTAGCTAGGGCCCAACCGTTCAATGGACGAAGGAAATCTTGTGATCTCTGTGTTATGGAAGCATATTACATAACTCTATCACGACCTCTACCAATTACCGATAGAACGGAGGTAACCATTAGCTGTCAACATCGAAGGGCTAATTCCTTCGCCAATAGAGTTTTTGACCCAACTTAGTCATGTAGCCCCATCTCTAATTGTAGCGAATAAGTTAAATTGCTATGAACAAC
>OZ024742.1:192106356-192108856 GCA_964016885.1 Eledone cirrhosa
AATTAATATGACAACACTAACGCTACTCAGTTACTATGTTCGTTAACATAAACACCGATGTAACAGAGATAACTAACTTTTATGAGAAATCCTATTTTATTGTAAGAAATATAGATTATCATGGCAAATTTCTGGTACTAGGGCTCTCCAATGAAGAGGTGGGTCAAATAATGAATCCTAATGAAACATTTTTGGCTTTCCTAGCATTGAAATATAAAGAGCAATGGTTTTCGCCTTCTTTCTGTTTGCAATGAATCTGGCCACCCCCTTATCACCAACACTAATTTTCAATAACCTAACATATTCAAAACTACTTGGATGCATCCAAGGTCAAACGAATGGCGTTTGATTGACTATATTCTAACAAAAAATTGTCATCAACATGATATTCGTCATACTCGCTCCTTTCATTGCACATGATTGTAATCTGATCACTCAGTGCGTTATAAGTTATCATTTCAACTTCAGATAATGCATAGAATAAACAATGCAAAATGTCTAAAAGAAATAAATATTCGATCACTTGATGTTACTAGAAAAGTTGAGTTGTCTCAATTGCTCGACAGCTGCTTTAACAAATTGGAATTTGAGACAATATTAAAGAATAGTGGAAATATCTCAAGAACACAAGATATTCTACTTCACTTTAAGCTCTTTGTCTGCAACACGTTAACATCAAGATTGGTTCAATGAAAATTATACAAAATACTGTCACTAACTGGCAAAATGCACTTCTCTCATAAAGTATAGAGAGCCGACAAAAATCTTCTAAATTACTCTTCCACTGCAAACACACTGTGCAACGGACTTTGGGGAGGAAATGAAACACATGGCGTGGTCATAAAAAGCAGCAGGGCTTCAAACTGATAGAAAGGATATGAAACCCTTATTTATGAACCGTCCAAATATTTCTTCACCAGTATTAACATCTCATTAATTTATATTACTTACAAATATGAGTGATATTCTTAACCGCTAGAAATAACACTTCGAAACATCTCTAAATTCACCATCGGTTGTGCATCATAATATCATTGACTCGGCTCATTTAAGGCCGGATATCTCTGAATTGAACTTTGACCTGACATATGCCGAAATTATAACAGCTACAAAATAAATGGTATCAGGAAAATCACCTAGTGGTGATGCAACACCTGAGGTATAAGAATATGTACTTGTGTATGGATTTGTTCATTTTGATTTGAAAGAATGGTCAGGTTCATCAAGACTTTAAAGACTTTCCTATTATCAATATATTTAAACGAAAAGGCATGAAAAGGATTGAGACAACCATCTAAGTATATCACTGCTTTCTGTGGCGGGCAAGATCCTTGCTCGATTTGTTCTTAACAGAATAATAAATCACCAAGTATATCATGTTTATCCTGAATCCCAGTATAGCCTCATGGCTGGTAGAGAAATGAGAGACACGATATATTGCTTGCGGCAGGTTGCAAAGAAACTACGCGATAAGACCACTGGCTTATCTATAGTCTTTGATGATTTGACAAATGCTTTTGACTCCGTCGATGGCAATGCTGTTTGGGTATTGCTGACACGATTGTGATTCCTAATAAGATGCCGTCTGTTATAACATTCTTCCATGAAAACATGCAAGTGTCTATCAAATCAAATGTCACTTTATCAGATTCCTTTCACAAGAATTGTCTCAGAAATATCTGTGGTTTCACATGGACAGACAAAGTCTCTAATGAACATAAAAATGTGATATACAAAGCATAGAAGCCTGCTTGATAAAATCTCAATTAAGATGGGTTCGCCATGCTACTGCCAAAGATTCTCTCTAATGGCAAACTTCAGGTGAGAGTGCAAAATGTAGGAAGATCTCTTCTTAGATACAATGATAATATCAACCGTATTGGAATTCAAGAATTAGAATATTACGATGGTGCTGCTGACTGTAATAGGAAGGGGATGTCTGTCAAAATGTCAACAGGAGCTATGCCAAGAAAAGGATTGAGCATCTAAGTGATCTAACGCAAGGTCAGAGGAATAGAGGTTCTTGTGAACGTTTTGTGTGTAATGGAAGCGGCATTGTTTGCAAAAAGCAAAGCAGATTTAGTGTCTCATAAAAAACACAAAAATTAAAATGTCATCGAAAACGACGACAGAGTTCATCATATATGCCTAATCTAGTCTAGTTTAATCTAAGTCTAAAGTCTGTCTCAAGCCAGGAGGCTCGTCTAGCCGGTGCTTGTCCTGGTTTCGTGGCGGTAAGCGCCTGAGAGTACAAGATTACCCCGTGAACAGAAAGTCATCTATCGCAGGTTTAAACCACAAGCTATTGCTGGCATTCATTTTCAGTTGAGTATACTGGAGCAACGCGACATGAAGTGTTTTTCTCAAGAAAACAATACACAAGCCAGCCCATGAATCGATCTCACAACATGATCGTAAGTCCAACAACCTTACCACTAAGCCACACGCCTCAATATATGATACATTAGTAATATTATTCACCCTTTGACGGACATTCTCC
>OZ024742.1:192113856-192118856 GCA_964016885.1 Eledone cirrhosa
AGTATTTCATATAAGAAATAACAATAATTGTTTCTACTTTTGGCACAAGGCCAGCAATTATCCCAGTCTATTACTGTTACTTTATTTTATCGAGCCTGTAAGGATGAAAGGCAAATTTAACCTCGGTGGGATTTGAACTCAGATCATAAAGGAAGGTAACTCTATGCTTCAAAGCATGGCGTCCGACCCTCTACCAAATACTGCCAATCCACCGCCCTGTAATTGTTTCTACTTTGGGGCACAAGGTCAGCAATTAACCAGTACATTACTGGTTCAATATTTCATCGACCCCGTAAGGATGAAATGCAAAGTTAACCTCGGCGGGATTAATAATAATAATAAAGAAAGTCATACCTTATATCTGGAAATTATATCTGGCCACCAAGAGTATATATTTAATACATTAACAGAGAGAAAGCCTTAAGCGATACTCTGACCAACTCAATCTCACTCAACAAACATTATATATATATATAAATAAACACGAGTGTGTATGATTGTGTATAGAAGATTATATTAATAAAAGGAATTCCAACTTTGTCTGATTTACTCGTTTATTTACAATCCTTTAAAATTATAATATTATAATGAAATATTATGGTAGCATATTAAATGTTAAATGTTAATTGGACAAGTACTTTCATGCTTTCGCAATCTTCAGGGTCATATTCAGTGGTGATAGTCAAGTTTGCAAATTTCAATGTATACATATATATATATATATATATATATATAGTGGTAGAACACTGGAAGGTAATATCCATGGGACGAGTTAGGTAGAAGTGCTTACACAATAGTTAGTTCACCAAACCGAGAGCAATTGTTTACCCTTAGTGGATCCTCACCTCGTAAATTACGTAGATTACGAGGTGAGGATCCGCTAAGGGTAAACAATTGTTCTCGGTATGGTGAACTAACTGTTGTGTAAGCACTTCTACCTAACTCGTCCCATGGATATTACCTTCCAGTGTTCTACCACTATATATATATATATATATATATATATATATATATATATATATATTATATATATATATATATATATATATATGTATATATATATATATATATATATGTATATACGTATATATATATATATATATATATATATATATATATATATATATATATATATGTATGTATATATATATATATATATATGTATATATATATATATATGTATACATTGCAATTTTCAAACTTGACTATCACCACTGAATATGACCCTGAAGATTGCGAAAGCATGAAAGTACTTGTCCAATTAACATTTAATATGCTACCATAATATTTCATTATAATATTATAATTTTAAAGGATTGTAAATAAACGAGTAAATCAGACAAAGTTGGAATTCCTTTTATTAATATAATCTTCTATACACAATCATACACACTCGTGTATATTTATATATATATATATAATGTTTGTTGAGTGAGATTGAGTTGGTCAGAGTATCGCTTAAGGCTTTCTCTGTTAATGTATTAAATATATACTCTTGTATGTACGTATACATACTTATATATATATATATATATATACATACATATATATATATATATATATATATATATATATATATATATATATATATATATATATATATATATATATATATATATATATATATTTATATATATACATATATATATATATGTATATATATATATAAGTATGTATACGTACATAAATATATATGTATACAGACGTACAGTAGTATGTATATATATATATATATGTATATATATATATATATATATATATAAGTATGTATACGTACATACATATATGTATACAGACGTACAGTAGTATGTATATATATATACATACATGCACACATATATATATGTACGTATGGATTCACCGAACATTTTTTATAATGCTCGGTGTGTTTGTAAACAAACATCCCGTATTAAGCCGTGGTGTCTAGTAACCATCGTTGCTCGTTTGTTCAACACTGACAAAGGAACACTGTACTAGTTTCAAGCGAATTAGCTATCGTCAGCAACGTATACCTTCCTGCCAGATGATTGAACCTCTGAAAGTATATACTTTCCTTATGCATATTAACGGCTGAGCAGCCTAATTTGCATATCGAGTGGGTTAATCGGCCGGGTGCACCTAAAACGATAAACGGAAAAAATGAAACGAAATTTCATTTCCCAATCTTAGTACGGCTGTTACTTAAATATAAGTATGTATACGTACATACATATATGTATATAGACGTACAGTATTATGTATATATATATACATACATGCACATATATATATATATATATATATATATATATATATATATATGTCCGTATGGATTCACCGAATCCATTGCTAGACACTACGGCTTAATACGGGATGTTTGTTTACAAACACACCGAGCATTATAATAAATGTTCGGTGAATCCATACGTACATATATGTATGTGTGCATGTATGTATGTATATATATATATACATATATATATATATACATACTACTGTACGTCTGTATACATATATGTATGTACGTGTACATACTTATATTTAAGTAACAGCCGTACTAAGAGTGAGAAATAAAATTTCGTTTCATTTTTTTCGTTTATCGTTTTCGGTGCACCCGGCCGATTAACCCACTCGATATGCAAATTAGGCTGCTCAGCCGTTAATATGCATAAGGAAAGTATATACTTTCAGACGTTCAATCATCTGGCAGGAAGGTATACGTTGCTGACGATAGCTAATAAGCTTGAAACTAATACAGCGTTCCTTTGTCAGTGTTGAACAAACGAGCAACGATGGTTGCTAGACACTACGGCTTAATACGGGATGTTTGTTTACAAACACACCGAGCATTATAATAAATGTTCGGTGAATCCATACGTACACATATATATGTGTGCATGTATGTATATATATATACTTACTGCTGTATGTCTGTATACATATAAGTATGTACGTATACATACTTATATTTAAGTAACAGCCGTACTAAGAGTGGGAAATGAAATTTCATTTCATTTTTTCCGTTTATATATATATATATATATATATATATATATATATATATATATATATATATATATATATATATATATTTGTGTGTGTGTGTGTGTGTATTGCTAACAAGAAAACGAATGTTGAATAATTATGGTACATAACCAGCAGTGAAGTTATTCTCCTCCTTGTATATATGTGTGTGTGCGTGTGAGAGAGAGAGGCGGTTGTAATGTAATATTTTAGAGATAAATTGAATGAATTGGAAAATCTTCAGCTTGATTTGGATTTCAAGATCTTTCGAACTTGTTGAAACTGAACTCTATACTCTTTAAAATTAGTTTTGTGTGCTGAATCGAAAATGTCGGTTGACATCCTCATTACAACCATCAGCACTAAATCATTCATGATAATTGTTTCTACTTTTGGCACAAGACCAGCAGTTATCTCAGTGTATTACTGGTGCTTTATTTTATCGACCCCGCAAGGATGAAAGGAAAAGTTAACCTCGGCGGGATTGAACTCAGACCATAAAGGGCCGTAACTCTTTGCTGCAAAACAACTCGTCAGACCCTCTACCGATACTGCCAATCTACCGCCCTCTAAATTAAACACCATTATTATAATTCATCCATAATAATGGTGCTTAGTTTAGGCAGAAGGCCAGTAGGTTTGGTTGTGTTTATGAAATCTACCTCAGTACATGACTGGTATTATAATTATTGACCCAGGAGAGATAAAAGGCAAGTTTGACTACGGCGGAATTTGAACCTATAAATAAAGAGTTAGAAGATATGAAAACAATGTATTGTTATTTTTATTACTGATATCATTTTAATTAAATCAATTGATTGATTTTAATTAATGAATCAAAATTTCTTTTCTCACTGCATTACGTATACTATTTAGTGATTGAATGGATCTCCTTTGGTTTCCGACGATGAATATAACAGTTTTTCGCTCAATGAAAATGCCTGATGGTGAAATTACCTTTATATGACTGAGCATTCCATAGACACGTGTACTTTTATGTAGTTCTCCTAGAGATTTAACATGACAGAATGTGACAAGGCTGATCCTCTGAATCACAGGTACAATCCATTCGATTAGCTTTTGGATAATTTAGTTCTACACAGTTTCATTCATGAAGATTAGGCTAACCGGAGTTAGTGCCAAATGACACTAACATGCTAGGCAATGGGATGAAACACGGAAATAATGATTCCGAAGCGAACCCCTTAACCATTCGGCTATGCTGCGTCCATGTAAAGATAAGCCTGTGGAAAGATGTCGTTGATAAAATATATTGCTTCCCGTTATTCAGAGTTAAGATGGCGACATAACTACCAACTACATTTGATTTCAACATAAATAACACATCTACCTTATTTAGTCATTATTTATTTACTCAGTCCACCACGTTTGATTTCCTGGCCTGCAATTAACTTAAGCATCACATCTGCCCTATCTAATACTTATTTATTCACTTTGATTCATAGCTGCTAACAAATTTGCTTTTTCTTTTGTTTTGTTTTTTTTGTTTTTTCCATTACAGTTATTTGTGGCTGCTAATCAATTATTTCTTGAGATTCGTGAATAGAGTTCCGCTAATGATTTAGTAATAGTGAATGTCTAAAGAAGGTCCTACTGCTTCGAAATGCATGTCTGTGTTGGAGGTGGGTTGATTGGGATACTTTCCCTGACCTAAAACTTTTAGAAATCAATATTCATCTATCTATGATATCATTGGAATTTTATGTGTAGCAACGATTAGTTCCCATGTTGATTATTGTCCCAAAACTCACAGTATTGTTATCCTTATTGTTGTTGATGTTGCTGTTGTTGTTAAGGAGGGAGTTTAGCAAAATGAGTTGAGTCAGTGACAAAATGTTTTGTGGTATTGAATTACGGCTCTTTACGTTCTATCTTGAAATGTGGCGAGTCAATGAAAAAATATAGTATCTGTATAAATACTGGGGTCGATAAAATATACTGTTTCCGTCCCACTAAATTGCTGGCACTGTTCCTAA
>OZ024742.1:192123856-192141356 GCA_964016885.1 Eledone cirrhosa
GTGTGTGTGTGTGTGTGTGTGTGTGTGTGTGTATGCATAGCTGGGTGTGTATTTTTGTGTGATTGCTTCCAGTTTCTTCACAGGTAAGTAAACAAATTAATAGACAAGGATGTCACACGATACGAAATAGCACACACACACACACACACACACACACACACACACTCATACACAGACTCACACACACACACACACACACACACACACACACACACACACACACACACACTCATACACACACACACACGCACTCACACACACACACACACATGCATTCGTTGCAGAGATATATGTACATATATATGTGTGTGTGTGTGTGTGTGTTTGTGTGTGTTTATTCATTTCATTAAGATTAAATAGTTGTACTCTTGAGTTTCGCCTGTTTATCACAGGCTCATCAGACAAAATGACCCTGTGATAAAGAGGCGAAACTCAAGAGTAACATGACTAACTGTTTAGTCTTAATGAAATGCATATTAAAACTCTACTTCAGTATTGAGTTCTCATTTCTTTCACCCATCAACGACATGCGGATGTATATATATATTCGCAATCGTGCGGTTGTGAGTTCGCTTCCCGGGGCAGTTATACAGTACTGGCAATTGGAAAGATCCATGGAAACATTGTTTCCTCGGTCCGATTTGATCGACTTCTATCTATATATATATTCGTATGTATATATGTATATGTATATATATATATGAATGTATATATATATATATACATACAAAGATATCTATATATATGCTTCTGTGTGTGTGTGCGTGCGTGTGTGTGTGTGTGTATTTGTGTGTACGTGTGTATTTATATGTGTATGGATGTGTGTGTGTGACTGCGTGTACGAATGAGTGAACGTATATAATCATATGTCAACAGGTTGATAAACACAAAAGCACACACACATAAACACACACTTGCCTACAAACACACATTCACATTATAATTGTTTCTACTATTGGCACAAGGCCAGCAATTATATGTCAATTTATTACTGGTACTTTATTTTATCGACCCCGTAAGGATGAAAGGCAAAGTTAACCTCCGCGGGATTTGAACACAGACCATAAAGGGCCGTAAATCTTTGCTGCAAAGCATGTTGTCCGAACCTCTACCGATACTGCCAATCCACCGCCATACACATTATAATATCAAAATGAATGTTTACTATTATATGATATATAAGGAACGATCGACTTTCGTCAAATCGGACCGAGGAAACAATGTTTCCGTTGGTCTTTCCAATTGCTAATACTATCTATCTGTCGCAACTCCAGGTAGAAGGAGCAACGTGAAATCAAGTGTCTTGCTCAAGGACGTAACGCATCGCCTGGTCCAGGAATCGAACTCACAACCTCAAGATTGTGAATCCAATTCTCTAACCACTCAGCCACACGCCATCACATGATATATAAAACTGCTGAAATAGTGTCTCTGCAAACACTTTATTTTATTTCCATTTATTTTTCTTTAAATAACATACATATAATACAAACATAATTTATGTAATAACAGACATACATATTAAACTACGAAACATTAATGATATTCTTATGATATAAATATAATATATATATAAAATTGTAATAGTACACCATGTAATATCATACACAATGATACATTATGAAAAATTACACCCTACGATGATGAAGATGCATGATCAGGATATTCGATATAAAAACTTCATTGTTGTCAGCACCATTAACAACAATAATCATAGCAAAAACAACAATAATATAAATAACAACAACCATAATAATGCTTTCTTTATTAACCACAAGGGTTGATATAAAGTATAACATTAAGGACAGCACAGGACGGTACAAATGGACATTTCTGTGTGTAAAGAAGAAAAAAACAATAACAAAGGAAATTACAAAAAAATGAAACAAAAGAGAATTCTCCAATAGAAGGGAGACTTCCGAGGGTGACTTGTGGAGAAAGCCCATTAAAAACGCCACGGTGACCCTGATGACCAGGGCAAGTGCCCTCTCCCAGTTTTCCACCTCCAATCTACAGGCACATACTCAGAGAAGGCCCATTCACGCGGGCCATGCTTGCCTCTCTCACCCATCTTTCAACAAATTGCTGGGGAAAGAGCGCTTCCCTCTCCATCCTGATTTTACTAGAAATTTGAAAAAGTGAATCAAGGCAACACCGAAGAGGTAAGTGCTCTTCTTCAGCCCTTTCAAACGCGTCCACCAAACGACCTCTTTCGCCATGGCCACCAGGCAGATAAAAAGTGCCTGCATTTCTCGGCTAAAGGAAGGCGGCGGGGAAATCCTCACGATGGTCTTAGTTGATAGTCGGATCCGTCCTACACGCGACAGCAGGTGTTCGACATAAACCCACAAGTCAGTAATGCTCGGACACTGAACGAGTTTGTGCAGGACGGTTTCGTCGCCCTACGTGCATCTCGGACATGCTCGGCTGGCGGCACTTCCATGCCTATCGAGTTTATCCCGAACTGGCAAAGCTCCCCGGTAGCACTGCCAGGCCAGAGATTTCTAGAACTTATCCATGGGCCACGGCCCGAAAGTTCTCCCGAAGAGATTGGCTAGTTTATTTTCGTCGACGCCCAGAGTCTCCCCACCGATGTCGTCGGTCTTACCTTCCACTAACCCTATATAGAATGCTAAGGTGGAGTTTCCACTGATCGCATCACCCAACTAGTCGAGGGCTGTGAGTGCCTGAAGACATTCCAGTCTCCAAACGCTCGCTCTCGATCTTCGCTTGACCCAGGACAGCAGCTGCGTCAAGGAGACGAGCTGGACGGATACGTGTCTAGCAAAGGGCGACCACACCTGATCACCGCCAAGGAAGAGGTGGAGATGCGGTAGCCAGAGCGCTTGTTTGCACATCATCAGCCACGGCATGCCCGCCCCTTTACGTAGCGTCAGTTGACAGCAGATGGACCGCCTGGCCTTCCACAGAAAGCGAAAGAGCAAACGCTCCAGCACCATCAGGCGAGGCTTAGGACAGGCACGACGGTCAGGCGGTAGTAGATCATGGCGCAATGTATGCGTTCACCACCGATTGTCGACCCTATCGAACTCTTTCGACTGAACTAAATTGATCAAAGACCTACCCGTGCCAGGTTCCCTAGCTACCCTCTCCATGATGTATCGCATGAGGTGGGGGTTGTCGTGGATGGATCTGTCTGAAATGGTGCATGACTGCGCCTCTCCCAACAGACCACCGACCACATGCAGCAACCTTCTTCTAGCAGGTTTGCCAAAATCTTGAACTCTGCGTTTAGAAGAGTTATGGGTCTGACATTATCTATGTCATCCCCCTTGTTCGGGTCTTTTCTCAGCTGCGCCACCGCTCCTCGGCTCATAGAGCTGGGAATTCTCCCGTTCTGCTGCCAGTTGCAGTAGACGTCCACCAAGAGGTTGCCAAACAACTCTGGCATGTGTACGTAAAGCTCGTAGGGGAAACCATGTAAACGAAGCGATTTATCCATCAAGCAGTCTGTCATTGCTTCCCGTACTTTAGCGGCTGTTATCCGCTTTTCACAATACTCCGCCTCGGTGGCCCAGAGCTGCGGCAGTCCATCTAGGTAGGCACTAAAGTCCATCCTACGATCCGGCCCACCGCTGCCCTCGAACATCTTCACGAAGTGTCGCTGAAAAGCCACACGCATTATCCCGGGCTCGACTAACATGCGCCCGTCATGGTCCTCCAAAGACCGGATCGTAGCTTTGTTGTCACGACCGCACCTCCACCACTCGGGCCCATTGAACGGCTTTCGTCCCCTCGTATCTCAGAGCACGCGCTATAGCTCTAACTGCGCAGCCTTCGTGCTTTGCGTTGAAGAATTGTTCGAGGGCCAATTTCGCCGCAAGCACGTCGATCACGTTGCCTTTACTAAGCTCCTCGTTTAGTTTTCTAACTAGTTCTTCCTCTGCTCTATTTTTCTCTATTGCTAACGCCTTACTAAACCTAATGGACTCTATTCCCATCGCCCTGTTCAGAGCGAACCACCATTTGTTGTTGACGACTGCCCTTATCAACGCCCGCTTAACTAGTTCGCTAATTCGGTCTCTGTAGGCTTTGCGCGTTATATATAAACCCCCTAGTTGTTACGAAGCTCAGTGGGTGGTTTCTAATCTACTTGTGCACCACATTCTAGTTCTTGTACTCAGCAATCAATGAAGAGAAGAGAGGGAGTAGAGAGGGGGCTATAATGGTGACAGTTGTAGAGGTATGTGACATGTGATGTAGTATATAAATATATGCATATACACCAGGACCGACCACTAAGGAACCGAACTCCCACTGTCACTGACATTGTGTCTGACATTTTGTCAGTCATATTTCAGTCTCCATACCTCTCCTCCATCACGCTACGTATATCTCACAAGCTCTGCCTTCCCTTTAACTTTTATTTATAATTCCATTCTTTGAGTTTTGAAGTTGAGCTCTCCCAATCGTCTACCATTCTCACATCTTAATGGAAAAAAACCTTTAACATGATGAGTATATATTAATTGCAGCATCTATCGGTCTGTCTGTTTATTTATTTATTTACTTATTAATTTATTTATTTACCTATATGTCTATGTATCTCTCTGTCTGTCTGTGTGTCTGTCTGTGTATCTGTCTGCGTGTCTGTCCGTCTATCTATCTATCTATCTATCTATCTATCTATCTATCTATCTATCTATCTATCTATTAATCTAGCTGTCGTCTGTTCTACAGCGTAGATGTAATTCACTTCGCGCAGAAGTGTTGTTCAAATTTATTGCGGAAATTTTGTAAGTTCAATTTTAATTTTGATACTATTGTGTAGCTTGACTCCCCGTCTGAACTGTCAGGCGGTGGGTCAGCTCATCTTTACCCCTCCTAGGGGTGAAAACCTGTTTTTAAAAATTTTGTGGCATAAAAAAATTTCAATCGTCTGACAGAAATGTTAAACGAAGCTAACAAAAATAGTGGTGGGGGACAGCGGTAAGAGTTGTAAGCTCGCACGCTTTAGTCCCCCCTTCCTTCCCAACTAACGTCATAGAGAAGGAAGGAAAAAATAAAATAAAAACAGACGAATCTGCGGAGAAGAATGACGAAAACAAAAATCTGGACATGGATTCCAACAACGAAAAAAAAAAATTTGAAAAATTGCATGACAATATTAATACCACAAACAAAGACACGACAAACACAAAAATAACATTTGAAAACAACATCATTAACATTTGAAAACAACATCATAACAGAAAGCAAAGCAGACGACAAAGTCAACACCAATAAGATTTCATTTGCACAAACAACAAAGAAATCTTTGACATATATACCTGAAAATATTTCAGATGTGGCACAAAGAATTGCAGACGCCAAACAATATATAACTGAAGGAGAGAATGGTATTTTATCGGTAAAAATGCCTCAAGAACTCACCAAAGACATTGAAAGTCGAATGGTCGTTTTCCGCACCATCAACAACATTTCTAAAAAACCTGAACAGCCAACTCAAACAGAAATCAAAACAGTACTTACAGAAGTACTTAATGAAACCACTCTCAGAAGAAAAGACAGACTGTATGGAAGCCTAGCGATTATTATGAAGAACGAATCGGCGGCAAAAAAATGTGCTTTGTCACCGATTCGTTCGAAAATGTTTACCTTTTATCCATCTTATATGGGTAAAAGAACTCAACGCATATGGCTGGATGCAATGATGCCAGATGTGGACTACTGCTGGCTCATAGCTGGCTTCATCGATCCAGCGAATGACAACGTGATTTCCATTGGGAAAACCACAGGCAATGCGTTCAGTGGAACAGGTAGTGCAAATGAAGCCTGAACGCATCACCCAAATACCCGACAGAATCCTATTAGAGGGCCACGGGTATATAAACATTAGCGTGGAGGGGAGAAGGCCGTCCTGTCATATCTGTGCAGGCAGAGGGCACCTGAAGGCGGCTTGTCCCCAACTCAACAAAAAGAAAACCCTGCTACCAACACCAGCTCCACCACCACCACCACAATAGATAAACAAACAACAAAACTCAGTCCCACCCAACCCGTCCCTCAGTAAAACTACACCACCACCACAACACAAACAGTCACAACACATTACCCCAAAACAAAATACAGGCCCACCCAACCCCTCACTCAATAAAACAACACAACCACCGCAGCCACAACACACAACACAGTCTAACATAGTGACATCCATCTCCCCCACAAAGAAAACCAACACGGAAACATTACCAGCAAACATACCTCTTCCCTCCAACACTGAAGATAACCCAACGAATTCGGAGGAAGAAACGGAGTCCTTCAGACAGATTAAAAGGAAAAAAAGAAAACGTGCAAAACACACAAGGCCAAACAACCCCCACCCAAATGTCAACACAATCCAACAAAACACAAAACACCCCTCCAGCAACAAACAAAACCAAACCTGCCCCTCCCCTCTTCGAAACACTCACACCATCCGAAAAAAAAAGACATTACACTATACTTACATCAACAGAAACAATAATAAATTAAATGAACTCATAAACAATAATCCTTCGGTACAAACCGAAGGTGTAAACTTTGTTTCTTCAGAAAACTACCCACATTTAAAATTAATAAAGATCCCAATGAACCTCTACCAAAAACTAAAAAAGGATTTTAAGGAGGACGTAGGACCACCCTCTGTCAAACCCATAAACCGCGTCCTACTAAAAAGCTTTCCTCCTCCCCTTCCCCTCCCCAACACAACTCCAAACACCCCAACCCCACCACACACTGACGACCCCACACCACCACAAGACACCCCTTCACCCAACACCCCCCGACCCCATGGAAGTCGTGCGACCCGAACCCCGGGAAGCAGAAAGGTAGGTCTCTACACTCTCCTTTGGCTCTGCCGCCCACATGGATGTGTTAAGAGTAGGATGTTTGAATGCACGTGGCCTGGGCTCAACTTGGAAGCAAGCAAAGCTTCTAAATGACCTCAGGTCATGTGGTATAAATGTAATGGTTATCTGTGAGACTCGGATCAGCGTCGTGCGGCAGCTGGCCCCTACCTTCGATGACTTTGAGGTGCATGCATCTCTCTGTCAACCTGGAGGTGGGGGTGGGGTTGTCGTACTGCTGCAAAAACACCTGGGTCTTGCCGTACAGGTTGTTCACTCGGACCCGGAGGGTCGTTTGTTGGTACTAGACGTTGGCAGTAGTGAAGGTGCGGCCTTGAGACTGGTCGCCGTCTACTCCCCTTTCGGAGCTGAACGGCCCGACTTCTTCCAGCGTTTGGAGATTTTTCTGGGAACGTCGCGTTCCCTGCTTCTAGCGGGGGATTGGAATGACATCCTAGATGCACGTTGGGACTATGCAGGAGCATGTCCTAATAGAGGGGTGTAACAGCCTCAAGGGGTTACTCAACCGTTTTAACTTGGTCGATAGATATCGACTAGATTTTCCAACTGTGCCTACCTGGACTTGGACGAACCATAGTGGTCAATCTAGATCGTACTTAGATAGATTCTTAGTTATAAGTAAGGATAGGGACATATTAAGCTGTCCAGAAATGCGCACGGTTGGCTATACGGATCACAAATTAGTGACCTGCGTAATCAATCTCGAGAAAACACGTAAACAGGGTCCCGGTTACTGGAAACGTAATTTGTCTTTACCGGCAAAAGAGACTTACAGAAACCGGATTAGCAGATTAGTTAAGGAGAGGTTGACGGGTGCAATCGTCAACAACCGATGGTGGGCATCTCTCAAAAGAGAGATTAGAACAGAATCAATAAGTTATAGCAAGATGTTAGCTGCCGATAGGAATAGAAACGAGAAAGAATTAACAGGTAAATTAGAAGAGGCAATCAAGAGCGAAAATGTGGTCAGCGTGCTGGCATCGAGGACGGCATTGAACCAGTTTTTCGATGCAAAGCACGAAGGCTGCGTCATTCGAAGTAAAATACGTGCTCTAGGTAATGAGGGGGCCAAAGCCGTTGGCTGGGCCCGCGTGACAGAAGCTAAGAGTAGAAATCGATCCACCATCCGGTCGTTGCAAGACGAGGATGGACGGGTGATCCGGGAGCCTAAGCAGATGTGCGAGGCCTTTCAAAGGCACTTTGCCCGATTATTCGGGGGAGGCGAGGGTCCGGGCGGGGACGTGAATTTCGGTCCATACGACGACGGCCTGCCGCGTCTCTCGAGTGAAGAGGCAGAGTCCTGCGAGGGACCAATCTCGGCTGATGAGATCGGGGATGCGCTGAGCCAATGCAGCAGACGCAAATCTCCAGGTCTCGATGGTATACCTTACGAACTTTATTTAGCAATGCCGGTCATCTTCTCCGAACTCCTCGAAGCGGTCTACTGCAATTGGCAGCAGAACGGGAGAATTCCTTGTTCTGTAGCCAAGGGCGTAGTCTCGCTGGTGAGGAAGGACGAGAACAAGGGGGATAGTATAAATAATGTTCGGCCCATAACCCTACTAAACACAGAGTTAAAGATTTTGGCCAAGGTGTTAGCAAAGAGGTTGGCGCTTGTCGTGGGTAGCCTGGTGGGAGATGCGCAGACATGTGCTATCCCATCCAGGTCCATTCACGATAACCTCCACCTCATGCGATACATCATAGAGAGGGTTGGCAACAAACCCGGCTTCGGTGGGGCCCTGATCAACTTGGATCAGTCTAAGGCCTTCGATAGGATCGACCATGGTTACCTGGATGTGGTGCTAGCGGCGGCTGGGTTCGGTCCTGTTTTCAGAGGCTGGATCACTGCCTTACATAGCAACCACATCTGTTCTAGGATCAAGGTAAACGGCTACCTTTCGAAGCCGTTCGAAATCACACGATCCATTCGACAGGGGTGCCCTCTCTCCTCCCTTCTGTACGTATTGACTCTCGAGCCTTTACTGAGGAAGTTGGAGTTGTTGCAGGGTATCCCCCTGGAACCAGGATTGAGCAAAGCGGTGTCCGCCTACGCCGATGACGTAACAGTAATGGTATCGACCGACTCGGAGATCGAGGCGATCGGTACCTTACTGGAGGATTACGAAAGGTTGTCAGGAGCGAAACTGAACCGGGAAAAATCCATCGGGCTGCAACTCGGAACGTGGAGAGGCAGACCGATGCCTCCCGACGGTGTCGTCGGACACTGGACGGAGGGCCCGGTAAAGTTGCTTGGGGTCTGGTTTGGACCGGACCTCCAGGTGGAAAAGAACTGGGACGAGGTTACGAACAAGGTGTTTGCACTAACCCAGAGATGGGCCAAGTGTAAGCTGTCCCTAAAAGGCCGGGCGGAGGTGGCGAACATTTACATAGCGTCCGTCACTTACTACCGCCTGACTGTCGTGCCTTGCCCTAAGGAAACACTCACCAGCATGGAACGCATGCTCTTCCAATTTCTTTGGAAGAAGCGCCCTCCTATGGTGAGAAGATCCATCTGCTGCCAACAACCTTCGAAAGGAGGGCTGGGGATGCCGTGGTTGATGATGCGTAGGCACGCATTAAGGCTACGGCACCTACAGGTATTCCTCACTGGTCAACCGGTGTGGGCTCCGTTCGTGAAACGAGCCTTTCCGAGACTCGTCTCGCTCACCGAGCTGCAGTCCTGGGTCAAGCAAAGATCCGGAAAACTGGGAGACTGGCACACTGAGTGCGCTCAGGCGCTCAGGGCTCTCTGGCAAGCGGGCCAGGCCATCGGTGGAGAATCCACCTCATCGTTCTATAGAGGGCTGGTGGCTAACAGGGGCGATGACACCCTTGGAGAGTCGCTGGACATGGAAGAGGACGAAATGGCCAGCCTGTTCGGTAGGACTTTCGGCCCGGGACCAATGGACAACTTCCAGAAGTCACTAGCCTGGCAGTGCTACCGGGGGCTCTACCCGTTCGAGAGAGGCTCTACAGACACGGGCGCCCGGGCAGGGATCCCTCGAAAAAGATTTGCCCTAGATGCGTGCGTCACGAAGAAACCGTTGCGCACGCATTGGTGCAATGTCCGGGCGTGGCTGATCTGTGGGGCTACGCCGAACGACTGCTGTCGCGGGTGGCGCCGATTCGATTGACCGCCGAGTCCGTGATGACAATCAAACCGCCTCCCCTCTTCACAAAGGAAGCGAAGGCGGTTTTTCTGTGCGTAATAGCCATGTTGAAAGAGGTTGTTTGGTGGACACGATTGAAAGATCTGAGGTCAGGCAACTTCCTCTCTGGCCATAGTCTGGTCTACTTCTTCCGATATCACTTCGGAAGAAGGATAAGAATGGAGAGAGAGGTGCTTGGCCACAGCCAGTTTTATGAAAGGTGGGTGATAGTGGCTAGAATGGCTCGTGTAAATGGGCCTTCTCTGTATACCATCCTGTAGGTAAAGAAGTGAAGGAGAGGGGAGCACCTCCTCCATGTGCTCCCCGGGCAAAGGATTGCACACTTTTTCGGGGGGGGGGTGCAACCCCCATCACGTCCCCTCCATTTTGAGGTTGTTTTCGATTATTTTCATTTTAGACCCTTTTTACTCGATTGTATGTAAACTCCCCCTTTGTATTTGTCCCTTCTTTTTATGCCTTTATGGTAAATAAAGAAATATATCTATCTATCTATCTATCTATCTATCTATCTATCTATCTATCTATCTATCTATCTATTTACCTGTCTGTGTATCTGTCTATCTACATATCTATCTAGCTAGCTAGCTAGTTCTCCGTTCTAAACATTCTCAACTTTACCTTTCACCATTTCAATGTCTGAACAAATGCCTTGTGGTAGTTGTTTCATCGTGGTCTATTCTGCATCTTATGTTACGTTACTTTAGCAAGGTTCCCACTATTGCAAATATTTCAAACATGCCTTCTCTTAGGGAAGAAAACTTTTTCACTTCCACCCACCAATCTCCGAGCTCTTGTGCACTGCTCATGCCTCGTTAACTAAAAGCAATAATGAAATATTTACTGAATGTGCAAATGCAGAAGAATTTACTAAGAAGAGTCTGTATGAGATGCTATTCAAGGAATATATAATGAAAACGTTTTCAAGAAAATGATCAGAATAGATATTCCGAAATAGAGACGATATTAAAAATTGTTTTCATTTTGAGATGATGCCATATGAATTTAAAATCTGTAAATGAAAAGTATAACTGGTCATGTCCCACAATAAAAGTAATTTTCAATATTTCAGCGATATAGAAAATTGTTTTTATTGTAGGATTATGCCGAATCTATTTCAAATCGGTGAATGAAAGTTGAGAAAACATTGAATAAATACAGTAAATACATAAATACATGCAATGAATGAAATATAGCATTGTATGTATTCATCCTTAATAGCCATCGGAATACACTTATATATATATATATATATATATATATATATATATATATATATATATATATATATATATATATATCTGTATATATATAAAATTAAGTATGTGTGTGTGTATGTATATTACCTATAAGGGCCTACGTCTTACGACCGATTTTCATGAAACTTTACAGGCTCATAGATTAGTCATCGGGGAATGTTTTCTATATATCAGAGAATCGTTTTTTTTATTCGGGGGTCATTCTGCAGATAAAAATCGATAGGGGGTCACCTATTTTTAGGTATCGAAAAATAAGATGTTTGGCTCTAGCTCCCACATTTTGCCACCGATTTCGTTCAAATTTTAAAGCAAAATAGAATTTATCTTTGCACATCCTCTAATGGCTTTATATTTTGCAATTTTTGTTCAGGGACGGCGTGGCAGCCGCTTAAATATTCAAAATTACCACTTTTAGACTCAAATTTTCTCTTTTTCGGCTCTAGCTCCCACATTAATCACCCTACGTTGTTCAAACTTTACACTACGATAGATCTGATTATTAGACCTCATGAAATGCCTTCACCTTTTGGAAATTTTGTTCAGAAACGGCGTAGCAGCCGCTTAAATATTCGAAAATACCACTTTTTCGCCTCTAGCTCCTACATTTTTCAACCGATTACGTTCCAATTCGAAACTTTGGCTCCACCTCACACATAAATCAATTTATTGGTACAACTTTTATACTACGATAGAACGTATCATTAGCTCCCACATTTTTCAACCGATTTCGTTCAAATTCGAAACATCGGCTCCACCTCACACATAAATCAATTTATTTGGTTCAACTTTTATACTACGATAGAACCTATCATTGCACATCTTATAGATGGTCAAAGGCAAAACGATGGCCACTGACGCCGTCTGAGCTTTTAGTTGTGTATTTGAGAATTCATCGGTTTCCAATAGAGTAGCGTGACGAAATTTGGCTTAGTGTTATGGGTCATTACCTCCCTCCTCCAGCATGCCCCTTCGTCAGTCACCCGCGTTTCTCAGTGATAGAGGTCATCACCACCCTCCCCCGCATGGCCTATGTGTGGCCATAGATGAGTCATCGAGAAGCAGTCGCTAAGATCAACACCTTTTCATCAAAGCAGATATTATTTTATCTACGCAGGCAACGCTGGGTATTGCTGCTAGTATATATATATACCATATGAATTATATAAATATATATATATATTATATATATTATATATATATATGTGTGTGTGTCTGTGTGTATGTATGTGTGTGTGTGTGCGTGTGTATATGTATGTATATAGGTGTCTGTGAGTATGTATAGGTATATGTAGATGTGTGTATATGTGTATGTCATTAACCATAGCTTTGGGTCAACCTCGTGAGTAAAATGGCTTAGGCTAAAACTGTTTGGAAGCCTGTCGGATGGACTTTTCTTCTTCTTCTTCTTCTTCTTCTTCTTCTTGGCCCACTTCTTCGTGGGTGGGTCTTGGGGGACAGAGTCCTCTAACACTCCTTCCAGCGAGCCCTGTCAGAAGCAGGCGTCTACAGCTGATCCGGCTGTATCCCCAAGCGAGACCAGCCAAGCTCATGAATGTTATCAAACCATCTTGCTCGGGGTCTAACTCGATTGGATTTTGATTGTAAAATCTGTCCAACGATTCTTTCCTTGCACATTCTAACCGCATGCCCGTAATGTTGGAGCTGTGATCTCTCAACGCGGAGAAGTAGCGACTTGCCTGGAGTGGTTCTCTGATATCCGAGCTACCCACTCTATCGAGTAACGTTACCTCAAATACCCTTTGGAGGAACCACATTTCGGCCGCTTGAATTCGTGATCATATTCTTTCGGTCATTACACAAGATTCAAGATTATAGGTAAGGGTTAGCATGAATACCAAATTAGACTGTACTTGTAATTCAAAGGTTCAGCATGGTAAAGTAAAATTTCCCTGAGAATTACCTTAAGGACACACACGTCATTAGAATGTTCAGCCACATACACTTTAATTTCTTGAACACTAATCGTTGAAACTGACGAAGGACGACGTCTTCTCTAGTAACTATCCATTATATAACAATACATAAAATTGTGTTACTGTGAGATTTTTAATCGTTATTCATGGCTTTCCTTTATTGTTAATGTTTGATATTTATTTTAAAGTTTTAGTTGATAATTTGTTTCAATGGATAGCTATATATCAAACCGTGTGAAGCTATAAAGGAAAGAATTACATCTAACGACTATCACTCATAATATGCACATGCTCGCATATGCACGCATACCGACACACACACACACACACACACACACACACACACACACATAAACTCTCGTCTTTTCAGTCAATGTGTACGTATACACACACACAAGCACACACACACACACACACACACACACACACACACACACACACACACACACACATATATATATATATATATATATATATATATGTGTGTGTGTGTGTGTGTGTGTAAGTCCCGAGGTAAATCGGGGATAACCACAGTAAATAATGTACTCAATAGATTAGTATTAAAAACATCAAAATTTAATAATTTAATTGGCTTCTCCAGGACTAGAACTGTTTCATTCATATGAAATCATCAGGCATTTTAGTATTAAATTTACATATATATATATAGGAACGAGTAGGATCCCGACGGCTGAACTCAAGCCGTTTCGACGGCTAATTCTGGACTAGCCGTCGAAACGGCTTGAGCTCCGCCGTCGGAGTCCTACTCGTTCCTATTACCCACTCTACTAACCTAAGTATTGAGTACTTTGGTGCGTTATGGTCCACATGGTTCCTTACCACATTTCCATCGTTATATATATATATATATAGCTTTAAAGAATTCGCTTTTAATGAATCCCCTTTCTTTAAATCCTTCAACCAATGAAATCCGCCCATCCCAATCCCCACCCTCTCCTACCACCAGATAAGGAAAGACATAAATACTACCATTTACTTGGACAGCCAGCTTCCTGATGATTTCTCAGGAATGAAAAGGTTCTAGTCCTGTAGAAGCTCTTATATATATATAAGGAAAAAAGATGAAATCGAAAATGCAACTGGAGTCTTTTTGTTTTAAATATATATTTATTTGGTTCCTTTACCGGTTTCGCAGTTCTTCTGCTTTTTAAAAGTAGAATTGAGATGGAGGGTTTGTGGTTTTTCTTACATACATAGCAGATTTTTTAGAGTATTGGATATTCTTTCCGCGTCTCTTCATTCTGAGTTCAAATTCCACCAAATTACACTTTGCAACATTTCATCCTTTCGATGTCGATAAAAAAAATACCGGCACAATGCTGGGACAACCCTCTCTTTCTCGCCCATCATTTTTTCGCATCTCTCTCTCTCTCTCTCTCTCTCTCTCTAGCTCTAGATTCTTCCAGCAGTCACCTCCTTGATATTTCATCTTATCAAGTGAGAATGTCTGCTCGCCAGACTTGTATGCCAATAATGGTTTAAGTGTTGTAGTTATAATCCTATAATTTTGAGTAACTTGAATTATATAAAAAGACATACTCTTTAAAACCATATTTAGACACTTCCACAAACACACACTCACACACAGACATACACACGCACTCACAGACACCCACATTCATATTCAACATTATGATGGATTGGCACTATCGGTAGAGGGTCGGACGCCATGCTTTGCAGCATAGAGTTACGGCCCTTGCCATTCTGAGTTAAAATCCCGCCGAGGTTAACTTTGCCTTTCATCCTTACGAGGTTGATAAAATAAAGTACCAGTAATCCACTGTGCAATTGCCGGCCTTGTGCCAAAAGTAGAAACAATTATTTTAAGAAAGCCATTCAAATGCTAGGTAGATATAAAAGAGTGGAAACCGGAGTAATGAAGTAAGACAAAATAAAACACCCGTTAACGCTACTTTATGCTTATGATATTTAGTGTTTAAATAGCAGGGATATGTGTAGCTAAACGTTGGGATATGTTTATCTAAGCGTCGGGATATCTTTATCTAAACGTTGGGATATGTGTATCTAATTTTGGGGATATGTGTAGCTAAACGTTGGGATATGTTTATCTAAGCGTCGGGATATATTTAACTAAACGTTGGGATATGTGTATCTAATTTTTGGGATATGTGTATCTAATCGTTGGGATATGTTTATCTAAACGTTGGAATGTGTTTATCTAAACGTTGGAATGTGTTTATCTAAACGTTGGAAGTGTTTATCTAAATGTTGGAATGTGTTTATCTAAACGTTGGAATGTGTTTATCTAAATGTTGGAATGTGTTTATCTAAACGTTGGAATGTATTTATCTAAACGTTGGAATGTGTTTATCTAAACGTTGGAATGTGTTTATCTAAACGTTGGGCGTGTTTATCTAAACGTTGGGATATGTGCATCTAAACATTGGGATATGTTTATCTAAGCGTCGGGATATGTTTATCTAAACATTGGGATATGTGTTTATCTAAATGCTGGGATATGGGCATCTAAACGTTAGGATATGTGTATCTAAATGCTAGGATATGTTTTTCTATACGTTGGGATATGTGTATCTAAACGTTGAGATATTCGTATCTAGACGCTGTGTTGTGTGTATGTAATCATTGGGATATGTGTTCATCTAGACATTGGGATATGTTTATCTAATCGTTGGGATATGTTTATCTGAACGTTGCGATATGTTTATCTAAACATTGGAATGTGTTTATCTAAACGTTGGAATGTGTTCATCTGAACGTTGGGATATGTGCATCTAAACGTTGAGATATTGTTATTTAAACGTTGAGATATTCGTATCTAGACGCTGGGTTGTGTGTATGTAATTGTTGTGATATGTGTATCTAAACGTTGGGATATCTTTATCTAATCGTTGGGATATGTTTATCTAAACGTTGGAATGTGTTCATCTGGATATGTTTATCTAATTTTTGAGATATGTATATCTAATCGTTGGGATATGTTTATCTAAACGTTGGAATGGGTTCATCTGAACGTTCAGATATGTTTATCTAGACGTTGGGATATGTTCATCTAAACGTTGGGATATGTTCATCTAAATGCTGGGATATGTTCATCTAAACGTTGGGGTATGTTTATCTAAACGTTGGGATGTGAACATGCCCCAGTAAAGACTTCCATAATAGAAACTGTCAAATCACAAAGGAATCTACGTCTCTCGTATCCTCGAAGAATTTCGTTTTCGGATTCCCGCATTACATATGGATTAGTTTTTGGTATTAATCCTATACCACCACCCCAGCAGTATTAGCAACAGTATTAACAGGAGCTGCATTAACAATGGTAGTGGTATTAGTTGATGTAGCAGTAGTAGCAGTAGCAGCAACAGTAGTAGTAATAGTAACAGTAGGAACATCTGTAGTAGTGGCATAGGTGCAAAAAACAAGGAGTTGGTACTAATAATTGACAAATATACTCGGACAGAGCTGGTTTCTTGAAACATTCCAACCAGGCCCACATGTATCACATGAATCATCTCCCTCTCTCATCTTTTCACCTAATTGTGAAAGGGTATTTACTAACAACTCTGCCGAATCCTTTCTTATCGAAATGTCATCATTGTGGAATTCCTTCCATGTCAATGTTTCTCCATCAGTTGTTCAAATGAAACCATCAACCACGTTAATCACGCCTATATTGGAGGATCTGCGTATTCACAAGTTACAATCCCTTTCTGATAGATCTATCAACCACATTCTGCACATCAAAATATCAACCCCATCGCTTACCAGTCTATGCGTATCGGTGTTGACCAAGAACACAGTCGCTTAATCGAAGCCCAAGAACTACATCATTCACTTTGGTCTCCGAACAGCTGTGTAGGGCAAAGGTACAGCTCCTTTTCCCAAACCAAACCGCTACATCATTCATACTGGTCTCAGAAGGGATGTGAGGGTCAATGGCACAGCATATAATGTAAGATGTTCTAACTATAAATATCATGTCGTTTTAAATTTCACGATTACATTGTCGTGTATATTTCCTTTTCAATATAGTAATGTGTTGTAGTTTTTTTTTTTTTTTTTGGGGGGGGGGGGGGGCGATGTGTCTGATATTTCTTACCCTTCCAGCGACCTCTTAGACATCCTGCCTTCCCATTGCTTAGCATCCTAACAATTTTCATAGAAGAGATATTGCAGCTGGCTGATATTGATTGCACAGAGATATAGACTTTAGCTGTGAGCGTTGTCTGAACTTATGATTGCTAACTGTGTTGACGCAATAAATCTGG
>OZ024742.1:192153856-192158856 GCA_964016885.1 Eledone cirrhosa
TAATCATTTTACCATCAACACACTAACATGCCCATAGACCAGCATCTACTTTTTTCCCATTAGTTTTGGCTCTCCAGTATAACTTTGGCCTTAATTGGGTTCCGCTAAGAAATTGTAGTATTCCCCGAGATAAGATGTCCTTTAATAAAATTTCATATAAATTTAGTAAAGAAAAACAATTCATCACCAAGAATTGAAATACAACATCAATACTAACAAGTAAATAGAAAACCAATACTTAACAAAACCAACAACACCAACGAAACCAACTACACCAACATCGCCAACAAAAACAACTAATAAATGTTAACAGCAACAGTTAAAATAAAATAGCAACAAAATAGCAACAGGTAAGAAGAGAATCAATACTACCGCAACTAACTCAACAACATCACTGCAACAGTCACCAAGAAAAATAGTAAAAGATACATCAACAACAACAATAAGAACCAAAACAACAACGGCAACAACACTAACATCAGCATCGTAAACATTACGACCAACATCATTAACGACATTTACATGACACTCTCCACAGCTATACCACCACCAGCACAACCAGCACCAACAGCACCACCAGCGCCACCAACATCAATAACAGCATTTAGATGAGTCTGCACAACGATACCAGTACCACCAACAGCAGCAATTCCACCACCAGCCCCACCAGCACCACCAACATCAATGATACCACCACCACCACCAACAACAACAACAGCAATGCCACCAACATCGATACCACCACCAAGAACAACAACAATACCATAATTAACAACGATATCACCGCCACTAACAACAACAACAAAAACAACAACAACCGTTATATGATACTCTCAGCAACAGGTCGATTTTTTCCTCTTTTCTACCGTAAGATATAATAATCGATATTATCTGATAACATTTCTGATCATTCAATTAAAAGGTGATCGAAGCTTCGAGAATATTTTGTAGACGTATGGTTCATTTAATGTGAGATTAAATAGTGTGTGGTGTGGGAGGTTGTGGTGAAAACTGAATTATTGGACTTGTGGAATGAGACTGGGTTAGGTGACTAGAAGATTTAAATGGTGTGTTAGTGGAAGATGTAGCTTACTGGATGGTGGAAATGGTGGGGGTGAGGTTGATTTGAGGGATTGGATGATATAAATGGTGTGTGGAGGTTAATGTCGGTGATTGGATGGTCATTGATGGTGTGTTGAGGTTGGTGTGCGTGATTGGACAATGGGAATGATAGTGTGAGGTTGATGTCGGTGACAGGATTGTCGTTGATGGTGTTTTGGGTGTTAATGTGAGTTTCTGGGTGATGTAAATAGTGTGTTGGGAGTTGGTGTGCGCGACTGGATGGTGGAAATAATGGGGGTGAGGTTGATGTAGGTGATTGGATAATTTAAATGGTGTGTGGATGGTCGTAAATGATGTGTTGGGGGTTGATGTTGAAGACCGGATGATGGAAATTGTGGTGATGAGATTGATGTGGGGACTGGATGGTGAACATGGTGGAGTGAAGTTGATGTGGGTGACAGGATTGCCGTTGATGGTGTTTTGGGGGTTCGTCTGGATTACTAGGTGATGGAAATGGTGGAATGACGTTGATGTGGGTAACTGGATTGTGTAAATAGTGTGTTAGGGTTTATCTGCTTGACTGGATGGTCGTTGATGGTATCAGAAAGAACTTTGGGTTTGGTGACTGCTGTTTGATGGTAAATTACTATACATAGGTAATGGAGATCGCGTGGTGGAAGATTGTAGAGGGAAAATGGAGGGATTTAATGGATAAAGGTTCTTGTGGAAGATGATTAGAGGAAGATGAGATGAGGGTGAATACATTGTTTTTGTATATATATATATATATATATATATATAAATCATAAAACATGCCTATAGAATCACCAGATAAAATATATACCGTTTCGCCTCCCAATATATATGTAAACCTTTATATATATATATATATACACGTGTGTGTGTGTGTGTGTGTGTTAGGTAATAACATGTGCTTGACTAAATAAAATTAGTCTGTTAATTGGGATTTAAAAAATCTTCTGAATGGAAAAAAGGATGAGTATTGACGTTCACAGTAGTCAAATCTTGGATCTTCAGCAAAGCGGGAAGATTTAACTATCTGCAAATCTCCGAGTGACCCATCGCACGTGTTGCAATTCTAAAACTACTAACAACATGCTAGCGTCATCCCATGGGCGTGAATAGGGTGATCGACAGCTATAAATAGCAGCCGAGTCCTTTCAACTGATTTTGCTCTACAATTAAGGAGCCGTTTAGATATCTAAAATTAATTTAGCTAGATTAAAATAATTTAATTAAAATATTTGCATCTACCTAGCTATGTGTGATTACACACTTTACAAATTATCCCCTGTGATTGTTTCATGTGTTTATTTTAAATATATATTTATATGTCAATCAATTTCTAGTTGATATAAAATGCTCGGATCTATTCATTGGAATCTTTGAGACCCTTAATTTTTCCAATGAATAGATCCGAGCATTTTATATCAACTAGAAATTGATTGACATATATATATATATATTTAAAATAAACACATGAAACAATCACAGGGGATAATTTGTAAAGTGTGTAATCACACATAGCTAGGTAGATGCAAATCTTTTAATTAAATTATTTTAATCTAATTAAATTAATTTTAGATATATAAACGGCTCCTTAATTGTAGAGCTAAGTCAGTTGAAAGGACTCGGCTGCTATTTATAGCTGTCGATCACCCTATTCACGCCAATGGGATGACGCTAGCATGTTGTTAGTAGTTTTAGAATTGCAACACGTGCGATGGGTCACTCGCAGATTTGCATTTGATGTGTAAACACAGATAGTTATATCTCCCCCCTTGCTGAAGATCTAAGATTTGACTACTGTGACTTTACTGATTAATGGTGAAATATATTTCTTTAATGAAATATATACAAGGAGGATTAATAATTTTTTATAAAGGTAATATTTGAAGCTCGAGTTAAACTTTAATTAGTTACCTACCTATGTGTGATTACACACTTTACAAATTATCCTCTGTGATTGTTTCATGTGTTTATTTAAAATATATGTCAATCAATTTTTAGTTGTTATAAATATATATATATATATGTGTGTGTGTGTGTGTGTGTGTGTGTGTGTGTGTGTGTGTGTGTGTGTGTGTGTGTGTGTGTGTGTGTGTGTGTGTGTGTGTGTGTGTGTGTGTGTGTATATACAGATAGAGAGGGAAAGAGAATATTAAAGTATTAAAAATGTAAAATTTGTAAGTAGATGTTAAAATAAGTATAATTGTAATAGCGGAAGTATATGCGTGCGGGATTATATGCGAATGTGTTTGTAGATGCGGATAGATGTAGATGTGTTAGTGTCAGAATTAGTTATTCTATATTTAAGTGTCTACACCTGGAGATAAACCAGAAGTGATAGGTGTGTCTACGTAACACACTTTCTATTTCCGCATAAGTATTTCTCGTTCGTCTATGTCTCTGTATGTGTGTGCAAAGACGAGTACATGCGTTTGTTTGTATGTTGTGTAAGTGTGAATTTATTTTCTTCAACTTTAAGTTTGTGTGTTTGTATGCGTGGGTGTGTGCGTGTTTGCGTGTGTATGAATGCAGTGTGTGTGTGTGTGTGTGTGTATGTGAATGCATATGCATCTTGTAATGTGATATTTCTTTAATGTGTGTACATATTGAGTGTATAATTAGATATGAGGAGTAACGCATGTAAACTAGGTGTTGAAATACACAAATAAAACTGGATTGAGATATCTACCCAACCACACCCTAGAGTGTATATATATATATATATATATATATATATATATATGTGTGTGTGTGTGTGTGTGTGTGTGTATGCGTCTGTGTGTGTGTGTGTATATGTGTGTGCGTATGTTATATACATATATATCTATATATGCATACATATATCTAGACGCAGTAATGTTATAGCCTTGTATCATATACGTGATGCATTGATAAACCATTATCTGATAATAGAAATTCTTAAAATGACCCCATATTAAGGAGTAACATTCACTATTGCATGGGTACCTCTATACAGTATCTACACTAACACTACCAATGAAAGCAATTAACCACACCTTCATTTCCTCGTGAATCCCTAGAATTTCACCTTTATGTCTACTCACCATATCTGAAACCGGTGATGACATCGTTACTATTCTGAGTCTTACACTACATACATATATCTACGTCTATATCCAAACTAATTCTCCATAATCCTTTTTGAAATTACAATTTTACCTATTAACATACTGTAATGATATAGAAAGGAAATTCATAAAAACAGATGTATTAATTCAAATGGATTTTAGTACTTCACTATTCCTCCTGATTTTCCCCCTGCTGAAACACCCCTGCGCACCATTTGACTTGGCAGAGTTTAATGAGAAAGGACAGCGATGTGTTCAGCTCTGGCGGAACCACATCTAGCCAAGCTTTGTAGGTGACACTCTTGTGGACACTATAAGAAGAACAAAAAATGTTACTATTAGCCAAATCCTCGTGAAAATTTAAAGTAATCTAAAGTAAATATGTATTTTCTTATTTATTGCTATCAAAGTGCTTTTCAAGAATGTCTTGCTAGTATGGTTTTATAGAAACTATATTAGTGGCAACATCTTTGTGAATATTTGCACTATTAGTGTAAAGACTTTAATTTTTAAGAATGTTTCCTTAAGTGGTTGCATAAAGCACAAGGCGTTTAATGTTAACCGTTCACATTCTGTAATTATCTAGCCGACCATATCTAAAAACACGTTTGTTAATTTAAAGGTTTATATTACCTTTCACGTCTTGTAATTACCTAGCCGACCATATATAAAAACATGTTTGTTAATTAGAGGTTTATATTAGCTTTGTGAAAATTTGAAGAATTAGTGAAAGGTCTTTCTCTTTGAATATGATGTTTGTATAGAGTTGTCTTTTACTTTTCAAGAATGTTTTGCTAGTGTGGTTTTGTATGACCCAAG
>OZ024742.1:192173856-192181356 GCA_964016885.1 Eledone cirrhosa
TCAAAATAACAGATATGAGTGTAGATTATGCTCCCAGGAACCTTTTGAAATAATAAAATCTAAGGATATCCTATTAAATAAGCGACAAGAATTAATTATATCTTGCAGTCATAGAATTAGAAGAACTTTCAAATATTATAAACATAATTAATATACACCTTACACTTATATTTTACATATTATTATAATTAGTTTTTTTAATTTAGTTAACCTATAATTAGTACTTTACTACAGGGAACTTCATAATTACAGCTCTCTTTTCCTAAAATTAATACCTAAAAGTATACATATAAATTAATTAAATTATCTGTTATGAATCTAGATTCATTGTAGTC
Organism: Eledone cirrhosa; assembly: GCA_964016885.1. Classification (NCBI taxonomy): domain Eukaryota; kingdom Metazoa; phylum Mollusca; class Cephalopoda; order Octopoda; family Eledonidae; genus Eledone; species Eledone cirrhosa. Next base: position 192,174,192 of record OZ024742.1, read on the forward strand.
TATATAAGATTGGTATTTCTCACTACTACCCTTATCCCAAAATTTTATTTTCCTGCGTTTTTAACAACCTTCTTTAATAACATCTAATTCTTATTTATCACATCTATATGAATTAATATAAATGTATCCCTATAAGCATACCTATCAATTAATTTAATTTCTTGTTATAGATCTAAATTCCTTGTGTTTTAAATAAGATTGGTATTTCTCACTAATACCTTTACCCTAAAATTTTACTCTCCTTCGGTTTTAACATTAACATTATTCTTTAATAACATCAAATTTTCGTGTACCCATCACCGGCTTGACCTCTTTTCATCCCCAAAGTATTATTTTCATTCAAAGTATTCTTTCCATTCAAAACATAAGTCTATATTCCTCTAACCCTAAATTAAATTTCTACTACTACTATTCTATCGACTTGACCTCTTACTACTTTTCTATTGGTCAATTCAAAACCTGTTCCCAAACATACCTATTAATATATTAAATCTTTGTTGGTTTTTTTCAATAAACAAATCTCATTATTTCTGAAGACAACATATATATGTGAAGGTATGTATATTTCCTCTGAGAGTTTGTAATATTTTTACATAGATCTATATAATATACATACCAACTCACATATATATCCTAGAAACAATCGTAAAATTATGAACTTTTTAATATAAGGAACTTGTTCTTTGTTTTTATTCATTGTTTTTATTAATTTATATATATATATATATATATATTATATATATATGTGTGTGTGTGTGTGTGTGTGTGTGTGTGTGTGTGTGTGTGTGTGTGTGTGTGTGTGTGTGTGTGTGTGTGTGTGTGTGTGTGTGTGTGTGTGTGTGTGTGTGTGTGTGTGTGTGTGTGTCTGATGGTAGCTAAGATGCTTCCATAGGCCGGTATGCCGGTTGAGCACTCTATGCTCTTACAGAGCAGAGTATGATATAATATAAAATGAAAAATCAATGATGCATCTGAACTCAATTTATTGTGTGTTACAATTGTTTCGCCGGCGGACAGCTCAAGACGGGATCATTGTGTCGATCTGTCTGATTCTGGACCCGCAGGTTCGACGGACACGTCTAATGATTTCGGAGCATATTCTCCCACTGGGGTATCTGACCATATGGGCCAGTACGGTCAAAAACTTTATTCTCTTCCCGCGTCCAGTGGGGTAAGCCGAAGTAACCCAGGATACCCACCCGACTCTGCACGTCAACCTGAGCAAGAACATCGCCTGAGCCGCGACAGGCTGACCCGGATTCCATTGATATTCAGTCCAATGCCTTACACCAATAAGACACTATACCTCAACCACAGTGACATACTCCAGTATGGCCGGTCCACGCCCCCCTCCCCCTGCATGTGTATCTTTTCAATAGAGAGTGCATAGTCTCCACGTATTCCATTTTGTAACACCTACTGTTATTTAATGTATTTTCCGTATACAGACCCACGTGTGTATCTCATATTTATCTTGTGTACTATCTCATATGGATACACGTTCCTTCTTTTTTTATATATATTCTGCATGCATTTTCTTTGAACGGTCTGCGCATACTATGTACTGTAATACCATGAACGCCCATTATGTGGCTTTGCCTGAAGAATCCATACCTGGATTGATCCATGTTCGCAACGTAACAACATCTCTGTAGACACATACAACTGGGCGCACCCTTTCATGTATAGCACACGGTGTATCTCTATGTGACGTTATATGTATATTTGTATATTTTTAATATATTTTATATTTTATATTTTATATATATATATATATATACGTATATGTATGTGTATATATATATATATATATATATATATATATACATATATATATATATATATGTGTGTGTGTGTGTGTGTGTGTATGTATTTTTTATATGTGTACATTTTTATAACAAGATGCATCCTTTCATGTACGACCCATTGTGTATCTTTATATGACTTTGTGTGTATATTCTCTTTATGTATATATAGATATATATATATATATTTTATGCGTGCGTGGGTGTGTATGGGAATATGCGCATATTTGTAAGAGTGTATATGGGCCAGTGTGTGTGTGTGTATACAAGCACCCCTGTAGGGAAAGGGCTATTTTGTGTGTATATATATATATATGCGTGTTTGCGAGCGAGTGTGTATCTGAGCGTGTATATATGGATACGTGTATGTGTGTGGGCATGGGTGGAGGGGGGGTCTATGTATATGTATGTATGTGTTTGTGTGTACGTGTATATATACGCGTATGCATGTGTATGAGCATGTGTGTGTGTGTGTGTGTTGTTGTTGTTGTATATAGGCTTGTGGGCATCTGCCTCTCTGGATGAATGTATGCGTACGTTTATCTGTTCTCCTTAATGTGTGGGTATAGCGGGAGTCTATGCGTACGACTGTCGTTATCTATGTGATTGTGTGTGTGGGGGAGGGGGGAGTGCGCGCGTAGATGTGTGGACTACCAAACACAGCAGTAATTCATTGAAGTGTAGCAGACATGGGACAGCGGAATGGTACATGTTGTCAGAATTATGATGACTTAGACAACCAGCGGCCAATCACTGGACGCGCGAAGAGGATGAAGTTTTGGGTGGTACTGACCCATAGGGTCAGATACACCAGTGAGAGAATATGCTCCAAAATGATTAGACGTGTCCGTCGAACCTGCGGGTCCAGAGTCAGACTGATCCACACAATGATCGCGTCTATAGTTGTTCGCCGGCGAAATAATTGTAGCGCACAATAAATTGAGTTCAGATGCATCACTGATTTTTCGTTTTATATTATATATACGAGAGTGTTGAAGTTTGCTTGAAGCATTGTGGAATAATAAGAATATTCGTTCTGGAAGCCTCAACAGTGTAGATGGGTCAATCTCCGGGTAACAGAATCAGATGATAATGAGAGAGAGATGTAAGAAGAAGCGTAGAAAGAGACATAGAGAGCGTAAAAGAACGTAGGAAAAGTGTAAAAAAATAACACGAGGTAGTGTTACCTTCGAAGTGATATAACAGTCCCTATATTTCGGATTTCGCATCCATCAACTGCGGGTTTTCCGGGGGGAATGGTTGTGTCGGAGAAGGACAAAACGTGGCCTCCGATGTTTATCGTATGTATATATATATATATATATAAGGAAGAGGTTATAGTTCACTTAAAGCATTGTGTAAAGAAGTATAAACGTTTGTATATGTATAATAAAGCCAAAACAATGCAGATATGGACATAGAATAAAGAATGCAAATGCAAAAGATATTGTTGACAATTAGTCTTTTACCTTAGATTTATTTAAATGTCCTTAATTTTCGAGATAATATCTCTTCTTCGGAGGGAAGTAAAGCGGTTAAACCAGTGTTCTAAATACCTTGCCAGCATGACTTGGCAAGCTATTTAGAACACTGGTTTAACCACTTTATTTCCCTCCGAAGAAGAGATATTATCTCAAAAATTAAGGACATTTAAATAAATCTAAGGTAAAAGACTAATTGTCAACAATATCTTTTGCATTTGCATTATTTATTCTATGTCCATACCTGCATTGTTTTGGCTTTATTATACATATACAAACGTTTATATATATATATATATATATATATATATATATATATATATATATATATATATATATATATATTTATATATGAATATATATATATATATGTGTGTGTGTGTATTTATATATATATATATATATTTATTTATATATGTATATATATATATACATACATACAATTATATATATATGCATATATATAAATATTATATATACATTTATATATATATATATATATATATGTATATATGAGTGTGTCTGTGTAGTCTGTGTCTATGTGTGTTTACGTGTGTGCATGGGTGTGTGTGTAGGCTTTAAATGCCAATATATGCTAAAACATGGTTACGCCTAGTTTCAGAATCATTAATATATATATCATGAAAAAAATGAAAAAAAAAAATGTTATCGTTTTACCATATTGACTATTATTACACAGAAGGATAGAGAAGAATGATAAAATGGATTTTAGTTATGCAAATGTAAACAGATATACTATAATTTCCTTCGACTTAATCTGATTTATACGATGTTTTATCGCAACTATAGACTTTTGAAATGCTTAATATTATTTATTTATTTATGTTCAATCTAACGCAGAGATACGTAGAACATTTATCGTAGCATTTATATAGGCTTGACGAATCCAATTGTTCCAATGCTATTTCAATCCTTTTATCAATTTTTTTTTCTGTGGTGAAGCAATTGTCTTTTTTATATATACAAACCATACATTTGATTGTCAAGTATTTTCCAGTTACCAAACAAACAGCCATTGTACGTTAGCCCACTTCCTATCATCCACTTAATACGGTAACAGAAATTAATCTTCTGCTACTCTTTCGAAAAGCCAATTCCAACATACTTCTCATCCTTCGGTCATTTTCCTGCTATTAACTATGCCTGTCTAAATATATGTATATGTATATATATATGTTCACGTCTTCTCGAACATACACACACTCTCTCTCTCTATATATATATATATATATATATATATATATATATATATATATGTGATAAAAATAGTCCTTCGTCAGTGATTTTCCAACAAGCCAAACGGGAGGAAGTGAGAAGGGGAGAAACAGAGGGTGAGTGAGTGGAAGTGTGAGGAAGAGGTCAGTCGAGAGAAAGTGTAACTGACAGAGGGGGCGAAAGAAGGTGAGAGAAACAGAGGGAGCGGGGAAGCAGTAAGAGAGAAACAGACAAACGCAACCGAGGTAAATATATATATAAAAAAAACATGAGAAGAAAGAATACTGCGTGGTTTGTACATGGGTTACATATGATAAAAATAGTCCTTCGTCAGTGATTTTCCAACCATCATTGGTATTTCATCGCATTAAAAATCACATACCTCAGGTTGGTGCGAGCAATAACTAAAAAAAGTTATTGGGACCAGAATTCGCGTAAGGCGTGGGCGACAAGTAAACAACATAGAAGGATTAAAGCGACTAAAAGTACACGATTCCCCTGGGACAGGACGCCATTCCATCATATGGTTAAAACACCAGCTATTGCTGGTACTCGTTTTCAGGTGCAACGTGAAATTAAATGTTTTTCTCAAAGAAACATAACACAACCCAGCCGAGGAATCGAACCCACGACATTATGATCGTAAATCCAACACCCATACCACTAGTTAATCTATTTTTTTATAGCGACCTGGTCCTCATATATTCAACAACGCTGACTCTACTAAACGCGCATAGGCACCTGGTAGTGAGGTTAAATCTAGCAATGGATTAAATCTGCCACACAAAATTAATGTAAGACCTTATATTTTACACAGAATTAATAATTATAAACAAAAATGATTTACAGTCTGTCACCAGCTTGGACACTCGTCAGGCAGGAGATAGTCAGAGTCTCTTTAACGTTAGATGACCGTGAGTACCAAACTTCCTTCAGCCGACCGCATAATTAATCCCTAGTTGCTATTGTTAATGATAATTGTTTCTACTTTTGGCACAAGGCCAGCAATTATTCCAGTGTATTACTGGTACTTTATTTTATCGACCCCGTAAGGATGAAAGGCAAAGTTAACCTCGGCGGGATTTGAACTCAGATCATAAAGGCAGGTAACTCTATGCTTCAAAGCATGGCGTCCCGACCCTCTACCGATACTGCCAATCCACCGCCCTCTACACAATTCAACTCAATTCCTGCGCCACTCACGGATTCTACATCTACAATGCATGAGTTGCATAACGTAGAGTGTTTTTCTTACTTATACATCATGGTTTATTAAACGTCATTCCGACGATATATATATATATATACATATATATATATTGTTATACTTCGGGAGGGTCATATTTGGTAATATTCCCAGAATTAATAACAGAACACACTCACTGTTTGGTTGGTTTTCGCTTTTCGCTTCTGTGTCTTTTATATCGGTAATCTAATTTATTCGGTCCTCAATGTTGCCATTGACTGACCGGCGGTCAAAAATAATACAGATACAATATAGACACAAACACATATATATAGTTTATCAAAGTTCTTTCGTTGCACATCTGCAACATCGTCAGTGGTGCTATTGTTTCCTCCCGTTGCATTGTATGTCTACGCCATTTTTATTTAGTCTGTCTATATATTTATTTATTTATTTGTTTGTTTTGTTTGTTCTTTTTATTTTGTCTTCTTTGCGCATGCGTTTGCGTGTGTGTATAGTGTTTTGTTTGATGTGTGTTCGTGATTGGGTGACTAGTGTGTGTTTATATGTGTTTGTTGTTATTGTGCTTGTGTATGTATTTATTTATTTATTATTTCTGTATGTATTTATATATATATATATATATATATATATATATATATATATATATATATATATATATATATATGGAGAATAGAAATGGCTGTTTAGTTGCTATTGTTAATGATAATGTTCATTCGAATGGACAGGAGCAAGGTGAAATGAAGCAACTTGCTCACAGACGCCACGAGCCACATATCCTAATATATGAGAGTTATGTTAACATAAAACACTTTAATACAGAAGATTTTAACGAAGAATAAATTATATAATTGTTTCTACTATTGGCACAAGGCCAGAAATTACCCAGTACATTACTGGTACTTTATTTTATCGACCCCGTAAGGATGAAAGGCAAAGTTAACCTCGGCGGGATTTGAACTCAGAATAAATTATATAATGATAGACAACCCTTTACTAACAAATGGAAGAGTAATAATAGAAAAAGTTGTGCTTTTGTAATATAATTGATATATTTATATATACATATATACATGTACATATATATATGTATGTATATATATATGTGTCTGTATGTGTGTGTAGGGGGTTGCTCTTGTTATGGACACACGCACACACACACACATATATATATGTATATATATATACACAGAGAGAGAGAGAAGGGGGGAGAGAGCAGCCAACAAACATCGTCAGGTTGCCTATTGTATAATTAGTTAATCAATAAAAGGAATTACGATAAACAAAGAGAGAATATATACTTTTTCCAGGGACGGCTCCCGAAATTCTGTGTTTGCCGTAATCTCTTTTATTGATTAACTAATTATGCAATCCGCACCTGACGTTGTTGTCAAGGTCTTGCATCAAGACCAGATGATGTAACTTGTCCATTGAAA
>OZ024742.1:192186356-192188856 GCA_964016885.1 Eledone cirrhosa
GGAGATGGGGTGTTTAAAGAGTCGAAGTCATTGTTGCAGATTTCAGTCTTAGGACTGAAGCCATGGTAGTGTTTCGTCGGTCATATCGGGTCAAAACCTATATCTGTCTTCATAATGCTTTCTTTTATTTTGCAAATCTATCATATACGCTTGAAAATAAGTCGCATCATTTTTCTTCTCAAATTCGGCATGAAAATCTACTAAAAGACTGATCAACTGAATCTAGAGAACTTCGATTTAAATCTATTACTGTGCCAAAAATATATTTTACGGCCAATTTCGAGATAAATCAGGGATTCTTATGAGTTTCATGACAGACTTAATACACATAATGGAATTCTTTTAAGGGATTATTTTACGGCTCCTGAGATTAACTCTTTTAACTGGCAGCAGGGTTTAGCGGTATTTAACAGATATACAAAGATGCACTGAGCCAAGAATATTCTATGTAAATGGGTGTGAGACTTATCTAACTTTGTGACATATATACGAGTTTATATGTTGTATGATTTTTTTCTTTTCTTTTGTGAATTTGTATTACTGTTTGTTTGTTTCTTTAATGAAGCACTTACTCTCTCTATTTATGAAGGGGAAAGTAATACAAAGTTTCATAATTGTTTGCAATGACAATGTCAAATTATGGGAACTAAAAATAGCTCCACACAAGAAACGAAACCAAATCATTACCTTGGTACATAGTGAGATACCAGCGCTCTAAAACAACCACGTGCCCTAGCGGTTAAATGTTTAGGCTAAATATCGTAATTTCGTGGGCTCAGTTTTTGGAGAGAGTGACGTGGTGATTTATTGAGCGACGTAATTCATTTTATTTTACTCCACTCCACTCAGCTGCAAATGTGTGCCAACAGCAGGCTGACCTGCGATGAGATGGCGTCCTTTCCAGTAGAACGCCTTGTGCACTAAGTAAATTAACGCAAAAGAAACTGAAATTAGTTCCGGTCTAATTATCCTCCGAAATGGAATCAATCAAAGCATTGGAAATTGGAAATGTCAGGCATTTTTTTTAATGTTATTTATTCATTTAGAATTATTTTGAAAAAGCCAGGACAATGCAAGCTAGAGATAAAGGAGTGAAAACAGAGTAAAGTAAGACAGGACAAAACGGACGTTTACACTTATATTTTACATTTCATGATATTTCGGAGTATAAGGCACCTTTTTCAAAAGAAAAAAATTGTAGTCTGATAGGGATATCGGGATTAGCTAAAATACAAGATAAAAATGAAAACTCTTCTTTGTTTTTTCTTAATTGACTTTCCCGCTTGTTGACGCCACACGGCCGAATGCTTAAGCGGTTTGTTTCGCAATCATTAAGTCTTAGGTTCGATTCCCGTAAAATCTATCCAGCGATTCTTTCCCGAGACATTTTAACCATATGGCCATAGTATAGTAACTATGATCTTTCAATTCGGAGAAGCAGCGATTCCACCTGGACTGACTTTTCGAACTACGCACCCTATCGTGCAACGTTACTCATGACCCATTTCGGCTGCTTGTATTCGTAATCGTATTCTTTCAGTCATTACACAAGATTCATGACCACAGGTAAGGGTTGGCACGAACACCGAATGTGAGAATATGGAGAGGAAAATCTATAAATTTTTAAACGAAAAATGTTTCGGTGTGAAATGGAATGGGAATAATCTTATTATTTGATCTCGTGACTTTTACCCTGAAATGTTTAATGGAGAGGTTTTTAAATTATTGTTTAAATTATTTGTAATAACTTGATATAAATTTTAAAATCTTATTTTATATTTATAATCTGGTGGCGTCTCATTACATCTCTAAGGCTGTTTAAGTGTTTCGAGAAAGTTAAGATTTCGATCTTGAACTGTAAAATTCTTAATTAAATGTAAATTTGACGAAATCTACTATTGAATTTCAAACGCCTTAATTTTAATCACGGTACAAGAGACGAGGAAGAGGAAGGGATTACACTGTGAAAGATTGTATTTGCCAACTTTTCTCTACTAATATAATTAAATATGGAACTGATTAGTTTAGGGGTTGAACTCCGATCAGAAAATGAATGTGAATGCCAGATACGAAAAACATGAAAGAGAATTATAAGTGTGTAGCCGATGGATATAGTATGAAAACTATGTCAGCTATTGTACTCATTCGTGACTTAACCTCTACACTAGTCAGGTGCACTGATACAAGATAATCACTTACAAAAGTACTTTTTACTATTTTCCTTCGAATACTATTTTACTGGAAGCAGACATAGGAGTACGGCCATGCTGGGTTATCATCTTCAATAGTCTCTTTAATTGCTCATATCACCCCGAGTATTTATAAGTTTCATACTTATTCTATCAATCTTTATTGTTCAATTTCTAAGTTAGAGCTTATAAACAAGCAGGGCCAGTTGTTAAGTGGGACAGATATACATACTGACATATGAATGTATGTATGAGGTACTATTAACTTAGACATGGCATGGGCCACTACTGACCGAAATCTATCAAAGTTT
>OZ024742.1:192193856-192203856 GCA_964016885.1 Eledone cirrhosa
TTGCATGTGGTGTTTTTGATTAATATTCCCTCAACCAACAATATGCCTTATGAAGTTAAGAAAACATAACGATAACCCGAATGTTATAACAAAAGAGGATGCTGGGGATAAAAACTGCACTGGTTATTTATTAACAAAGATCGAAAATGTAAACACTGCAACGCAGAGAAAAACATTAGCGTAACCAAATTATCAGTTATGTCTGTCTGCACGCCTATATCACCTCTCTGCACGACTGTCTGTCTGCACGCCTATATCACCTCTATGCACGACTGTCTGTCTGCACGCCTATATCACCTCTCTGCACGACTGTCTGTCTGCACGCCTAACGAAATTTACAGATACATATATTTTATATAAACTTATATAATTTTTGCTTTTTTTTACGAAATATTTGCTTGTTTTAAGTAGTTTTTAAATAGACTTGTTTTCAAGTAAAAATATTGTTTTAAAAGGCTTGTTTTACGTAGTCTTTAAATCGTGTATTGTGTTAATGTCATTTTAAACGCTGAGAAAGCCAGCGTAATTTTTTTAATTTTTGCACGCAGACGCTCAATGTAAACAGAACAAAGGGAAATAACTGATCACTTACGCTCAAAAATCGATACATTATATTCGATTTCGTCACATAGGGTGGGTGAATTTGAAATTTTTTTTTTCCGATGTCTTCGCTAGGGCTCAATGTACAAGTCTAGCAATTTCGGTGCAATTCCGTGAGAGATTCTAAGAGGAGATGTGTGCCAAAAATCGATAGACAGACAGACAACCACAGTTTTATATATATAGATTATATTATATTCAGTATCGGTAGAGGATCGTAAGCCATTCTTTGACTCATAGAGTTACGACCTTACCATTCTGAGTTCAAATCCCGCCGGGGTTAACTTTGCCTTACGGGGTCGATAAAATAAAGTACCAGTAATGCACTGGGTAATTGTTGGCCTTGTGCCAAAAGTAGAAACAATTATATTATATTATATTATATTATGTTATATTATATCATATTACACTTTACTATATTATATATATTGTATCAAGTCTTTGATACTGTGTGCATTAAGATCCCAGTTGAAATGCTTCTGATTCGGAAGGTTTTACTCTTGTCACACTAATTTTAACACTATTTAACTGAGATATTGTATTCTGTGGCATTTTTTTTATTGTTATATTTTGTGGTTAGGTTGGTTTATACAGGGGCAAATGTTATATATCGTATCATGCCTCTGATAGTGTGTGGATTAAGATCCTCGTTGAAAGGTTTCTGGTACGAATGCTTTTTTTGTTGTTTTGGGAGTTTATTGTGTTCTTATTTCTAATTTTATTTGACTGGGTAATTGTATTTTGTGTTGTGTATGTTTGGTTTGTTCAAGCTTATAATTTGTTGTAGGGTAGGGTTTTGTAAGGAAAGATTATATGTTATATCATATTATAATATAATATAATTGTTTCTACTTTTGGCACATGACCATCAATTATCCCAGTGCATTACTGGTACTTTATTTTATCGAACCTGTAAGGACGAAAGGCAAAGTTAACCTTGGTGGGATTTGAACTCAGAATGGCAAGGGCCGTAATTCTATGCGTCAAAGTATGGCGTCCGACCCTCTACCGATGCTGCCAGTCCACCTATTATAATATAATATAATGTAATATACACAGGTTATGAAAGATACCGAAGTTATTTCAGCGACCTCCGGCCACAACCCACTCACTCAATGAAGCAATAAGCTTATGGTTGTGAAACTGCATCATGAGGTTCAGAGTGCACACATTATAGTTATTCAGTGAGTACTGTGACAGTGTTGTGGAAAAGATACCTCACGTATCCATATTGTTTTATATATTTACGTAATATGTTGTATCATATTATAGCAGATTAAGATTGGAGATGCAACAGCAGCTGCCGTTCATTTAATCCTGATAGGCAACTGCTGTTTATTTAGATTTACATAGATTTTTCCTGTGACAATATCTTGCCAAGAAGTAATTGGCCGTTAATGTAGAATCAACATCTTGAGCTTCTGGATTTTCAAACAAACAACAAAGATGGAACGGAGGCAAAGGAGATAAACAAGAAGAAGTAGGACAATAACTAAAAATGTGGTAGAAAAATGGCATACTAAAGAAATGAATGAAAAGAAATGAATGAAAAGAAACGAAGAAAGTAAGCAAGCTAGCATAGAGATTAACAACAGGCGTAAAAGTACAAAATAACATACATAAGTACTCTCACACATACACATACACACACACGCGCGCGCGCGCGCGTGCATATATATACAACAAATATTCCGAAGCTTTGATGATGACAAGCAATGAAGTGTTTTTTCTTTTATTTCTTTAGCGAGGAGAGTGGTTTAGGATCAGAGTGTTTCACTTATAACAGAAGGATGTCTGTCAATAGATCGAATCTCAGAGAAACCCTCCCACGGCTTTATATTGTTTATCACAGTTCTTTATATTATTTTTATTATTATTTCGTATTTTGCCAAAGGGGCTATTTTATTTTTACTTGTTTTTTTTTTATTGTTTTGTCTGTATTGTTCTTTCTTTTTTAAGTAACTGGCTTGCGTGAGCGTCTGTAAAAGAGAATTGATTTTTGCAGTCCATTACATGTTATATAGAAATCGTTATATATATATATATATATATATATATATATATATATATATATATATATATATACATATCAATTGAAATGCGTGCCTTACATATATACAGACATTCATATACGTATGTACATACACACCTCTATGTGTATATGCGCATATATATATATATGTTACATATATATATATACGTATATATATTTATATAAATGTATATATATATATATATATATATATATATATATATATATATATATATATATATATATATATATATTTATATATATATATATTTATATATATATATATATATATATTTATATAAATATATATATGTATATATATATATATATATATTTATATAAATATATATATGTATATATATATATATATATATGTGTGTGTGTTACATATATATATATATATATATATATATATATATATATATATATATATATATATATATAACATATGTCGGGGCGAGAGTTACTGATTGTATGTTTATCTGAGAATGCATGCGTGTATATATGTGCGCGTTTGTGTGTGTGTGTGCGTGTGCGTGCGTGTGCGTGCGTGTGCGTGCGTGCGTAACGGGTTATCTGCAGTCACCATTCATGTTTTACGATGACGAAAGTTTAGAGTTGTCACGTGAACCACTGAGAGCAGCACCATATCAAGAGATACGGCAGAAAGGCTCTTAACCAATTGTTCTTCATTGCAGTTTCATCTCAGCTTAACCAGCCAGCCACCAAACCAACCCCAATGATACATAACATTCTAAACAACAACATACCTTTATATATATATATATATATATATATTATCTTTTATTTTATTGTTGTCTATCACCCGCCCCACACGTTTACCAAAGTAAATTGGCCTCCTAGAGACCTAACTCCAACACTAGAGCACATCGACACTGAAAAGCAAAGTTCTGGTGTTGTTGTTGTTGTTGTTGTTGTTGTTGTAGTTGGTGGTCGTCGTCGTCGTGGTGATGGTGGTTGTGGTAGTTGCGATAGTGGTGGTTCTGTTGTTGTGTTGGTGGTGGTGGTGGTAGTAGTGTTGGTGGCGGTGGGGGTTGGTGGTGGTTGTAGTGGTGGTGGTGGTAATGGTGGTTGTGGTAGTTGCGATAGTGGTGGTTTTGTTGTTGTGTTGGTGATGGTGGTAGTGGTGGAGGTAGTGGTGGTGGTGGTGGTAGTTGCGATAGTGGCGGTTTTGTTGTTGTGTTGGTGATGGTGGTAGTGGAGGTGGTAGTGGGGAGGGTGGTAGTTGCGATAGTGGTGGTTTTGTTGTTGTGTTGGTGGTGGTGGTGGTGGTGGAGATGGTAGTGGGGAGGGTGGTAGTTGCGAAAGTGATGGGTTTGGGGTTGTGGTGCTGGTAGTGGTGGAGGGAAGAGGAAAAATGAAAGAGGAGGGACAGGAAATAATTAGACAGAAAATAAAAGAAAACCACTGCTGGTGGTGGTACTGGAGGTGTGTTAGCGGTGGTGGTGCTGGTGGTGATGCTGGTGGTACTGGAGGTGTGGTAGCGGTGGTGGTGCTGGAGGTAAGGTGTTGGTGGTGGGGAAGATGCAAACTCACCAACAATACATAACAACTCCATCCCACCCAACAACCCTCAAAACAACAACATACATTTTAAAACATGCTTTTTTATCAGTGGCCCACCCTTCTCATGATGGTGGGGTTGGTGGTTATGGTGGTGGAGGTTGTGGTGGTGGTGGTGGTGGTGGTGATGGTGGTGATGATGATTTTGGTGGTGGTGGTTATGATGGTAGTGGTGGTGGTGTTGGTGATGGAGGTAGTTGTGGTGGTGATGGGTAGTTGGTAATGGTGGTGGTGGTGGTGGTGTTTATGATGATTTTGGTGGTGGTGGTGCCGGTGTTGGTGATGGAGGTAGTTGTGGTGGTGATGGGTAGTTGGTAATGGTGGTGGTGGTGGTGGTGGTGGTGGTGTTTATGGTGATTTTGGTGGTTATGAGTGTGGTGGTAGTTGTGGTGATGGTGCTGGTGTTGGTGTTGGTGCTGGTGCTGGTGTTGGTGATGGAGGTAATTGTGGTGGTGGTGGTAAGGATGGAATGTGGTGGAGCGAAGTAAAGTATATCGGGGTGGTATTGCTGGTGGAGAATTATGGTAGAAAATGGGGTATATGGTGGTGAAGTTAGGGTGAGGTTGAATGAAGTGAGGCGTATGTTGGTGGTGGCTGTGTGGACAGGTGAAAAAGGATATAAGAGAATCGAGCTATATGTTGTTAGTGATAGTGGTCGTGATGTTGAGAGCACCAGTAGGTGTTAATGATAATATACATTGGTGCTAAATATATTGTTTTCGTGATGAAATGGTTGAAAATAAAATTGTTTCGAATAATGAACTGTGTAAATTGAATAGGAGATTCCTTTTTATATCCAGAGAGAGAGTGTGTGTGTGTGTGTGAATGGATGAAAGGAGGTGAGAAAGATGGGATGTGAGAAAATGGAGGGCTGCTTTGGAGGAGATATTGTAAACATGTTTAGATGGCAGAGTTATGTAGTGGGGAGGGGTGAGGCGGAGGTTAATAGGGGTGATAGATGTAGGGATCAAAAATTGGAGGGTAGCAGAGGGAGAAATAGAGGGGAGGGGAGATACATAGTAGAAGAATAGTGGGGGTGAAAAGAACATAATAGAAGAAGAAGAAGAAGAAGAAGAAGAAGAAGAAGAAGAAGAAGAAGAAGAAGAAGAAGAAGAAGAAGTGCATATTCTATTAATGTATTTTCTATAAGAGAAATGAGCTGGGTTGAAAGAGGGTGAGAGACGAATGGTGGAGAGTGAAGGTGAAATGAAAGTAGAAATGTTGGTGTGTTGGAATTAAGGGGATATATGGCGGCTGAAGTATAAACAACAATATTTTATGTAACTTTAAAGAAGTGGAATGCTGTCTTTCGTTGTTTTTTGTTTTTTTACCATGAGAAAGTTCCCTGAGGCTTGTGTGGTTTATGCAACCATCATCTGTCGTGACTTATAACACGTGACCAGGTTTCACCACGGATCAACTGCCCCTACTGAAAGACTGTCTCTCGTCAAAGTCTGCCTCTAATCAAATGTTACCATTAGTCAAAGACTGCTACTAGTTAAATGGTATCTCTATTCAAATGTTACCTCTAGTTAAATGTTACTTCTAGTCAAATGTTACTTCTTGTCAAAGATTGCTTCTAATCAAAGACTCCCTCTCGTCAAAGACTGCTTCTAGTCAAATATTGCTCGTAGGCAAATGTTACCTCTAGTCAAATGTTACCTCTAGTCAAATGTTACTTCTTGTCAAAGATTGCTTCTAATCAAAGACTCACTCTCGTCAAAGACTGCTTCTAGTCAAATATTGTTCGTAGGCAAATGTTACCTCTACTCAAATGTTACCTCTAGTCAAATGTTACTTCTTGTCAAAGAGTGCTTCTAATCAAAGATAACCTATCGTCAAAGACTGCTTCTAGTCAAAGATTGCTCCTAGTCAAAGATTGCTCCTAGTCAAATGTTACCACTAGTCAAAGATTGCCTCTAGTCAAATGTTACTTCTAGTCAAATGTTACTTCTTGTCAAAGATTGCTTCTAATCAAAGACTACCTCTGGTCAAAGACTGCTTCTAGTCAAAGATTGCTCCTAGTCAAAGATTGCCTCTAGTCAAATGTTACTTCTAGTCAAATGTTACTTCTTGTCAAAGATTGCTTCTAATTAAAGACTCCCTCTCGTCAAAGACTGCTTCTAGTCAAATATTGCTCGTAGGCAAATGTTACCTCTAGTCAAATGTTACCTCTAGTCAAATGTTACTTCTTGTCAAAGAGTGCTTCTAATCAAAGATAACCTATCGTCAAAGACTGCTTCTAGTCAAAGATTGCTCCTAGTCAAAGATTGCTCCTAGTCAAATGTTACCACTAGTCATAGATTGCCTCTAGTCAAATGTTACTTCTAGTCAAATGTTACTTCTTGTCAAAGATTGCTTCTTATCAAAGACTACCTCTGGTCAAAGACTGCTTCTAGTCAAAGATTGCTCCTAGTCAAAGATTGCTCCTAGTCAAATGTTACCACTAGTCAAAGATTGCCTCTAGTCAAATGTTACTTCTAGTCAAATGTTACTTCTTGTCAAAGATTGCTTCTAATCAAAGACTACCTCTGGTCAAAGACTGCTTCTAGTCAAAGATTTCTCCTAGTCAAAGATTGCTCCTAGTCAAATGTTACCACTAGTCAAAGATTGCCTCTAGTCAAATGTTACTTCTAGTCAAATGTTACTTCTTGTCAAAGATTGCTTCTAATCAAAGACTACCTCTGGTCAAAGACTGCTTCTAGTCAAAGATTACTCCTAGTCAAAGATTGCTCCTAGTCAAATGTTACCACTAGTCAAAGATTGCCTCTAGTTAAATGGTACTTCTAGTCAAATGTTACTTCTTGTCAAAATTGCTTGTAATCAAAGACTACCTCTGGTCAAAGACTGCTTCTAGTCAAAGATTGCTCCTAGTCAAATGTTACCACTAGTCAAAGTGTGTCATTAGTCAATGACTGCTCCAAGGAAAGACTGTTTCTAGTCAAATGTTATCTCTAGTGAAAGACAGTCTCTCGTGACCGGTTGTCTCATGTTAACGACTATCTCTTTTCAAAAGTTGCTTCTAATAAGAAGTCTAAACGAACTTCATCGTACTTTGACTCCATGATCTAGAATCGATAGAGCATCACACAAAATGACTTATGGTTTTTAGCTACAGTTCTTTACTTTCTGGGTTCAAATTCTGTTGAGATCAACATAAATTTTCATCGTCCCAAGGTCGATTAATTAAAGTACCAGTTAAGCACTGGGGTTCGAAATAAGTAACTATTTCCATCCCCCAAACTGCTGGCCATGTACCTAACTTTGAAACCATAAATATAATCTGCCGTGTTAGATATGTGACATCTTTATCTTCCTACTATTTGATACAATACTCATTTAATTATTCATTGATTTCAATAATTACTCTACCAGGGCCTCACTCTCACTCGATGCTACAGCTACAGACTCAAAGAGGCCCCGCAGCAAGCCTCGCACCAGATGGTGTAATGTCCTCAAGAAAGATCTCCAGAGGCTCGACATCGCCTTGCAGGATGCTGAGAGGCTGGGATGGGACCAACAGCGATGGAGGGCACTTGTGGATCTAGTCGGCTCTACGCACAATCATGCCACAATCATGCCTCTGGGATCACTGACCTAGTACGACCCGCAGACACATCGAACAAGAGCAAAAAGAAGAAGAAATATATTTATTTTAACGATCTGGATTGTAAATAAGCATGGACATAATAAATACACACAATTTGATCGTTAGAGTCTAGGTACGTAAGATTACAGAATACAGACAATGGCATAATATTCTCGTTATAGGTGGGTGGTTCATTTTGTTTGGTAAATTAACCAGAATAAAAACGGAACCTGCATTTGATTTTTGTTTTACTGTTCTGGCAGAGGCTTGATTCATTCCTGAAGAGGCACCACTTGAGATTCTAAATAGCTTTGCATACCTAAAGATGCCTGAATTTGTTTAATTTCAATGATCGTTCTACTGTGTTAATAGACTTCTTATGCCAGATGCCAGTATGACGATAGCAGTAACATACTTCATGTTAAATTACAATGTGAACTTCAGTGGCTAAGGAAAGATTAAGTCTAGACATGTCTATAACTTCCATACAAAAATTTACATTAATTTGACGCCGACCAAACAAATAATAGACCCAAACCTATATTCATCTCAGATTTATGTAAATTATGTATCTATAGTGCACGGTTAATACTGATTGAGTGATGGGCCATTATTTATAATTAATACAATAATGCACAAGCATAGAATGTACCACTGTATGATGAATTATGACCAATAATATATATATATATATATTCGTATATATGAATGTATGTATATGTGTATAGATATGCATGTATATTTGTATTTGTGAAGAAAAGTTGTATATAATAGTCAAGAGGCTTGTATACAGGCGAGAAGCCTATATATAAAAGCAAAAATGTTATGTATATATATATATGTGTGTGTGTGTGTCTGTCTGTGTGGTGGATAACAATTCCAGAATAATGTGAACAGATGCAAGAAGATTATAGTGAAAGGCTATGTAGTATATATAAATTCAATAAAGTTGTATAGAAAAGCTAGAGAGCTGTGTATATATAAATAATAATTGTTTTTACTTTTGGCACAAGGCCAGCAATTGCCCAGTACATTACTGGTACTTTATTTTATCGACCCGGTAAGGATGAAAGGCAAAATTAACCTCGGCGGGATTTGAACTCAGAATGGCAATAATAGCAAGAATACCATATTCAATAGCAACAAGAGTTTATACGAAAACAAAAAAGTGTATATATATATATATATATGAGTTCTAAAGGAGCATATACATGCGCAAGAATTTTTTATAGAATTTCACGATAGATGTATAGTAATCAAATGAGAGATATACCCGAGTAGGAAATGTATATACAAAACCTAAAATGTGATATACAGTTGCAAAAATAGGATATAGAAATGTAATAGAGAGTGTATAAATAAGCAGGAGAGTACAATAAAAAGAAGTATTTAGACAAAAGCAAATTAGGTTGAGTAGCTGTGGAGGAGTTTATGAATAATAACAATTTAAAATAAGGAGATGGGTTGAGATTGAATTTATAAGAGAGGTGTGGAAGGTAGGGTGTTGTGAGACTATAATTGTATAAGGATGAGTGAGATCGCGATGAGGGGGCTGGTGGTTGTGGAGGGAAACGTAAAGGGAATACCCAGAACTTAAAAGGAAAGGGAGACATAAAGAGACTCTAAGAGGAATGATAGGAGGTTTAGGAGTGTAAAAAGGAGGAGCAGGGGCAGTAGTAGTAGTAGTAGTAGTAGTAGTAGTAGTAGTAGTAGTAGTAGTAGTAGTAGTTTTAGTAGTAGTAGTAGTAGTAGTAGTAGTAGTAGTAGTAGTAGTAGTAGTAGTAGTAGGTGGTGGTTAGAAAGACAAAAATAAGACAATGGCTAAAACAATACAACAAAATCAAAGATCAATTTTTGTTTGGAGAGGAGGAAGAATTTAAAAAAATAAAATAACAAATAAACAAATAAACAAATAAACAAACAAACAAACAAACAAATAAATAAATAAAATAAATATATAATTAAATTAAATAAATAAATATATAAGTAAATAAAACAAATAAATATATAAATAAATAAAATAAATAAATGTTTAAATAAATTACATAAATATAATAATAAATAAAATAAACAAATGAATAATGGAAATCAATAGGTTCTTTTGAAATTAATTTTTTTCTGTAAAAGAGATTTCACATTTCGAAAAGGATATTTATATTTCTAAATTTCAATACAATCGGAAGCTGCTGCGATAG
>OZ024742.1:192208856-192218856 GCA_964016885.1 Eledone cirrhosa
AGAGATGTCGGTGGTGTTTCAACCTCGGTAAGCACTGGTCTAGCTGTGTTCCAATCTTTAAGTCAACAGAACAACCAGCTTATAAAATGAACGTTTAACTGGCTGAGCTTTCCACAGACACATGTATATTAAACGTAGTTATCAGGGAGATTCAGTGCAACACTCTCCTTGAGTAACAAGACAGGCTCATTGAATTACACGTACCATTCATCTGACGAGCTTCTAAACAATCTCTGCCTACCTAATTTTACTCTCAAAGCATAGATCAACACAATTGATTTAGAGACGAATTTCTTAATCATTCATACACGGTGTGTGTACGTCAACATCTATGCACTTGAAAAAGTCATTAATTCTGATGAAGCATTTTCATTTCTGTATAAATGTCACGATATTTATTTTATCAAGTTAGCATATGCTGCCATATTATTCGAGTTTAAGGCTCTTAATTAAAAGTTCTGTGTTATGCATGGACCTCCCGTATAGGTCGATTCCCAAACAGGCTCTACTGAGGACATCTCTCCTATGAATGTCCTAACTGATGTCTACATTATAGGTACAGTTTATTATAGGATAACACTACGATACACATATTTTTTATTGTAGTAACACTCGGTAGTACACATTCTACAGAATACCACATAATGATCTTTCTCATGGTGGCATGTTCTAAATGATGATTATAATATATTATACATACGGAATATTACACATTAGAAGGACTTCTGCAAAATACCTAAGCAAAAAGCGTACTTATTGCTGGCTATCCTAGGGATATTCTAGACCATAATATTAATACTATAAAACACTTTAGTCTACTAGATTTGTATTTTTATTATTATTATTATTATTATTATTATTATTATTATTATTATTATTATTATTATTATTATTATTATTATTATTATTATTATTATTGTTCTTTGAGTCTCAGTCATTGATGTTATTTAACTGGAATATTTGTTGAAATAAATATCAAGCCACTACCTGCAGCCTCAAATATTCAGGGTTCTTGCTGTTCCCAGCAAGCATGCCTTTTGAAGTGTTCCAAAAAGCGGGGCGGGACCAATTTTCTTTAACCATCCCTGGAAACTCTTTGAGATAGTACCTAGTGCGCCTATGACAATCGGGACCACTTTGACCTCATGGCAATTCCAAATCCTTTTTACCTCCCACTTCAAGTCCTGATATCGGTTAATTTTCTCCCTCTCCTTCTCTTGCACTCTCGTGTCGAATGGGCAGGCTACACCCACAATCAGGCACGATCTTTTCCCCCTTGTCCAAAACCACCAGGTCAGGTCTATTGTGTTCCAGTTTCTTGTCCGTCTGTATCCTAAAATCCTAAAATCCCACAGCACCTTCACCTGATCGTTTTCCATCACCGACTCTGGCTTATGCTCATACCACTTCTCACAATGTGGTAAATTGTTTACTTTGCATAGGTGCCATCACATCGTGTCTCCAGCCTTTATAGTGAGTCTGGGCTAGGTGTTTACACTCGGATACAATGTGAGCCACAGTCTCCTAACTCTCTCCACAGACCCTAAACAGTGGGCTAGCCTCCTCCTTGTAAATATGGTGTTTTAGCCACTTCGTTTTGAGGGCCTGCTCTTGAGCAGCCATTAGCATTCCTTCTGTAGCCTTTTTAAGGTCTCCTCTTTTCAACCAGTTTCATGAAGGTTGCTCTTTCTCCTTGTTTTTATTTCCTCCTTGGACATCCCCTGGCCTATTGTCCTCTCCTTCAATACAATTCTGAGCATTGGCACCCTACTATCAGTCACGTATTTGTGTAGGTTGTTTTTCTCCATCTGAGCACGGTCCTCTATGCTAATAAGACCTCTTCCACCTTCAGATCTCCTTAAGTAGAGTCTATCGACATCACTCCTTTTGTGGAACATGTTGTAGATAGTCAATAGCTTCCTAGTCTTCCTATCCATTTCTTTTTGTTCAGCAACATTCCATCTCAGAATTCCCGCACCGTACTTAATAATAGACACAGCTCGGGAATGTACTGTACTTATGGCATTCCTACTATTCAGATGTGACTTTAATACGCTCCTTACTCTCCGAATGTATTCACATCTTATCAATTCCTTCATCTTTTTGTTCTTGATGTCATCAGCCTCCAGAACACCTAAATACTTGTGTCCCTCATCAGTATCAATTTCCTTTATCTTCTCACCTGTTGGTATCTGGATTCCGTTGCTTCTGCTCAATTTACCCCTCTTCATCACAAGGACTCCACACTTACTAATACCAAATTGCATACATATATCGTTGCTGACAATACCGACATTGTCAACAAGCACATCCAACTCCTTCTCACTCTTCCCGAAGAGCTTAAGATCCTCCATGAATAGGAGGTGATTGATGGTAAGCTCTCCCTTTCCCAACTTGTATCCTGCTCTCACTTTTCGCAGTACAATGGTCAGGGGTATCAGGACAAGGACAAACAACAGAGGGGACAAACTATCTCCCTGGAAGATACCTCTCTTGATCCTCGCGCTTCCCAAGGATTCTCCGCCTAATGTTAACTCTGTTTGCCAGGACTTCATACTTTTGCTCAACAACTGTCTGATGTTATCTGCCACCCTGAAGATCTCTAGGCTTTTGGTTATCCAAGAATGAGGTACGATGTCGAATGCCTTTTTGTAGTCTATCCATCCCATGGCAAGACCAGTGTGTCTCGTCCTGCAATTCCTCATTACCATCTTATCAATAAGTAACTGGTCCTTTGTACCACGGGAATTCTTTCGGCATCCTTTCTGTTCGTCAGGTAGCAAGTTGTTTATGTGGAGGTGATGGTAGATTTCCTCAGACACAATGCTTGTCAACAGTTTCCACATTACGGACAGACATGTGATAGGTCTATAGTTGGTTACATCATTACCCTTGATTCGGTCTTTCATTACCAGAACTGTGGTACCTTTTGTCAACCACTCTGGTACCTTACCTGACATCAAGCAGTTATTGAACATGGTTGTCAGTTTCGGGTGGAGGGATGTTATATTTTTAATCCAATACCCCTGCACACCATCTGGGCCTGGTGATTTCCAGTTGATTAGTTTTCTGGCCTGCCCCTTAAGAGTTTCAACTGTGATGCTCAAATCAGTTTGTTGGTGTGCCTGTTCACTAATCTCCTTTTGTACTGTTTCAATCCACACTGCCTGATCATTATGTTCAACATCCTGCTCCCATATTCCTCTCCAGAATGTTTTTGTTTGTTCCGCCTCAGGGATCAAGTCGTTGCCTCTTTCTTTCCCTTCAAGCTGCCCAAACAACATCTTCTGGTTGTTGTCAAACATGCGGTTCTGTCTATATTGACTGACTCTGCTCTCGTATCGCCTAATCTTTGCGCTCTTTGCTACAATGTGTTGCTTCAGCTCCTCCATGATAATATTTAGCTTTTTCCTCCTAGTTTTGTACTTTATTTCCAGTCTAATGTTAGTGTCCATGTTTTGTAGTGTCCCATTCAGTAGTGACTCAAGCTTTCCAATGTTATTTCTCATTTCCCTGATTTGACCATTCAGTCGTTTCTTCCACCAAGGTTATGATCTTTCTTGTTTCTTGTTTCCTCTCGCTTTTATGCCAAGTAATTTCCTCACCGCATTTGCTGTTGCTTTGAGGATATTGTTGCACTGGTGAAGGTTCCTCGCCTCAAGGTATGGGATGACTTTGTTTACCTTAGCTGTTGTTTCTTTTAACTTTTTCCTGTCTACAAATCTTAGGTTCATAGGTTTCCCACTAAGTTTAGGATATCAACCAAATCTTGTCCTAGCCCGTCAGCATTCATTTCCTCAATGGCCGTATCTTTGTTCCAGGTATTATTTATTTCAGCATTCAGATCATTGTCTGCTTCGGTTGCTTCCTCCGTTCTCTCAACCTCTTCACCTTCATCTCCCACTGGCTCGTTTGCCTGGCATACTCCACTCTCCATTTCCAACCTAATCTCTCTGCTCAGTTCCTCCAGTTCCAGTTCGCTTATCCACCCATTAGTGCTTATTACCCGAGCCTGCCCGGCCAATTTTTGTTCATCTAATTTAAATAGACCAATCTCGTTCCAGATTCTATGCATCCGTTTCCTATAGCCTTTTTCCTTGGGGTTACTCTTCAGGTAACATTGCATAACAGTTCTATTCAATTCTTTCGTCCAGTTGGTTCTGGTCCCATTCCTTCTTCTTCTACACCAACACCAGCAGTATTTGGATGACTATTATTATTATTATTATTATTATTATTATTATTATTATTATTATTATTATTTCCCCTCTCCCCCCTATTGGGGAATTTTTCATTGTTATTTTTTTGTTACATCCTCTGTTTTTTGTTTTTTTACACGCAGAAATGCCCATTTGTACCGTCCTGTATTGTCTTGTACTGTCCTTAATGTCTACTTTATGTAAACCCTTGTGGTTAATAAAGAAAGCATTATTATTATTATTATTATTATTATTATTATTATTATTATTATTATTATTATTATTATTATTATTATCCCTTTCGATACCAACAAATCTGAAATGGCCTATGGTTCTATAATACAAAACTATTGGTTTTAAGTGTTTATATTTCACTAAAAACATCCCATCGTAATTTTCTGTTAGAAGCTATTAAATTTTGTTCCAAACACCAGCTTAATAATCAGAAAGCTAGTTATATGACTAAATCTATTTAAATTCTTGATTATTTTCGAAATTATTTGAAATACCAGAAACGGTGTCATTCATTAGAAAGGGTTTAATAAATTCACTGTACATTTTTATTTAGAAATATATGTCAACGGGCTGTGCAGAATGGTTGTGAGGTGTTCTATTCCATTTATTTACTACTTAGTGGTACATATCACATTCTATCCCGATTGTTCGAAGATATTTTTTCAGGCTTAAAGCGTCGACTTGTATGTCCCAATTTTGCAATATATTTTTATATTAACACTATTTAGTCTGGAATATAAATGGAATGGATCACCGAAGGCTTCGATATTACATCACGGCTGTTTGATTTACGGAACAGACTGCTAATTAGATTAACGCGTAAGTGACTGAGCAGTCTGCGGACAAGTGTACACTGAAAGTAATTCCCAGAGAAATACGGGTGACACTGTGTATGATAAGACTGCCATTTTGAATTACAGGTACAGCCTATCCGATTGGCTTCCAACAGTTTCCATCAACCAAATTTCACATCTAAAGCAAAGGTCGTCCTAGGGCTACGGAAAATGACACTTGATCATAGATGCTATGAAGTGGAATAGAACCTGGGACCTAATGATTGTGAAGCGAACTTCTTAAACATTCAGCCACGCTGCGACCACACAATAGATATAATTGTTTCTACTTTTGGCACAAGGCCAGCAATTCACCAGTACATTACTGGTACTTTATTTTATCGACCCCGTAAGGATGGAAGGCAAAGTTAACCTCGGCGGGATTTGAACTCAGACCGTAAAGCGCCGTAACTATTTGCTGAAAAGCATGGCGTCCGACCCTCTATCGACACTGCCAATCCACCGACTAGATTATACAATAGATATAATTATTTCTACTTTAGGCACAAGGCCAGCAATTACCCAGAGCATTACTGGTACTTTATTTTATCGACCCCGTAAGGATGAAAGGCAAAGTCAAAATGCCACGATAACAGTGAGGATAGAGGGTGTCCGGGGATTAAGAACACTATTTCAACGCATCTCATTCGCCATCCCCTGTATAACGCATTCTCCATTCTGTCCATTGGAACAACTAAGAGGTTTATGTGCAAGGTTCTACACGGCAGAGATCGCTCCTCCATATCGCCCGGTCTCCTAACATTGAGGTAGCGATATTTAAGTATTCTTTTCCACATCAATAATAATGACAATGCTAACAACAGAAACAACAATTGTTAAACTTACTACTCTTACCTACTCTCGTGTCTCAAATAATCGTCCACACTCTGCTTATTAAATTTTGCTAATCTATCTCCAGGAACATGTTATTTTAAGTGGTAGCATTCCTGCAACGATTCATTTTCTTTAAACATTAAACATGACAAATAAAAGGTTCATTACTAGAAATCTGATACGTTATAAAATATATAGGATGTGTTGGGGTCCCAATATGTAAACTAAACGACTAATTCTGTTTTCTTTTTAAAATCAACGGAGACAACCTAGAAAAATTACCGATTTTCCACCACCCCCAACTCCACTTATTTCACACACACACCTGCTTATTCCAACAGCCCCTTATTCCAACACACTGCTTATTCCATCACCATACAACCCAATCCACGTATTCCAACCCCCTTATTATGTGGGACCCGGGTGTACATATGTTATATAGAGTTAAGAAAACTTCGTAAACATACTATTTACCAAAGTCATATTTGTAAAATCTCGTTTCATTTTCCAAAAGTTTTTCCACTTCATTTTAATTATAAATTTTCTTTAATGTGTTTTTGAATCATGTATGAACGCCACTTTGTCTATCCTTGCTTATCCCCCCTTAACATCCCTTATATATAACTGCGTGTCTTTATATAATCAAACACAAATGTCAATTATACACTGCAGCACTTGACGTGTACTAGAAAAATAAAATGGTTGACAGCATATATTTTAAAATGCTAGTGTTGTTGACGAACATAAGACGAGGAAGAGGAAGAGGAAGAGGAGGAGGAGGAAGCAGTAGTGGTGGCGCTGATGTTGGCAGCGGAGGTGTTACTAGTATTGGTGGTGGTGGTGGTGATGGTGGTGGAAGGCGGCGGCGTCGACGCCAGCGGTGGCGGCAGTGTTACTGAAATGGTGATGGTAGTGGTGGTGGTGGTGCTGGTGCTGGTGATTGTGGTGATGGTGGAGGTGTTTGTGGTGGTGGTGGTGGTGGTGGTGGTGATGATGATGGTGATTGTGATAGTGGCTCAGGGGGATATGATAATGTCGGTGACAAAAATAAATAGCGAGTGAGACAGATGTAATGATAAAGACAGAAAATATCGTCATAGTCATCATCATCATCATCATCATCATCATCATCATCATCATCATCATCATAATCATTATCATCGTCATCATCATCATCGACATCATCGTCGTCACCATTTTTATACTACCGGCAGTAGCAGCAACACAGTGTGTATGTATGTGTGTGTGTGTTCCGCTCCAACAGTTTTCGCTAATGACGGAAAGCAAGGCATGTAAGACAGGAACAAACAGAAAAGGCGAGGAAGGAGGCAAGAGTGAGAGAAGGGAGACAACCAGATTAAAATCAACTAGGCCTTTCTTTTGTAGCAAAACAAAACATTGTTTTGCTGTTTGCATTGCAAATGAAAGGGGAGGGAAGTGGGGAGGGAAAGGGTGATGGAATAATAGGAAAACAGTATATATATATATATATAATTTATATATACTTGTGTGTGTGCGTGTGTGAGTATATACATATATATTTATATATGGGTGTGTGTGTATATCTATGTATATATATATATATATATATATGTGTGTGTGTGTATACGTGTGTGTGGCATTTATTTCCTTGTTTGTTTGTGACTATTTGAACATGCGCATGCGTGTATATGTACTAATTACCAGCTAAATATGGCGCCATTCGGGGGTTTTAAGGTTCAGTGAAACAAAAGGAACTTTTATTTTTGTAATTTTTTGTGTGATTGGTGGTGATGGTGGTGGTGGTAGTAGTGGTAGTGGTGGTGGTGAGCATTCAGAGGCAGTGACAAAACCCCTATTAATATTTTAGTGGTTGTAGTAGTAGTGGTGGTGGTGTAGCTGGTGATGGTTGTTGTGTTCCGAGTGGCGGCGGTAGTGGCACTGGTAATGGTGGTACGTTTCATGTGGATGATGGTGGTGGTGGTTTTCAGTGGTGGTGGTGTTCAGTGGTGGTAGTACAGGTACAGTTGGAAGCAATATTGTTGTTTTTAGTGTGGCAGTGTTGGTGGTATTAGTGGTGGTGGTAGGGTGGTCTCAATTGTTGCTAGTGTGGTGGTGGTGGTAGTAGTGGTCACAGTTGTTGTTGTTAGTGTGGTTGTGTTGGTGGTAGTGGTGGTTTCAATTGTTGCTAGTGTTGTGGTGGTGGTAGTGGTGGTCACAGTTGTTGTTGTTAGTGTGGTTGTGTTGGTGGTAGTGGTGGTCTCAATTGTTGCTAGTGTGGTGGTGGTGGTAGTGGTGGTCACAGTTGTTGTTGTTAGTGTGGTTGTGTTGGTGGTAGTTGTGGTCTCAATTGTTGCTAGTGTGGTGGTGGTGGTGGTGGTAGGGTGGTCTCAATTGTTGCTAGTGTGGTGGTGGTGGTGGTAGTGGTCACAGTTGTTGTTGTTAGTGTGGTGGTGTTGGTGGTAGTGGTGGTCTCAATTGTTGTTAGTGTGGTGGTGGTGGTAGTGGTGGTCACAGTTGTTGTTGTTAGTGTGGTTGTGTTGGTGGTAGTGGTGGTCTCAATTGTTGCTAGTGTGGTGGTGGTGGTAGTAGTGGTCACAGTTGTTGTTGTTAGTGTGGTTGTGTTGGTGGTAGTGGTGGTTTCAATTGTTGCTAGTGTTGTGGTGGTGGTAGTGGTGGTCACAGTTGTTGTTGTTAGTGTGGTTGTGTTGGTGGTAGTGGTGGTCTCAATTGTTGCTAGTGTGGTGGTGGTGGTAGTGGTGGTCACAGTTGTTGTTGTTAGTGTGGTTGTGTTGGTGGTAGTTGTGGTCTCAATTGTTGCTAGTGTGGTGGTGGTGGTGGTGGTAGGGTGGTCTCAATTGTTGCTAGTGTGGTGGTGGTGGTGGTAGTGGTCACAGTTGTTGTTGTTAGTGTGGTGGTGTTGGTGGTAGTGGTGGTCTCAATTGTTGTTAGTGTGGTGGTGGTGGTAGTGGTGGTCACAGTTGTTGTTGTTAGTGTGGTTGTGTTGGTGGTAGTGGTGGTCTCAATTGTTGCTAGTGTTGTGGTGGTGGTAGTGGTGGTCACAGTTGTTGTTGTTAGTGTGGTTGTGTTGGTGGTAGTGGTGGTCTCAATTGTTGCTAGTGTGGTGGTGGTGGTAGTGGTGGTCACAGTTGTTGTTGTTAGTGTGGTTGTGTTGGTGGTAGTGGTGGTCTCAATTGTTGCTAGTGTGGTGGTGGTGGTAGTGGTGGTCACAGTTGTTGTTGTTAGTGTGGTTGTGTTGGTGGTAGTGGTGGTCTCAATTGTTGCTAGTGTGGTGGTGGTGGTAGTGGTGGTCACAGTTGTTGTTGTTAGTGTGGTTGTGTTGGTGGTAGTGGTGGTCTCAATTGTTGCTAGTGTGGTGGTGGTGGTAGTGGTGGTCACAGTTGTTGTTGTTAGTGTGGTGGTGTTGATGGTAGTGGTGGTCTCAATTGTTGCTAGTGTGGTGTTGATGTTGTTAGTGTGGTGGTGTTGGTAGTATTAGTGGTGGTATTAGTGGTGGTCACAGTTGTTGTTAGTGTGGTGGTGTTGGTAGTATTAGTGGTGGTATTAGTGGTGGTCACAGTTGTTGTTAGTGTGGTGGTGTTGGTAGTATTAGTGGTGGTATTAGTGGTGGTCACAGTTGTTGTTAGTGTGGTGGTGTTGGTAGTATTAGTGGTGGTATTAGTGGTGGTCACAGTTGTTGTTAGTGTGGTGGTGTTGGTAGTATTAGTGGTGGTATTAGTGGTGGTCACAGTTGTTGTTAGTGTGGTGGTGTTGGTAGTATTAGTGGTGGTATTAGTGGTGGTCACAGTTGTTGTTAGTGTGGTGGTGTTGGTAGTATTAGTGGTGGTATTAGTGGTGGTCACAGTTGTTGTTAGTGTGGTGGTGTTGGTAGTATTAGTGGTGGTATTAGTGGTGGTCACAGTTGTTGTTAGTGTGGTGGTGTTGGTAGTATTAGTGGTAGTATTAGTGGTGGTCACAGTTGTTGTTAGTGTGGTTGTGTTGGTAGTATTAGTGGTGGTATTAGTGGTGGTCACAGTTGTTGTTAGTGTGGTGGTGTTGGTAGTATTAGTGGTAGTATTAGTGGTGGTCACAGTTGTTGTTAGTGTGGTGGTGTTGGTAGTATTAGTGGTGGTATTAGTG
>OZ024742.1:192223856-192233856 GCA_964016885.1 Eledone cirrhosa
CTGGACACATTCTTCATCACTCGTACCAAATCTGCGATCAGAATATTAAACTTAGCACTACTGGACATTGCTGAGTTTTTTAGTATCAGTTATTTGAGGCCATGGGTTTAACATAGTGTGAGTGGAGAATTTGGGCTCTCTTGTCTATAGTGTTAATCCAGGGTTCTGTGTCTAATACAGGTAGTCTATTGTTAGGGTGTTTGGAAGGGAAGTCGATAGATTTATATATATATATATATATAAATCTCTCTCTATATATATATATAAATCAGGCGAGCAGTCACTGTATATTTTAGAAAATAGCATATATTTTCACTAGCTCTGACAGTTGGCAGGTAAACAGTGAGCTGTACTGATGAAGAGTGATACCCAGAAACTTTAGTGTCTGCAGTTCTGTTTACATGCCAACACAAGAGCAAGAATGAAGTGTTCATTCTACTGACATGGCTATAACAATGAGGCTTGTTTACATAGTTGCAAACGAATCGAATGTTATCATTAATATTCGAAAAACTCAGATTACATTTATTATATATATATAAATCTGAAGACATTTTTTCCAATTCCAACCCGCCCGTCCCTTGAATCTATTTTATTTCTCATTCTTTCTTCTGATGAAGGACTAGCGTCCGAAACGTTAAGACCCTCTTCCTGCTATATCAAGCGTTAACTTAATATATACCTTCCATATACTGTACCGATTGTGTTGTTACTTCTGTTTACATTTTACATATATATATATATATATATATATATATAGAGAGAGAGAGAGAGAGAGAGAGAGAGAGAGAGTGAGAGAGAGAGAGAGAGAGAAATCAAACAGAAAATGGTTCGTCACTGATGTTCTGAAAATCTCAATAAATGATAGCTAAAAATACATCTGCGAGAATTATGTAGAAATATAGAGTAACCTTTACAAAGTTAGCTATGGTAGATTCCTAGCAGAGCAGTCTATAATAAATAGGTTCTACCGTTAATCTATAAATCGTATTTTTTGCTATCATTTATTAAGATTTTCAATACATTATTGTCAAATAACTTTCTCTTAGATATTTGCTACTCCTTTAATGTTGGATTGATTAACGTTACACACACACACACACACGCACGCACACACACACACACACACACACACACACACACACACACACACACACACACACACACACACACACACACACACACACACGCACACACACACACACACACACACACACATATATATATATATATATATATATATATATATAGGCTATGTCTAGCAGTATTTATACTTGTCTCTATCCCGTGTATTCACCTGCTTACTTGAACTACGCACGCCTGAAAATCCACACCACGTGAGCGCGGCAATGGCAGGTTCTTCCAACCACTAACAGGTGAATATTTATTTATACTTTCAAAGAAGTCATCTGATGAGCCTGTAGGTCTTGAATATTAGCTATTGCATATTATGGAATCACCAATATTTTGTTACCAGACAAAACTGCAGTAAAGGCGAGATTAACGGTAGAGCGTGTTTTTTAGACTTCTTTGCTAGGAATCTCCCACAGCTAACTTTGTAAAAGTTACTCTATATTTGTGGATATATATGCATATATAATTGGGATCCCGACGGTTCCAGACTGATCAGACTGCAACTGGATGTTGTAACGACAAGAGCTTAGCCGTCGGGGTTCCGTCCCTTAATAATATAACCATACTCTTTTACACCAAGTTTCGAGTAGTCTATTGAGTAATGGCCTAACCAGTTTCAATCTGAATCCATCTTGATTTATATATATATATATATATATATATGCATATCTATGTATATCTATCTTTCTATCTCTTATTACGAAGCATTTTCCCCCTACACTTAAATATAGTAAAATGTTTAATATAAATACTATTAAAATTTCTTACTCTATGACTCCTAACCTTGCACATAACATCACAGCTTCAAATTTTGCTAAACTACCTAGCCGTAGGAACACGTGCTACCCTGTAGTTAGTACTAACTGTAATTGTAGGAATCGGGTTGATTGCCCCCTATCCAGGAAATGCCTCTCTAGTAACATTGTCTACAAATGTCAGGTTGAAACATCCACGTCCTGTAGGGCCTACATAGGGTTAACCGCCAATAGATTCAAGCAGCGTCTTTACATGCATACCCATTATTTTCGTTACCCTCTAAGAAGGAATATGACGTCACTTTCAGCTTATATCTGGAGTCTAAAAGACAACCACACCCAATATAAGTTACACTGGGAGATCCTAGTTAGGGCTAGATTGTATAACGGAAATAAAAGACCATGTGACCTCTGCGCCGCTGAGGCTCTGGAAATACTCTACGCCACAGACCACATCTTAAACAAAAAATCTGAGGCAATTTCTGCTTGTAAACATAAATTGCACAAAACTTTCCTGTATTACAGCCCCACATTATACCCTAACGGATAGTACGATCTATACGCGGATATTTTACGTCTTGATGTGGTAGCTAGGTATATGTTATGTTTATACCATTACTTATTTGCATAGGTAAGTATATATTACCTGTATGTTTTGTGAAGGTACGTATACTTTCTCGTACGTATATTTGATTGTATATGTTATGGCGTATTTGTTATATATTCTGGTACATATGCTTTTGGTTATGTGTATACGTGAGTTTTGCGTCTGCGTCAGTATGCGGTTTCGTATGTAGGGTGTGTGTATATGTGTACTTCGTGTTTTGGTTGACGTGCGTCTCCGAACATTTGTGTATTTACATGTAGGTATGTGTGTGCGCTTGTTATATACGTATTTATTTATTTATATACGTTTATTTAATTATTTGTATACACGCACACACACACACACACACATATTTATATGTGCGTGTATTTGTATACCTATGGCGAGTG
Organism: Eledone cirrhosa; assembly: GCA_964016885.1. NCBI lineage: Eukaryota > Metazoa > Mollusca > Cephalopoda > Octopoda > Eledonidae > Eledone > Eledone cirrhosa. Next base: position 192,226,742 of record OZ024742.1, read on the forward strand.
TTTTCGCGTATGCTTGTGTATGTACGTATTTGTATGCGTGTATGTTTTTATTTAATTTCAATTACCTCAGTATTTTATTTACTTTATTCTTAACTCTGAAGCGGAGAATCATTCGGTTTCCTAGTTAGAATTTTAGTCTAAGACTTCAGTTATACCATTTACGTGGTTTTGTCTTTGCGTTCTCCACGCTCCACATATGACGTATTAGCTTCGTTTTTTTCCGTTCATCGCCAGAGAACGTCTCTATGAAACACATAGATAATATTAGTCTACGACCTCTTTTATACCATAAACGTGGTTCTGTCTTTGCGTGTAATTGTTTTTCACCGCTCCAAAAAATGCCGTATTATATTCGTTTTCTCCCGTTCTTTGCCAGCGAACGTTTCCACGAACCAAAGTATCGTCTTCCTGTCTTCCTCCGGTTGCAACGTTTTTTGAAATATTCACTTCTGCGTTTACAGATTGACTTTGTTAGTTTCAGAAGATCCCGTCAAGGGTGAAAGCAGCGATTCTTTGCTTAAATTTTAATCTGTTATTTTAATAAATATTTGCTCTACCGTTCTTATATATTTGATATATATTTATCCTTATCGAGCCCTCTTTGGATTTTAGTTTTCAAATTTATTATTATTACTATATATATATATATATATATATATATATATATATATATATATATATATATATATATATATATATATATATATATATATATATATATATATATATATATATATATGTATATATATATATATATATGTATATATATATATGTATATATATATATATATATGTATATATATATATATATGTATATATATATATATATATATATATATATATATATATATATGTGTGTGTATATATATATATATATATATATATATATATATATATATATGTATATATATATATATATATGTATATATATATATATATATATATATGTATATATATATATATATATATATATATATATATATATATAAATATATATATGTATATATACGTATATATATATGTATGTATATATATATATATAAATGTATATATATATATATATATATGTATATATATGTATATATATACATATAAATGTATATATATATATATATGTATATATATATACTTATATATATATATGTGTATGTGTGTATGCATGTGTATATACGTGTGTATATATATATATGTATATATATATATATATATACATGTATATATATATACATGCATACATACACACACAAACACATACACACACACACACACATACACAAACACACATATATATATATATGTATATATGTGTATATGTAAGTGTGTGTGTGTGCGTGTGATGCGATAGAGAAAGTGGAAGAGAATGAAAGGAAGTTAAAGAACCAAATATTATCCACCCTCTCAGACCCTACACCATATAACAAACCACTGCACACATACACACACATAGATACACACACACACACAACGAACCACGCACAACGCACATTTAATTGTTTCTATTTTTAAGCACAAGGCCAGCAAATACTCAGTACATTACTGGTACATAACACACATATCAAATACCCAGTACATTACTGGTACATAACACACATATAATGATTTTCAGGTTCATGTGGAGCGAACGTCCCTGACTAGTTCCATATCTTCATTGACACCTTTTTTCCCTACCCCCACCTCGTCCGACACCTCAAACTCCTCCGTCACCGCCCTCTCATTCCTTGCCATCAATCTTTATATGGGGGTTCGTTTGTTCGCCTCAGTTGTTTAATTTTCCGTGTATTTTGGTTTATTTTATTTAGTTGTTATTTTTATTTATTTATTTTTCCTTTGTTTTTTAGTGTTTGTATTGTTATTAAATCTTTATTGAAATGGTTGTAGTTTTTTTAAATAGTTTTGTGGACGGAAGGGAGGTTTCCTTATTCATGTTGTTCTTTTTTTCCTTGATGATGGTGATAACTATTTGTAATATATATATATATATATATATATATATATATATATATCCTTCTTGCTATAGTACTCCATGCATTCTTTTATACTGTTTATTTTTAGTGGTGTTGATGTTAGTGGTGCTGGTGGTGGTAGTTGTCGTCGTGGGAGCACATTGTTGTTCACTTCTCTTACTGTTGCCATAGTAACGTTTCATTTCCAGATTTGTAACGAAACATGTATATTTGCCATATGTGTATATTTGAGTTTGCACTATTATATTTTAAAATATATATATATATTTATTGTATATATACTATATATATATATATATATATATATATATATATATATACATATTGTATATATATATATATATATATATATATATATATATATATATATATATATATATATATATATATATATATATATATATATATACAATAAATATATATATATATATATATATTTAAAAATATAATAGTGAAAAATCAAATATACACATATGGCAAATACGCATGTTTCTAATACTATATCATATTCATATATATATATGTTATATATATAATATATATATACATACATACAAACATACATACATACATGTGAACATACATTTATACATGCATATATATACATACATACTTACGAATGTATGTGCCTGCGTGTGAGTGCGAGTGCTCTCAAACATGTACAAAGAAAAAATGGCGATGAAAATGTACGTTATTAACAAAACAAGGAAGTAGATTAAAATCATTTTTTGTCCTAAAAGATCAGGAAATAGCCTTTTTCTCTGTTTCTGTAAACAATCACAAGTACGAATATTTTTTTAAGTTATGTGATTTGTGGAACTCATTTTATATTTGAAACATTATAACATCCGAATGTTAGACTATCTAATCGAAATATCTTATTAATAATCGAGCATTGTTCGTTGTTCTTCCTAGTTACGCGTTTAAATATTAGAATTATCAACTGGATGTGTCTTAAACTTTGTTGTCTTTTGAGTATGTGTACATGGTATTTCAGTAAATGTTGGTAGTCAAAATCCCTGCAAAATCCAGTCGGATGCATACACACACAAACTCACACACAAACTCAGTTTCAGAAGATCAGGACTGGGATGAAAGCAGTAATCTGTACTAATAATACATGTTTAGCACTACTTGTTTATATATATATATATATATATATATATATATATATATATATATATATATATATATATATATCATACTCTGCTCTATGAGAGCATCGAGTGCTCAAACGGGCTACCGCATACGGACGCTTTAAGCATGCATCCAACACCAATTATATATATATATATATATATATATATATATATATATATACAGTCCATATCGAGTCCTCTTCTGATTTTGATTTTTGTATTTATAATTAATATATATGTTAGATCTTTTTACATTAAAGGGAAATTTAACTACAATATCCAGCAGTTTGCTGATCCAGGTAGAGACGCTTTCATTTCACCTATCCATCCTGTCAGTTTAGGGTTGTCTAATGCTAATTGAGTCATGGGTTCTTGGGCAAGTGTCATTTATATAGCATTGGGTCGCCCTACGCTTTGTGAATGAAACTGTTTTTGAAGGCCTTTGGTTTGACTGCAGCACTAATTCAAACCTCCCGTCTTGTCACTCACTGTATCACATTCAATGCATATGGCTGTGGGATCCTCTGTCACTTACATGTTAATATCACAAGCAGGGCCTCCAAGAGAAATTTCAAGGCGGTAGAATACGATTTTGGGAACGAAGCAGGCAAAGATTTTTCTCAAAATGGATGTTGCAAGGTTGCCGTAGGGTCTTTTTAGCTCTTGGGTCTCAGAAAAAAGAACTGACAGAAATCCCTCCCATGCGCCCTGATCATGAGGAAGCTATTCCGTTGATAGAAAAACTAAAACACATATTCTCGAAACCAAATTTTGCGGCATGAATCCAATGGTATATATTGTAAAATATTCATCTGTGTTTACGCTTTTAATGTGGAAAGTCATTTACTGCTGTACAATTATTGATTGGATTCACTGCTTGCAGCAACTTCATATAAGTAAAATATATGGGTATAGTTATGAATATCTAATCCCATATTTCTTTATTTAAGAACACACACACACTATCTCTCTCTCTCTCTATATATATATATATATATAGGAACGATCGACTTTCGTCAAATCGGACCGAGGGAACAATGTTTCCGTTGGTCTTTCCAATTGCTAATACTATCTATCGGTCGCAACTCCAGGTAGAAAGAGCAACGTGAAATAAAGTGTCTTGCTCAAGGACATAACGCATCGCCTGGTCCAGGAGTCGAACTCACAACCTTACGATTGCGAATCCAATTCTCTAACCACTCTGCCACACGCCTATATATATATATATATATATATATATATATAGAGAGAGAGAGAGAGAGAGAGAGAGAGAGAGAGAATGCAACTGGAGTCTTATTTTTAAAAAAATATATATATTTATTTGGTTCCTTTACTGGTTTCGCAGTTCTTCTGCTTTTCAAAAGTAGAGTTGCGAAACCGATAAAGGAACTAAATAAATATACATATTTTTTTTAAAATAAGACTCCAGTTGCATTTTCGATTTCATCTTTTTTTTCTTTATACTTTCTCTCGTGTAGGACACCTCGGTTATTTTTCATTTTGTAAAAAAACCTCACTTTCTAATATATATATATATATATATATATATATATATATATATATATATATATATATATAATCTATAATAAACAATACACTATAATTACCTCATTACCAGAGGTTTCCCGAATAAGACGAATACAGGAAACGTCCTCACTCGTTCGTCGGACAAGGCAATTTAAAACAGTGAAATATTTGAAAAATCTCCTCAAGAAAGGCAAAAGTTTAACGGGCAAAGAAAATATATAAGTAAAAGTAATGCAAGTGTTATATTAAAATAAAATAAAATAAGGAAATATAGTTAGGGTATGTGTATAAATGTGTGTATATTCACTCACAAATGTACATATGTGTGTATGTACAAATTCATGTGTATAGTGAAAAAGTTTGTGCGTAAGTACATATATGAGGGCAAGCATATCAGTGTATGTGTGATCACAAATACGTATATGATATATGTTGAAAAAGAAACGTACATCCAGACTCAGGTATTAAGGATTGAAATATATACACACACAAGTATGAAAGCACGCGTATAAACACACACACACGCGCAACCACATACAAGCGAGTGGTATATACAGGGGAGGGAGTGTATCAGTAAAAGCAGTGTCAGTCTGAAGGTCGATACATATATAAAAAAGAAAAAATATATGAGAATAAAAAAAAAATGTTAATCAAAGAGAAAGTAAGAGGGAGGGGTTATCAATTATAAAGTAACACTAGAAAAAATAGAAATCAAACATAGTACACATATATATACAAAAATATATATATATAAATACGTACAGACAAAAGCACATACATGCGTACATACATACAAAGGCGCGCGTAGATACACACGAAGCCTTATATATATATATAGGCACATATATATCTAATCACACGCACGCACGCGACCATACATATATATATACACACATACAAACACATACATATATATATATATATATATGTATATATATACATACACACATACACACACACGTATATATAAGTATGTAAAAAACATAGATATAAAAACACACATACACACACACATATACACACACACGCGCACATACGAATGCATTCGTATACATATACAAACACACATGCACGCTCTCACGCATAGATACAAATTAAAAACCAGCCGTATGAATAAATGAGTACAAATAATACGCAAGTAAACATACATAAGAGCGGCTGAGAGACAACAGAATATATCTGGAGTTGAAAACGCAAGTGACATACGATATCAGGTAGAGAAAGAAAATGGGGAAGTAAAATTTGTGGAATTGTGAATCATATAAGGTAAGTGAATAAAAAAAACACGGAGGGGAGGGGTCACTGGTGGAGGTGATGTAAAAATAAAGTTTAAAATAAAAATAAAAGTAAATCAGAAAGAGAAGTCTATAAGTGTAAGGAGGGTAATTTAAGGAAAGTGAAGAACAAGAGTTTATGGAGGATAAGTATCTGAAAGTGAGTTAAGTTTATATGAGCTGGAAAGCAAGTGTGATTTCATGTGTGGGCAACTAGTGAAAATTTCTGTTTTTGCATTTAGGCAGTTTTTGGTGATTTAAGGTTCTGTAAAATCCAATATTTTTCACTTATGCAGAGTGCGCATCTTCTTGTTCCTCTTGCATATTCTTTAGATTGGTTCAAAACTGACCAATCTAATTTACATTGGATACCTTGGTCCTTCAAATCCCATATTCTGCTAGCCACAGCTGTTGTAAATCTTTTTTCAGGATGTCGGAAAGATGCGACATGTGAGTAATAACGCGTTTTGAATTTGTCTTGTGTCATACTAACATATCGTTCGCTGGTGGCTGATAGGTTGTTGCTGGTGGTTGTCACTTTAGCCGCATATACAATGGCTTTGGTGTTGCATTTACCTTGTAATGGGCATTCACTTTTGACTCTAGAGGAGCAATTTTGATGTTCTCTGGGTATTTTCCTATTTAGGATATCAGATTTAATAGGGAGTAGCTGATTTTGACACAGTTTCTATTGAAGATCTTATAGTATCTATGTGTTCTAGGGAAATGTTTATCTAAGAGCTCTAGGAATGTTTTGCCTACATTAGTTTTAACAGCTAAAGAGTAGGGGGGTGTGAACCAGATTATTTTTTCTTTTCCTATTATTATGTTTAAAGGAGTTAGTATTATTGGGTATGTACTTAATCGGTTCGCTAAATCCGCTATTTTGAAGGGCTTTATTATAGTAGGGGGATGCCTTATTGAAAATAGCTTCTCAGGAAGAGAAGATGGAGATCCTACGGCTAATATTAGGGATAAGATTTTTAAAAACTATAGGAAGATGGGAGAGCCTTTATTTATATATTTTAATTTTTCATTAGGTTTATGGTACGGTTTATAAGAAGCAGTAGGCAGATCTAGGTTTATATCTAGAAAATTAACATTGGAAAGGTTAGTGTCAATTGTAATTTTAAGTTTAAAACTAGCGAAGGTTTTTATTAAGTCTTTCCTTAATCTATCTAAGTTATGGCCTATGGTGGTATGGGAAAGTA
>OZ024742.1:192236356-192258856 GCA_964016885.1 Eledone cirrhosa
GGCCTCGGCCGGATGGCTGGGATGTGTATAAGACTAAACGAGCAAAAGTGTAAATATATGCAAACATACGTGTTTGTATGCTTCAGTGAGTGTGTGAACAGTGAACAGCTTTTCCCTCAGACATATGTTCAAGACACCACTCACTTAAAATTTAATCTTTGCTATTAAGGATTTTCTATAGTTCCTTAATCAATCCCTATATTTAGTTTGGAACAATAACCTCCCCGAAACTGTTAATATATCAATACATTCTAGTCGTTATTCTCTCAATGAAATTAATATATTGCTGCATTGTTCTCATTGGCAGCAAGGAATAAAAGGAATGACGTTAAAACTTATTTAAATTAATTTAAAGTTTGACACATAGATGCTTTCATAGTTTATGACAGCTTTGTAGTACAGTATATTGAATTTTAGGATAAACACCGACCTGATGAGCCTCCGGGCTGCAGATTCGATTTTGACATTTTTAGATTAATATTGTGACGTCCATATTATGTGTACTGTGTATATATATATATATATATGTTTCCAGTCAAGCTCTGGTTCCTGTAACTTGTAATGTTCAATTCATTTAGCGTCGTTGTTGTAAATAAATGAACTATTAATAGTTTTTCTACAATTGGCACATGGCCGGCAATTTGAAGGGAAGAGGAAAATCGAATAAATCGACCCCAGTGCCTGATTGGTACTTAATTTATCGATCCCGTAAGGATGGAAGGCAAAGCTAAATGAACTAATAATAATTAGTCGTGTTTTTATAGCGTGTCGTCACTGCTTTAACGAGCATAGCTCAGTGTGCCTTGGGTATGAGCAATTTTGTTTTTGACGTTGCTATTTGTATTGAGAGTAATCTTATTTATTTGTGTGCAGTGTCTAGAAGTGCTACTTTCTCTATGTTGTACGAAATGGTATGTCATTTGGCTTTGGTTATATATCTGTGTGAGTGTTTTTGTCGTTCCCAGAGTAACTATTACTATAGAGATTCTTTCAGTATTCATTATTCGGCTTGTTTCTATTTCTAGATCTTTATATTTAGATAAGTTCACCATTTCCTTGATCGATATATTGTCTTCTGTGAATATAGATAGATTTTCTTTCTCTTTTATTAAATCTTTGACTATAATATTCGGTACACTTCAAAATTTAAATCTGTAGCTTATTACTAGAATCACTACAGTATTAATGTATATTACCTTATTCTTTCCATTTAGTTGTGTGTTAATTAGTGAAGTAATCCGTCTATAAGGATTATTTCTAATCTTTTCTTTCATCTGTGTCTGGAAACCCATCTCGTAGTTCATTGATTCTTAAGTATATGTCTGTCTGTGTTTGATTTAATTCTCTTATCTCTGTTTATTTATCTAGCTTGATTTAAGAGTTTTTCACTAGGTTTCCTCCCTTTAGAGTTGACTTGGCACATTTTTCTAATAAAAATGTTATGCTTCATTCTTTGTGAATCCATGTACTGTCGGCAGTAGTGGTTCAAGTTATATCCCATTTGCGCACGTACAGCTTTAGAACACACATATACAGAAGATGGTGAATTTTTCTTGCTGTAGAATGTATCATCAAGTCCAGCCATATTTAGTACCTTTTCTAATGGTGCCAATGCTAGAGAGAATAGTGGTAAAAAAGGTGTCCTCTTGAGATATCTTTCTGATAATTGATGGGACATAGATTATATAAATCCGTCTTTTTTATTATTAGTCCTGTTCGATCCGATGAATTTATTACGCTAATATTGTTATTGACATTAAAAACCATGCAATATATATATAATCTGCGCCGAACCACATTATTGTAGCAGTTACTAACTTGTATCGTAGGCCCATAGATTAATATCGCGGAGACAGTAAAGGCGTCCAAAGTTAAGTTATGGAAGGAATTTGTTGTTAAAGTGGAATCCAACTTCAGATCCGCAACAAACACACACACGCGCGCGCGCGCGCTTGTATGCATATTTTTGCGTATGTATGTATATTTGTGAATATATATATATATATAGAGATATATATATGTGTGTGTGTGTGTGTGTTCGTGTGCGTATGTGTATATACAGATATATATTTCACTCGTTATGCTGTCTTTTATGAACAATAGCTTCATTGACTGCCTACTTCATTGACTGCCTATTTTCCTTTGACATACCCAAAATCCTCATTGACACCATTTTGAAATGGTTGTTTTCTTTTACTTCAAGTGTGGAAGAATTCCCAAAAGGGAATAAAAACTGGTAATAAATATATAGAGAGAAATAATTCAGGTATACAATGTGTAAAGGAAAATGAAAAGAAGTAATTTTGTAGTTAAAAATAGTTTCTGAAAAATATAGTCCACGATAGAATAAAATATGCTAACAGTTGACGGGTCAGTATAGAGATAAAAATTAAAATATTAATGATTTTGAAGAGACTGGTCCATATACAAATGGGTACGTCAGATTGGTGTTCAGTAAGGGGGATACATGTTATTAGAGTTCCTTTTATCTGGTAAAACCGGATTTTCCAGTTCTTAAGAATGAATTTGAGGCTGTTTGGTTAGTGTTTGAAGAAATATTTCCTCGTATCCCGACAGTTGCTGGAGTTGTGTGGCCCTTTTAGAATGTTCTATCTGTCCACTACGCACAAGTAGCACATACTCGTTCCATTTTCCTAGGATTGGGATCTTTCCATAATCTTCCATTTACCGAAAAATCTCTGTTCATGTCTTTCAGGGTCGACTCATGGCTTGCGAGTTTATTGCCAGATCTATTTCCAGATATCTGAAGGAGGTTTCATGGTTTAGCAAACGGTTTTTAAATCAGTCTTCCGACATTCCCTCGTAGGTTGTGACTTCCTGTCTTTTGTTGTCTGGGAGATGACATCGGATTCATGTACCACGGCGAGCAAGTGTCAATATTGACTGAGTATTTGGAGCTTGTCACAGGAAAAATTGCAAGAAGCAGCCAAAGAAACCTAATTTTAACTGAATGACAGCATAGTTAGCGTAATAAATATCTGTATACCCCAGATTGATTGCTCACCCAGCGTTGGGTATTCTTTACCAAATTACACTATATATATATGTGTGTGTATGTATGTGTGTGTTGGAATACATACTTAAAGACGTACATAAATTTATACATACATACATACATACATACAAACATATATATATATATATATATATATATATATATATATATATATGTGTGTGTGTGTGTGTGTGTGTGTGTGAGTTTGCATATATGTTTATGTGGGTATGTGTACACATATAGTAAGAGAGGGAGAAAGAGAAAATATCTTGTATATACAAACCCACACACAAATGCACATGCTAACACAAACACAATCCTAATTACGTATATGCGCAAACAATATGGATGCCACTGCCATTAAAAACGGAATTTTATCCGAAACTATCGCTGTGAAATGATGTTATAACAATGTTGTAACAGCTGTACAGCCACACTTGCTGGAGCTGCAGCTGGTAAAGAGATGGTTTGAAACCAGAAATATATATATAACGAAATAAATATGGTTTTATAAATATAGTTTCCATTTGTTTAATATCGTATATATATATATATATATATATATATATATAGTATCCACCTGTCTATGTTGAGGCCGATAATGTTGTTAGAACATAATGGTTTCAAAGAGATTAGGCAATAGGAGCAATAGTTTTTGTAGTAGACTCTCATCATATTAGGCTTCCTCAAATATTCTACTCAATCTACAGAGGATATTATATATGTGTGAGTATATTGAATATTGAAAATAAATCAAAAGTCGAAAATAGGTTCTCAATTAGTTCATTGTTTTACGATCATTTCAGTTATGTCACTAAATATTTATATTTTCAAAATCCCTGATCCATCATACAAGGATGGGGGGGGGGGGGTAATCTACAAATCTGCAGACTCAATTTCCGGGACCCCTTTAAATATGTAGTGACCCATACCATTCACTGAAATCATACTAAAGAATTTTCCCGAGCGCCGGAACCCCCCTGTACATGCCCCCTGGAGTTGAGGATCGTCGAAAAGAAGGAAAGTCCGCTATTATTGCACCTATACTCGATATTTTTTCGTCACCAGGGGGGTTTTGGGGGTCGATAAACTCATTTATAGTATTGTTTTTTGCATTACGACCATCCAATATGCCTGAAATCCAGGATGCCGGATACGGGAAACTGTTATTGAACCAACTGTATTGACTAATATATCATTTTTCATGAATGGCATATTTTAAACGCATTTCCGAAGACAAAATGAGCTTAACTCTAGTCTATGGCTTGAAAAAATTATTATGCATGATTCATTGGTACATTATCATTGGTTTATCTTAAATTATAATTGTTCAACAAGTGATCTAAAGCATCTTTAAAGTCCTGAACAGTAGCATCCGTTTTGCAGCTGACTTTCTCCAGATAAACCATCAGATTTCGCACGTAAGTATCCACATCTAGTTTCCGATAATTCCTTTTCAGTTTGAAAATGTCGCTGGTCTTTGGTATCGATAGCGAAGTGTCCCTTGCATATCTAATTTCTAAATACAACCTTTCTATTTTATCTGTTTCCGAAGCTGCATCGCTCTCCATATATGTATCTATCTCCTACTTTTTAGTGAAAGGACCACCTACAGATTTTAGATAATCAAGGTCACTGTTTCGTCGCTTGTCGGTGGCAATATTGGCATTTTCCTTGGTTGCGAGGCCTTCGCGTGTCAGCTCCTCCTGTGTTACAGTCCATGCTTTCATAATTTCAGGTATTTGGCCGCCTTTTCTAACCAACTTCCTGTATTTGACGAAAGACCCCGACTCATTTTCGATCAAGTCTTTAGCCTTCATCTTTACTTGAGATGCGGCCAATTGTTTCGCGCCTCGGCGAGTCAATTCGTAATTAATAAAGCCTCTTTCTGAATCGAGGTTGTGAATAGGCGCTTTTTCAAGTTTGGCAGTGTCCATCTTTGATAAGGCGTATGGAGAATCGCGAGCTTCTCCAAATCCGAATATGTCGCCCTTTTGCTTCTGGAAGCCATCACCCAACTTTGGTAAGAGCACCTTTATGACGTTGAGTACATCATCTCTCAACTCGCTGGTCGCTGCATTTATCGCATCGCACATTTCGTCATCATATCGGATCTGTCTGAAACGTTCTTCTGATAAGAAACTCAAAGTTGGTTGGTCGGTAGATAATAATTTGCTGGGATCAATATGTATCAAATCGTCGTAGATCTTATTGAATGTTATCGCCAGTTTGGGATAGTCCGTCGCTTGTGCAGTCGTGAGTGATAAGAATGGCTCTACCAAATGTAATCCGATGATAGCTCCACTGCAGAATAACACCCGGAAGAAGTCCATATTCATAAAACAGCACTATGCACGCCAACTGGTTAGTGACATCCTCGAATTTCTGAACGTATGCGGCTGCATCGTCTAGGTGATACAGCGTAACTGCACAAGTTATGGTAAGCCGATTGAACCGTTTACCTTTCAAAGAAACGGACTTGTTTTTGCGTGGATGTATGAACGAGTCAAATCATTCGCCTTGTTCCAATGTTTGTGGTCGAAATCATGGCATATCAATCTTGTTATACAGTCGAGGGCTTGCTATATGACGCTTGAGGCATTAGTAGTTGCATTCACTTGAAAACTCGAGAAGATTTTGTCTCTACCAATTTCGGAAGAAGGTATGATTCATACCCTCTTCCTTTCAGTGGCTTTACACACCCCGCTATTATAAGTCTAATATATATATATATATATATATATATGTGTGTGTGTGTGTGTGTGTGTGTATGTGTGTGTGTGTGTGCGTGTGTGTGCGTGTGTGTGCGTACATATATATATATATATATATATTTATATATATTATATATATTATATATATATATATATATATATATATGTATATTTATATATATATATATCGAGCACCTTTGGCATACGCTACTTGGCAAATAACTATGTGTCACCTATCCTCCCCTTTTTTCTCTTTCTCGATACGTAAATACTGTATATATATATATGTATATATATATATATATATATATATATATATATATATATATATATATATATATATATATATATATATATATATATATGTGTGTGTGTGTGTGTGTGTGTGTGTGTGTGTGTGTGTGTGTGTGTGTGTGTGTGTTGCAGATCTTTAGTAAAAAAGAAACAACCTGCTCGTGACAGTGACGTGCAAATGGCTGGGCATTACACAAACAAGTGTTCCCCAAAAGTTATTCCTCAGAGAGATAGAGCCTGACACGGTATATGCCAATGATGGTCCTTTAAATTATAGATCTAACTCAATTTTGCCAGCAGAACAACGGGAAATAGAATGTTTTGTGCAAGGGCAAAACGGGCTACTGGGAATCGGATTCCTGACCTTACGATTGTGAACCGAACACCCTTTTTCAATTATTACTATTCCTCTAGTAAGTGTTGAGTAATTCTTTTTATTTTTATAACCTTCTGAATTTTCTTGTTATTCAGAACTATTTATGTTCATATCACCCCACCTTCTGCTATCTTCGTCCAAGTGGAAATATCCGCCTCTCTACCTAATTAGCTAAACTAATTAGTGACAAATATTTAGTATTTATGAAATAAGTTTTCTCAGTCAGCTATAATTAGTGTTTAAAGAGTAACTACTGAACTAGAAGTGACTTAGTTAAACCGTCCTTCAAGTAGTCTGAAAACAAACAAACAAAAAAATTATAAACATATACACTGGATAAAAGTGAAATCGTTATGAAGGCATGTATATTTGTATGTGGCCCACGTAACTATTTATTTGTGTATGAATGCTGTTTAAAAATCTCATTGCGTCATTACTCAAGTAACACATTTACACATATTTACACATATTTACACATATTCACACTCACAAACACACAGGCACATAAATATATGGTGTCCACAGTGTGATCTGAATATGAGGTATGATTTTTAAAAATCTTCACTAGGTGGCATTATTAAGTAAGACATGAACTGGGATAATTGCTGGCCTTCTGCCAAAATGTAAAAAGAATTATTAAGTAAAACATGACCAGGGCCAATACTTTTCAAAAACTATAGGTTTTATATATATTTATTTATATATGACAGAGTGATATATATATATATCACTGACGAGGGACTAATTTTCTTCTTTCTTCTCATGTTTTATATATATATATATATATATATATATATATATATATATATATATATATATCTTGAGCCATGAACAAAATACAAAAACCGATATTCTATTGACATTTACCATATATATTGTTGGTGTCTTAGCTTTCGTCGTACAGTTCACAACCTGGTCCTTGCCACGTCTACTGAAACCGCAGGTAAAAAGTATAAAATGAAATTTACAATTTTTTGGCGTTTTTCCCTCCTTTATTTAATTATGGAAATGAGTCTTTTATGAGTTATTAGATGTTATTTCAACGTACAGCGTCAGATCAAGTCACTGGCCTAACAAGTACATGTCCAAAATATAAATACCTATTGTTAACATATACATGGTAGTAGGTTTTTCATAGGAAGATCAATTAGATTTCAAATTTACAAAATTGTCGAAAATTTGCTTAAATATATCAGTTTATTAACATTTCTAATTAATACGGCTTTTAATTAGGCAGTAAATAATTGGTCAGGCGTATTGTGTGTTGTGTGTTCCGAAGAGGAACAATAAGAGAGCATTCATTATGTGTGTGTGTGTGTGTGTGTGTGTGTGTGTGTGTGTGTGTGTGTGTGTGTGTGTGTGTGTGTGTGTGCGTGGATGTATGTATGCATATATGTATGTATGTATATATATATATATATATATATATATATATATATATATATATATATATATATATATATATATAGAGAGAGAGAGAGAGAGAGAGAGAGAGGGAGTGATGTGTACATATATGCAGCCACAACCGTAGTCCTGCTATCCTGCTAGTGTGATTGATGACACAATGGAAGCAGATGTTTCTAAGCACGACTTTCTTAGGAGGCCTAGTTAGTGATTTCTTAACGTTTGATTACATTTCATTAAGTCAGGTCAAACAATTAGGTTAATGTTTATTATATTTTGGTTTTATGAAGCAAATATCGATTAATTGACATAATAATTGCTACTGTTGATACACTGAAACATACAGACACACACAAATAGATACACTCACACACATACATACACGTGTATGTGTATGTGTGAGTTTTGGGTGGAACATCCGTCATATCCAATAATGGATCAACCTGCAAATGAAATTAATGTGCAAGTGGCTGAAGATTTTACAGACACGTATACTTCATATATTTCTCAAAGATATTAGGCGTAACATAGGAATCGTAATCACAACCTTATGAGGCAAATCACTCAGCCATGTGCTTTCACCCCCACCCCACAAACTGCATATGCATATCTTTGTCATATAAAAGGATTCTTCGCAAATAAGTGGTTCCAGGTGCAATCCCACTGCTTAGACTTTCAGATAAGTGTATATAGTTTAGTAGATGTAAATTGTGCAGAAGCCCCTCGCCATTTCTGTGACTATATATATACTTATACAAATCAGTGAAGGGTAGATAAAATGCATCTCCTATTCATTTTATCTGACGAGAACATGTTGTGGATTGTGTTATACATAAGCCTTACATCTTCGAAATACGTATCATAAAATATAGGATAATCTAATGTAACTATCTTTTGTTTATTATTATTATGAGCTCAAATCCCGTCGAGGTTAACTTTGCCTTTCATCTTTATAGGGTCGATAAAATAAAGTGCCAGTAATACACTGGGTAATTGCTGGCCTTGTGCCAAAAGTAGAAAGAATTATATATATATGCATGCTCCTGATGAGTGTGTACATGTGTGATTTAGGTGAGGATGGTTTCTCATTTCAATTTATACTTTTAATTTTAATGTTTTATCAATGCCTCTAGTAGCTTATATTATCTTCACGCTGGTTGTTTGAAATTCCTGTAATGAAAAACACACTCTTCTGTGTTTTCCCCTCTATATATTGTATTTTAAAGAGCCCAGGAAAACTATTTCCGTTGATCTCATTTAATTACAGGATTATACGCGAGTCCTTTGCTCCGTTACTTTTACTATATATATATATACGAGCGTATATATATATATATATATATATATATATATATATATATATATATATATATATATATGTATAATTATTAAGGCTACTTACTTCAACGGCGTCATCTCAGAAACGAACGTTTTGTTGGCCATGAGGATCAACTTGTTCAACCTGTGCCAATAAAAGGGAACCGGATAACACATATATATATATATATATATATATATATATATATCATAAATTATGTCCTTAGAATTATTAGATAAAATATATATATATATATATATATATATATATATATATATATATATATATATATACAAATAACCAACACGGTCACACATTTCCGTCACGTTATAGCCGTACCAGCAGGTCATGGACTTCGCAAAAGACACAAATACGTTTTTCGGTCGAAGATCAGCGTTATATGTGAGCCAGATAATTTTAAGATACCTACCAATGTAATCTCTACAAATGGCAGGACTTCTGAGGAATAAGACAAGGGAGATAATGGAACAACAAAGATAAGCTTGTCTATTTTTGTATATATTTGATAAGACAACAAAAAGATGAAAACATTACGAGACAGAAATATATTCTGAGGTTGATATAATTAATTAAAAGCCCTTGACGGCATAGCGGAGAGAACACCCCTAATATCAATGCAGGGTGGAATATCTATAACAATTTCTAAATCACTGCTTGAGATGTTTAAGATGCTGTTTTGGGACACACTTCATCTAGACTTTCTGAAGATTAGCTCAGCAACACCACCTCCGAGAAACCGAAATCTAATTTGCCGTTATGGAGTCAAAGATCGATATGATGCTAGCTTACATCTCAGACGAAATTTACATGTACATCATGTATCAGTGTGCGTGGCATACAATGTCAGCTATTGGCATCTCCGGCGAGATATTGAACGAAGGTAATTTATCAGTGTGAATCGTATAAGGTGTCGGATATTGACATCATAGATGAGATCTTAAAGGATCATGATTTCTCAGTGTCTGTAAATCTGTCTTGGAATTGGCACTTGTACATATTTGTATATTATCGCTTGATGACTTTTGTATTGAACGGTCAGTATTGGACACGATCATGTCTAACTTAATAGATCATACCGGTGATGTCTTATAAGTTATATTTTATATTTCAGTTATACTTTCAATACCATAGCCAACTCAAGTAGATTTTGTTGGCTGAAACCTCATCAGGTGTATGAGGGTTTTCTTGAAGGAATTAGACCAGGAATTGTTTGAAGGATTTTGGGATCTTGTTTCGATGTGATTTTAAAGAGAGCATGACTAGCTGAAGTTTCGTAATGTCACTAAGTGACACGAAACCAATTGTTGTAGGTGGCAATTTGTACGAGGAACAAGACTTTAACCTCATGTACGAACGTTAAAAGGAGAGATGAGGGCAACTCTGTTGTTTGTAAGGAATTTAATATATATAATAACTTCTATATAGTTTTGAAACTTTACACTGTATTCGGTACAATGTGTAACTTACATCTAAGGAGATATTTGTGAACTGGGTTGTATGACAACATACAGGCATATATACATATATGGATATGCACATACACACACTTAACAAAAGAGTGTGTTTTATGTTTTTCACATGTTTACAAAAGCACATTCTCAAGTCACTCACTCACTCTCTCTCTCTCTCTCTATATATATATATATTATTACTATATATATATATATATGAAGAGAGAGAGAAAGATAGAGAGAGCGAGAGAGAGAGAGAGAGAGAGAGAGAGAGAGAGAGAGAGAGAGAGAGAGAGAGAGAGAGAGAGAGAGACGTAGGCAGTGGGCGGGGGAAGATTGATTGTTATATAAATAGACAGACATACAGACAGTCAAATTGACCGATGGATAGATAGATAGATATATAGAGAGGGGGGTGAGAGAGAAGGGGGGGGGGAGAGGGGGAGAGACAGACACATAGAGAGACAGACAAACAGAAAGACAGACAGATAGATAGATAGATAGATAGATAGAAGCATGTGTAAATAACAGGAATACTTCGTCGGTGTCTCGTGATGACGGCGCGTGGCTAAAAGAAAGCAAACTCCCGTGGCTGGTGCAATACTACAAAGAATGTGTTAAGTCATTGTCAGTACGACGCTATGTGATACTACATACACATATCTTTACACCGTAGAATATACACTGGGGGTGGGGTGTTGACGGCATTGCTTGTGGTGGTAGTGGCGGCGGTAGTATGGGGGTGGTGAAAACAGCAGCGGTAGAAGAATTATAAGGAGTCATATCAGTAGTAGTAGAGGTGGTGGTAGAAGTAGTTGCAGTAATGGTAGTAGTTGTAGTGGCAGTAGTAGTAGTAGTAGTAGTAGTAGTAGTAGTAGTAGTAGTAGTAGTAGCAGCAGCAGCAGCAGCAGTAGTAGTAGTAGTAGTAGTAGTAGTAGTAGTAGTAGTAGTAGTAGTAGTGATAGAAGTAGTTGTAGTAGGGTTAGTAGTATTTGTTGTAGTGGTAGTAGTATTTGTAGTAGTAGTAGTAGTAGTAGTAGTAGTAGTAGTAGTAGTAGTAGTAGTAGTAGTAGTAGCGACAGTACTGGTTGTAGTAGTAGTAATGGTACTGGTAGTAGTAATGGTACTGGTAGTAGTAGTAGTGATAGTAGTAGAAATGGTACTGACAGTAGTAATGGTACTGGTAGTAGTAGTAGTAGTAGTAGTAGTAGTAGTAGTAGTAGTAGTGGCAGTAGAAATAGCAGCAGCAACACTAGCTAGTACTAAGTATATGTTAAGAAATGTGGGTGGTGAGAAGCTGGTTTGACTGACGACAGAGTGTGAGGAACACATTTGAATGGCGAGTCTTGGGAATACTAGTTGTCTCATGAACACTTAACTACTACTACTACTACTACTACTACTGCTGCTACTACTACTACTGCTACTACTACTACTGCTGCTGCTACTACTACTACTACTATTACTGCTGCTGCTGCTGCTGCTGCTACTACTACTACTATTACTACTATTACTACTACAGCTGCTGCTACTGCTACTACTACCATTACTACTACAGCTGCTGCTGCTGCTACTACTACTACTGCTGCTGCTACTACTACTACAACTACTACTGCTGCTGCTGCTGCTGTTGCTGCTACTACTGCTGCTGCTGCTATTGCTGCTGCTGCTACTACTACTACTGCTGCTGCTGCTGCTGCTATTGCTGCTGCAACTACTACTACTACTACTACTACTACTACTACTACTTACTACTACTACTACTTACTACTACTACTACTTACTACTACTACTACTTACTACTACTACTACTACTACTTCTTACTACTACTACTACTACTACAACATTTGTTTTGTTGTCTGTGTTCTTTAGGTAATATAATCTAAACTGTTGCCATTGGAAACGAAGCATTGTTGAGAACTAAACAAAAATATGAAGCTATGGAATCTGTATGAGGGTGACGGCTGCTTTGGGCCAAACAAGCTGTAGAGAGAACATAGAAGGGGCTTGCTTCTCTGTACCCCTTTGATGTGCTAGAAATAGCAGTTAAATTTCACTAACTATAGGGGCGGGGGAAGCATTTCTAATTAACCAATTTAGTTGTAGTAATTGGTTTAGCTGTTATCAAATATCGAACAAGATATATAAGAGAAAAATTCGATGTGCGATAAACATAACATGTACATAAATTGTAGCACATATACAAATAGATGTGTGTTTTGGTAGTTTGGGGAGAAAAATATAATTATTAGGGTGCCATTGCCCCTCCTGCCACCGTCCCCAGTTTCACCGCCCCTGCACATTGTATTGTCTTGACGAAGACGGTGATGGTGGTGATGAAACCTTCGTTAGTTGTATCCGTTTGACGTGCTAGAAATAGTAGTAAAATCTCACTCAGTTTATCACTAAACTGTAGTCATGATGAGGAAGGTGATAGAGGTGATGGATCCTTCGCCAGTTTTGACGATGAGCAATCCAATCGTTCGATTAACTGAAGTAACAAGCAATTCGTTGAGTGATCCAATGACACGTGTACCTTTTACGTACGTAGTTAATTCTCAGGCACCATCAGTGTGACACAATATATCTCACAAATATCTTTAAATTTTCAACCTAATATTTTATTATAAGTGGTTGAGTATTCCATAGACAACCATTATTGTAACTCACAAATAGAATCCGTGTGTCACAATATACATAAAAATGTCAGACGTTTGAATTACAGAGACAATCTATCCGAAGCACTTTCACGCTGACCCTATCTACTCCGTTTAACCAATTTCACTCATAAGGCTGAGATCGACCCGATGCTATGCTGATAATGAAGACACGTGCTCAAGATGTTATATAATGGAATCGAACCTAGGATCTCATGATTATCAAGCCCTCCTGTTTTCCACATCAATGTTTGCACTAGCATTTAATATATCGGAGGTATGAAAATATAAAAGAATAATGAAAGTATTATAATTGCTTGTTCTCAAACAGCTACTGTGATGACCCTGACATGATTACAGCTCATTGCGAAATCTTGTACGTTCATTACACATAAACATATCGTATGCGACTTCATAAACACATCTATTATGAAACACGCTATGCTAGTGCTTGCTGGGTACTTTTTTTGCTAAGAACATATTTCATGGCGTTTTTTTTTCGTTTTTTTTTTTCTTTTACAAACTCTGTTTTTTTAAATCTGAAGCTGCACAATTGAAAAGTAACGAGGCAGTGCCATGCAGTGCCTTCCATTTGTTGACAGGCCAGATCATACCATTGATTACGTCCGGGGGAATTTTGATAGTATTTCTTCTATTTGATATAACCAGTGCTAGTAATGCTATATTTTGTCTTCCTATCTCAGTTATTTCTCATACCAGTTATAAACTGGTGTCTAGATCTTGTTTAGAATATCATTTTGTGTTATCAAAGGTGGTGCTGAATTGGCTCGGACAAAATTCCTTGTATTTTATTTCAGAGACCCAGCTTTCTGAGTTCAAATCCCACCGAGGTCAACTTAGCATTTCATCCTTCATGGATCTATAAAATAAAAATACCAGTACATGGTCGTAGATTGTCATAATTATAAGAGCGGTGGAAAAGATGCATTGCGGTGTTTGGTCCTGATTTTTTGTTTTTTACATTCTGACTTCAAATGCTACTGTGGCTTCCTTGGTTGGTAGACTTGATCGGATGTCTGGTATAATACTGGCCTTTACCTACCTTTAGCAGTGTCAATATTTTTGCAGATATTTAGAACAGCTTTCATGTCTGAGTATAACTTCCGAATCAGTCTTAGGGACTCCTCAAATAGGTCATGGGAACTGCTCTTCCTTCGTTGACTAAAAGATAAATCTAAAAGTTCCTTTCAATATAAACAATCTTATTTCAAAACATCTAGAGCGAGAAATTATTTCCTTATTAAGTTTCATATTTATTTCCGTAATATTTGGCCTTCTATTGAAACCATGTGTCAATATATTTAACGTGTTTACAAATAAACGAAACAAAACCTAACGATGTTTATAAAAAAAAACGCATATGAAAGTGAGGCTCGTGCAATTCATATTCAGATGCTCCATTGTGTTTTAATGTTTGGCGTACAGATAAATACATTTAATTTAAACAATTTATAAATATCTCGATGCTTCTAAAGGAGTTAAACGTGATAACATCGATTAAAGCGCAATGGCATTTATATTCCATCCCCTACGTTCCTATACAGCCAGATCTGCCCTTCTTTACCCTCTCTCCTTTGCGTTTTCATTACTTAATGTTGTTTTAATATTTTTTTTTAATATTTCTATCATTGTATAACGTCTGTTTGTAAAATATTGTTGACATAATATATTTATGTGTAACAGATAACAAAACAAAATAAAGGCCTATGATTACATAAAAAAGAGAAATACATAAAAATGTAGTTTAAGTAATCGATCAACTTTCGTCAAATCGGACCGAGGAAACAATGTTTCCGTTGGTCTTTCCAATTGCTAATACTATCTATAGGTCGCAACTCCAGGTAGAAGGAGCAACGTGAATTAAAGTGTCTTGCTCAAGGACATAACGCATCGCCTGGTCCAGAAATCGAACTAACAACCTCATGATTGCGAATGCAGTTCTCTAACCAATCAGCCACACACTTTCTGACGTAATAAACGTAAAAACAAAACAAAAACACATAAATGTATGTATATGTGTCTCTGTGTGTATATATATGTATGTATGCATGCTTGTGTTTGTTTATATGTGTGTATGTATGTCTGTGATTATGTCCTGTACATTAGCGAGTGGAAGAAATATATCGATAAAATAAGAGCCAGAGTTGAAAAGAATTAGTTTTGTGTTCAATACGATCGACTGAATGAAGATACTACCCCAGGATGGTTGTAGTCTAATGACTGAGAACAGTAAGGAATATTAAAATGGGTGTATAAAATACCACAGTACTTAAAACGTCCAAACCATAACTGAATGAGCACATAGTACGTGTAGGTAGAGTGTAAATTCTATTTTCTGTATAGGAAAGTGTTAATAACTTCGAGATTTCAGTTTCGTCACATCGTCTGACTGCCAGATGAAGAGACCAAACTGAACATTTGAAGTTCCTCACACATTTACACACACACACACACACACACACACACACACACACACACACACACACACACACACACACACACACACACACACACACACACACACACACACACACACACATATATATATATAATTTAATATAGAAATGGCTTCTGCAGGATTAGAACTGTTTCATTCGAAATAAATCACCAGGAATGATTTCCCGATGATTTCTTTCGAAAGAAACAGTTCTAGTTATGTAGAAGCCATTGCTATATTAAATTTGATGTTTACACTCTACTAATGTATTCAATAACTTACTCAATGTGGTTACCCCCGATTCAACTCGGGACCCCCCCCCCCACACACACACATACATACAATTGTATATATATATATATATATATACACACAATGAGGAATAAGGTAGAGTGCTGGAATCCTGCATTATTTTATTAATTACATCATTGCTGTAATACGCATTTCGATGTTATCAATTATGTAATGGATACGACCTCATTAGGCAACTGTTTTGTAATTTTTTTATACTGCAATATACCCCAGACGAGTATTTTGATGCTGCTATCTCAAAGACCGGTTGAAATGCATTTAACAGCAATAACGTAATTAATAAAATAATATATCATTTCATCATATTGTCTTATTCTTTATTATTAAACAAAATCAGTCATACATAAACCTGTGTGATTACATCAGACTCTGGAAGGTACCCTTCTTCGAGTGCTTTAACCTGCATACAATGTTAAATGACAAATACGTATACCCGAGAAAAAAATTGGATTGCTGAAAGCGAATAAACATATATATACACACAATATGTGTGTGTGTGTGTGTGTGTGTGTGTGTGTGTGTGTGTGTGTGTGTGTGTGTGTGTGTGTGTGTGTGTGTGTGTGTGTGTGTGTGTGTGTGTGTGTGTGTGTGTGTGTGTGTGTGTGTGTGTGTGTGTGTGTGTGTGTGTGTGTGTGTGTGTGTGTGTGTGTGATGGCTGCAAACTCTGCTACGAGTATTGCAATCGCTTGTGTCAGATTATAGAGTTTGGTGCACTTTTAGGCTACGGCCTGCCACACGAGCCTGTAAGAGATCCTGAACAAGCAATGCCTGTGCTTTGAAGGTTTGTTAAGTGGGGAAATATATATATATATATATGTATATATATACTTACGGTAAACCAGTTGACTTATTGGGATTGCGTATGCAATGCATCAATTGATGAATAATGACACAATTCGATTTAAACACTCAACGTCATGTATTTTAATCCAAATATGATTTGTCAGTCAGTAACGGTGTATATATATAATAAGGAAAAGGCGACCTATTCTCTCTCTCTCTCTCTCTCTCTCCCTCCCTCCCTCTCTCTCTCTCTCTCTCTCTCTCTCTCATATATACACCACCCCACTCTCAAGAGCGTGAAACTAATAAACCTTTGTTCGTACTGCCTCTCTGTTTTGTTCCCGTTCAATTTTTTACTATATATATATATATATATATATATATATAGAGAGAGAGAGAGAGAGAGAGAGAGAGATAGATAGATAGATAGAGAGAGAGAGAGAGAGAGAGAGAGAGAGAGAGAGAGAGAGAGAGAGAGAGAGAGAGAGAGAGAGAGAGAGAGAGAAAGAGTGATATGTCTGTAATCTCCAGCAGACAACTGATGATGGGAAATATCCCCCGTTTGTGCTTTCCTTTTATTTCTCTCTATATATTATTTTTGCTCTAACCGAATATTTAAATAGAAAACATGAATGGAATAGCAACATCAGAACTTACAATTAAGGACAAAATGAAAACACACACACATAGAACAAACAACCAACCAGTAACATGTAAATAAACAAATAAATAAACAAATAAAAACACAGACAGACACCCGGATGTAACACATGCGCAAACTAAGCACACAGCACATACAAAAACAAGATGGCGTAGGACAGAACCAAGGAGAGGCACAAAACAAAGAAAATAATCCCCAGTCACTGAAGAGGTCACAGAATGTGTAACGAAAGAACTTTGACAATATATGAACAAGCGTCCGGTTGTGGAACCAACCAACCTACCGGAAATTTATAAATAAAAAAATAAAAAATGTTTTAAATTTTTTTTAAAATTTTTTTTTTAATTTATAATAAATTGGAGTGAACACTGGTGCGTGTGTTTCTTATTGGCAACTTGACTCTCCCAAAGTATAACAATATATATATATATGTTTGTATATACATACATACCTACACGCACATACAGATGAGGGGCGTGCTGGAACTCGAAAGGTTGGGCCTCCAACCAAGCCTCTGAAGAAGCAATCAACCCAGGAACTTTTCAGCACCACCTCGTGTGTTTGTGTGTGTGTGTGTGTGTGTGTGTGTGTGTGTGTGTGTGTGTGTGTGTGTGTGTTGGAAAAGTAAACAACAACAACAAGGAGTAGAGTTACGAAAGGTGTTAGGTATTAGGTTCACGCTTGAGAGTGAGGGTTAGGGGGACGACGTTTCGGCCAAAAGCCCTTCATCAGGAGAAAGGTGTACATAAATGTATACTTATATATGTGAGAGAGAGAGAGAGAGAGAGAGAGAGAGAGAGAGAGAGAGAGAGAAAGAGAGACAGGGAAGATGATGTCAAATAGCAGAGAAAGTATTAGATGTTCCACACTTTGTTCATGAATTATATTGACATAGCTTATAGTATACCTGTGTGCTATAGTATACCTGTGTATTATAGTATACCTGTGTGTTATAGTATAGTATACCTGTGTGTTATAGTATACCTGTGTGTTATAGTATACCTGTGTGTTATAGTATACCTGTGTGCTATAGTATACCTGTGTGTTATAGTATACCTGTGTGTTATAGTATACCTGTGTGCTATAGTATACCTGTGTGTTATAGTATACCTGTGTGTTATAGTATACCTGTGTGTTATAGTATACCTGTGTGTTATAGTATACCTGTGTGTTATAGTATACCTGTGTGCTATAGTATACCTGTGTGCTATAGTATACCTGTGTGTTATAGTATAGTATACCTGTGCGTTATTTATATTTGTATGCTTTCCAGCATAGTTACGTCCCATTACGGTCTGAATTCAAATCCCGCCGAGGTTAACTTTGCCTTTCATCCTTACGGGGTCGATAAAATAAAGTACCAGTAATGCACTGGGTAATTGCTGGCCTTGTGCCTAAAGTAGAAACAGTTATTTATATTCGTGTTTAAGTATGGAGTACAAAGTGTAACATGTGTAGGAACATTATAGACATCGTCGTCATCGCCATCTTTATTATTATAGTCATCATCATCACAATCATCATCGCCATCCCCACCCTCTTTATTATTATCATCATCATCATCACAATCATCATCGCCATCCCCACCCTCTTTATTATTATAGTCATCATCATCACAATCATCATCGCCATCCCCACCCTCTTTATTATTATAGTCATCATCATCACAATCATCATCGCCATCCCCACCCTCTTTATTATTATCATCATCATCATCACAATCATCATCGCCATCCCCACCCTCTTTTTTGTTATAATCATCATCATCATCATCATCATCATCATCATCGCCATCCCCACCCTCTTTATTATTATAATCATCATCATCACAATCATCATCGCCATCCCCACCCTCTTTATTATTATTATCATCATCATCATCATCATCATCATCATCGCCCCCCCCCCCCCCATTATCATCATCATCACCATTATCATCGTCTTCCCAACCCTCACTATTAGTATCAGGTGGAGATTGGCAGTATCGGTAGAGGGTCGGACGCCATGCTTTGCAGCATAGAGTTACGGCCCTTTACGGTCTGAGTTCAAATCCCGCCGAGGTTGACTTTGCCTTTCATCCTTACGGGGGTCGATAAAATAAAATACCAGTAATGCACTGGGGTCGATTTAATCGACTTTCCCCCTCCCCCAAAAAATTGCTGGCCTTGTGCCTATATATAAGAAACAATTATTATCGTCGTCGCCTTCCCCACCCTCGTTTTTATTATCATCATCATCATCATCACCATCATCATCACCACCATCATCATAAATGTCATCACCATCATCATCACCATCATCACCTTCTTTTATCATCATCGTCATCATAACCATCATCATCATTAAGCCCCCGCCACATTCATCATCATCATCATCATCATCGTCATCATCATCAACACTACTAACATCACCCTCACCACCATCATCACCTTCAGCAGTCATCATCATCATCATCATCGTCATCAACACTACTAACACCACCCTCACCACCACCATCTTTGCTACCATCACCGTCAGCAGTCATCATCATCATCATCATCATCATCATCATCATCATCATCATCATCATCATCAACACCACTATCATCATCATACAGATGTTAACGATGATAATTCGGATTATAATGTTGTTTTTCCTTTTTCTATTTACCTCACTTTCTTCGTCTCACTCTAACCCTCTCTCACACTCCCATTGTCTCTCTTACTCCCTCCCTCTCTCGCTCTCTCTCTCTCGCTCTCTCCTTAGCACCATCCATCTCCCGCTCCACCCATCACTTATAATCATCTACTCATCTCTTAATTGTAAAAAAAAAAAAAAAAAAAATCAAAGAAAGTCTTCAGAAATACGTCCCTACACCCCACCACATCCCCCACCACATCCCCCACCACATCCCCCACCACTTCCCTCACTACTTCTCTCATCACACTCCTCTCCCTACTTCCCTCAACACTTCACTCTCTTTACACAAGATCGTTGCTACTTCCTTTGTGTCTATAAGTTGACAGCTGATGAATGTAGTATGGGTGATAGGGTGGCCGTGGTAGGGCAGAAATACTGACAGATGAAGGAGAGACAGATACAGAAGAGAAAGTTAAGATATATATATATATATTTATATATATATATATATATATATATATATATATATATATATATATATATATAGACTCATCCCATTTATATACATACATATATTCATAATATTAATGTATGTATATATATATATATATATATATATTAGTCTCCTTCAGTATTGAGCATTAAGTGTAATAATGCTGTACTAGTCATAGCTAGTCACATCTAATCACTCTCTCTCTCTTCTCTCCCCCCCCCCCCTCTCTCTCTCTCTCTCTCTCTCTCTCTCTCTCTCTATATATATATATATATATATATATATATATATATATATATACACATACATTCATATATATGTGTGTATGATATGGTTAGCTTATTATGGTTGATCCAGTAGCCTGTTACGCGTGATCTGCCTTCAAATACTATTAATCTCTGCTATGGCATTGAGTACTTAAATTCATCAACACTTACAGATGTGTGTCTGTGGGAGTGTATATATTCACGGGTTTTACATTTGGCACAGGGCCAGCAATTTGAAGGGAAGGGGAAAGTCGATTAAATCGTATCCAGTGTGTGACTGGTACTTTATTTTATCGACCCCGTAAGGATGAAAGGCAAAGCTAACCTCGGCGAGATTTGTAATAACTGTTTCTACTTGTTGCACAAGGCCAGCATTTATCCCAGTGCATTACTGGTGCCTTATTTTATCGACCCCCATAGGGATGAAAGGCAAAGTTAACCTCGGTGACATTTGAACTCAGACCGTAAAGGACTGAGTTCAAGTCCCGCCGAGGTTATAACTGTTTCTACTTTTTGCACAAGGCCACCAAAATAATCAGTAAATTACTGGTACTTTATTTTATCGATCTCCGAAAGGATGAAAGGCAAAGTTAACCTCGACGGGATTTGAACTGAAACTGTAAAGGGACGTAACTATGCTAGAAAGCATGGCGTCCGACCCTCCACCGAAACTGCCAATTCACCGCCGAGGTTATAACGCAATCACCTTAGCTCTCATAGTCGGAGAGAGAGAGAGAGAGAGAGAGAGAGAGACGTAGAGAGAGACAAACCGATAGAAATGCAGTTTGTAGAAGGGAAAGGAATAAAGGAGAGAGAGAGGAGGAGTTGTGCATGTGTATTTACGTTTGTATAGGTTTCTTTGTGCATATTTGTAAATGTGTATGGGACTGTGTATGTGCATCTTTTTGTATGCAGATTTATCTGTATGCGTATGAAGGTGTTTGTATGTATATATGTATGTATATATGTATATTTGTGTGTGTTTTTGTGGGCATATTTATGTGTGCGCGTATAAAGCTGTTTGTAAGTATGTCTGTATATTTGTGTATGTAAGTATGTTTGAATGGGGCTATGTGTGTATGTGTGTATGTGTGTATGTTTATGTGGTTCTCTATATGTATGTATGTATGTATGTGTATATGTGAGCTTGTCTGTTGTGTGTCAACAGATAAGGACGACTGAATGGATGACTAGCTGAATGGTATGAAGGGGTAGTGGGGTGGTCGCAGGCCTGGGTGGTGGTAATTAGAGAGTTAATAGAAATGGATGGATAGAGTATACAGCAAGAGAAAGGGTGAGAGGTTGTATATGAGAATGTTAGGAGGCGCGAGCGGGAAGATAGTGTATGTATGATGGAGAGAGGGGTGAGAAGAGAAAGAGAATTATATATGAGAGAGGGAGAGAAGGGAAAGATAGACAGATTATCTATGAAGCTGAGAGGGAAGGGATGAGATAAGAGAAAATATAGAAAGATAATTATGTATATATTTATATATATATATACATACATATATATATATATATATATATATATGTATGTATATATATATATATATATATATATATATATATATATATATATATATATATATATATATATCCCCCTCTTTCTCTCTCTCTATATATATATATATAGAGAGAGAGAGAGAAAGAGA
>OZ024742.1:192271356-192291356 GCA_964016885.1 Eledone cirrhosa
CAAAGGTCTCGGTCCAGTGACATTGTCTTGGAGAGGTGTAAGTGTGTGATGTCGGAGTTTATCAGCTCGTCCAGGTTCATATATTTCCAAAAGGAGGGAACCTATAACAGTTTAAGCAAAACATCAACGGTATTGATCTTTCTGGTCGCCTGTGAAAAGTATGGACATTACTCCTCCCGCACGTCATACCTAAAAGATTTTTTCAATAAAATCTATTAAACGATTTCCTATGTGCTTGTTTGTGCCAGTTTCAAATTGAATGCTCTATTTCATGTAATATTTCATACACTCAGCCACACATACTATCATACTTGTACGCCTACTATTACTGTATTAACACTAGCACAAACATATATACACCAGTAATTGTGCATATATGTGTAGCATAGTCACAGATATAGCTGTGGTTTGGGGTTCAGACAAACCTATCTATCTGTCTCTGTTTGTTAGTCTGTCTATCTCTTTCTTTCTTTCCATTCCACTGTTTTCCCCTCCCTCACAGCCTTTCACACACACACACACACTATATATATATATATATATATATATATATATATAATCCGATGATTCTCTGAGAGTACAAGTCAAGCACCAGTGTAACAAGGCCCACGTCCCTCTCTCTCTCTCTCTCTCTCTATATATATATATATATATATATATATATATATATATATATATATATATATATATATATATATATATATCCTCAGAAAAGGCTTTTCTGATGATTACCTTCGAATGAAACAGTTCTAATCCTGTAGAAGCGATTTCTATCTTAAATATTACACACACATATATATATATATATATATATATATATATATATATATATATATATATATATATATGTGTGTGTGTGTGTTGATTTAAAACTGCACTATTCACAAGTGTGTTTTAACCTTCATATCATGTCTCCCTATTTTATCTGACGAAAACGCAAATGATGATATTTGCATGATGATATTTGTTTTTGAAATGCGCATAATAAAATACATAGAACTCTTTTAACCATCTTTTGATCTTATATATTATATATATATATATATATATATATATATATATATATATATATATATATATATATATATATATATATATATATATATATATATATATATATATATATATATATATATATATATATATAATATTTAAGATAGAAATGGCTTCTACGGGATTAGAACTGTTTCATTCGAAGGTAATCATCAGAAAAACCTTTTCTGAGGATTTCTTCGAATGAAACAGTTCTAGTCCTGTAGAAGCCATTTCTACATTAAATATAGTATATACTCTACTATGTATTGATTACCTTACTTACTGTAGTTACCCTCGATTGAACCCGGGACACACACACACACACACACTCACACAAACACACACTCACACACACACACACACACACACACATATATATATATATATATCAGAAATTCAAAACAGGAGAATAATACAACACGGTGCAGTGATGGTTTACTATTTTAACGGTGAATATAGTTGGAAAAGTACCTTAACATTACATATCCGACATTAGTCTTTTATCGAAAGGTATGCGTAACATGTAACCCAGTACAACATGTGCATGGTCGGTTTGTCGGTGACTAAACTGGCAACCCCACCAAGCTTTCTTGGTGAGGAGTGTGATCTTGGACACACTGCGGGATAAAAAACAGGACCCGTCAAAGGGCGGAGGAACACAGAGAGTCAATAGCCATCCAATAAAGTTTGAGTGTCGGTGTGTGTGTGTGTGTGGAGCGAGAGGCTCCTAGTCTTCATTAAGACATCCCTCTAGAACCTTTTATAATAAATTCCACCTTAATGATATAGCAAAACATATGGCCCCCCCAAAAAAAAAACTTAAAATTTTTAATATAATTTTTTTATGTAGAAATAATTTCGGCATGTCTTTTTATTTCAATCAAATCATTTTAAATTTATTATAAACCCCTTTTCGACAAAATCATTAAAATAAGAACATATTATTTAATTTCAAAATACAAATTAATGAGATTTCTGATTTCCTTTTAAAAAAAGGTTCATCTTTTCCAAGTCGTTCAGGGTGACATTTTGAAAGATGTAATTTGAGCTTAGAAGGCCTCATAGTCATTTCCCAGTACCTTGAAACAAGTTACACATTGAGGCAAATCAATATTGTTCTTTTGCATGGAAACAAATCCCATTTGAAGATATCTATCATCATACTTTCTTTTTTTCTGTTTTTCTGAAATTTAGAAATTCACTAAAATAAATAAAAAAAGTTTCTATATCCAGTTTTAAATGATAAATTTACTAAAATAAATAATATATATCCTGTTGTAAAAATAAGTTTCTTTACTAAGTTTATTTACTAAAACATAAATTGTTATATCCAGATTTAAATAATTATCAAGTGAAGTAAAATCATAATTAGAAAAGGTAGAAAGTTGACAAAAAGTTGAATATTAAAAATTTGAAGCAAGAAAAAGAAAAAATTATGTTAGGAAACTACTCTTCTTTTTTATGTATGAAATTTTGTGATTTTTAGTTAATTCCTGTGCCCCCCCCCCCCCCCCCCCCAATAACTTGCTACGGCTCACCGGTGGGCCATGGCCCCCCTGGTTGAGAACCAATGCTCTAGAAGAAGGTCACTCTGATATAAAATCTGCATCTTCATTTGCCTCCAATGATGTAAACCAGTTCTGGGAGGGGGGGGGGGGGGGCAAATGAATTCGATATTCAGAGAGTGGGATTGGCCCCGTGCAAAGCTTTTCTTCACTTAAAAAAGCTTCAAACACAGACATCACTTGATATGCGACATTTTTTGCGATGCATGATATTGCTGGACATAGGCAAGTTCCTAGCAGGATTAAAAAGCCAAGTCCGTGGTGTTCATGTTTAAGTATCAAGCGATGGCATTACACGGAATTGAGTCGAGTTGCATCCACCATATATCATCATCATCATCATCATCATCGTTTAACGTCCATATTCCACGCTTGCATGGGTTTGGACGGGAGTTTTCCCACTTGAGGCAAGGGTGGTTGTCTTGCTCGCATAGGACTATCTGGCGGGTTTTCTACGGCTGGATGCCCTTCCTAACACCAATATATATCTATGAATTATGTATGTATGTATACACACACACACACATACACACGTTGTCCCCGTTATCATTCTTTAATAGGACGAGAAATGACTTAGCCATATGTTTACAATTCATTATTTATAAAATAGTTATAATTACTGAAACGGAAGCGGGGTAAAACTAATATATAAATAATATATATAAACACACACACACACACATATATATATATATATTCCCACACACTTATATACATACACAGACACAAACATATCCACACACATATATATGCAAAGAAGTATTTCCGTGTCAGGTGTTGGCTGGTTAATGGAGTAGAGGTGAAGATGATTATGATGGCAGGTAGGTATGAGAGGAAACGGGGTTTATGCAAATATTTGGGTCCTTAAAAAGATATGAACAGCTGTCGACAGAGAGGGGCCAATGGACCCTAGAGTGATCTATTTCTTCACCTCAGCTGTGTCTCTCTCCCCCATACTTTTGACATTCGTAGGATTTAACTCTCTTCTCTCCCACCCCAAAAAACTCCCCCGCTCCCACGCAAACGTTACCATAGTAGTCATTCGTAAGTATGTCATTGCTGTGCTGGCTGGATGGCTTGTTGGCTGGTTGGATGGGCAGACAGGCGACCATGATGGAAAACATATGGTTTGAATGGGAGGACATCACATGACCTGAAGTAATGAAATGTTTGATACTGCTTCTGTTGTTGCTGCTTGTTATAGAATGTTTGGTGTTGTGAGTGTATTGGAGAAGAAAAAAAACACCAGCGTTTATCTAGTGAACGGACGCAAAACACTTTGCACTTGATTAGAACGGTAGCGGTGTTGCTGCTTATGATGATGATAGCTGTATTGCATTGATGATGGTTAAAGGGTGCTAATGTTAGGATGTACGGAAGCACTGCTTCACGACCAACTTTTTATTTTACTCGCTACACAATTTGGAGCGATAAATATATATTCTATGCCATTTCTATTCATTCTTTGTATTTAATGGTTTCAGTTATGTGACTGCGGCCATGCTAGGGTTCCATCTTGATTTATTCGATCATACTTATTTTATCGCTAACAATTTTTTTTTAACTGGTAAGTAACCGGTTACATACACACACATACATACATATATATATACATATATATATTTATATATATGTATATATGTATAAAGCCACGCATATGTAATAATCCACCCACCCCCTCACATACACACACAACCACACTAATGACACCCCCTACCCTACATTCTGGCCTTCCAGGCAGGAATGTTCACCCACCTCCTCCTACCTATCTTTCTCCTCCCAACCTTTTCCCTCAACTTCCTTTCCTAACATTCTCCCACTACTCATACGGCTATCTGTTCTCTCCTTATCCAAATTTTCATGAAGAAGGACTTCTGTCCGAAACGTTGAACCCTCCTTTACTTACCTTAAGCGTGAACCTAATATAACTGTGTGATTTTTTCTTCCTGTGTTTTGTTTTGTTTCATTTATATATGTGTGTGTGTGTGTGTGTGTGTGTGTGTGTGTGTGTGTGTGTGTGTGTGTGTGTGTGTGCATGTGTGTGTGTGTGTGTATGTGCGTGTGTGTGTGTGTGTGTGATTCAATTGTTCACCTGCTATAGTGCAGCCGCAACTTCGGTTAAACTCATATGTGTGTGCGTGTATATATATATATATATATATGACAGGTATCTAGGATATTTGCATACGCAGCCACGCAGTGGGTGGGACTGAACCCAAAACCACACGTCTGCAAAGTAAATTCTCTAAGCGCTCAATCATGGCTGCACTTGTACATATATACTCAGTTCATAAACACATTAAAATGCAATTTGAAAAGCAATTTATAAGATTTAACACATGCATATGAATAATAAATTCAGGAAATTAACTACAACATAATGTTTTCTACAATATATGAAACACGAGTTATGAAATCTTTACGCTTAGAATGTCTATTTGAATATTTCATATGTTTATATATATATATATATATATATATATATATATATATATATATATATATATATATATATATATATTATTATTATTATTATTATTATTATTATTATTATTATTATATATATATATATATATATATATATATATATATATATATATATATATATATATAAATATATATTACACATTTAATTTCTTAGCACAGAGTGTACCATGAGTGATTTATTAACTAAGTCATGTTGTCATTACGTACATGTGTTTCACTGATAGTAAGATCTGTGAATGAACGTGTTAGTGCGTGTTTATGTTCAGATAAAATAAGCACCAGACTTGGGTAATTAAATATTAAGAACGATCTAATGTGCTTAATCTCATTAAGTCATTGGCCAAGTATGGCCGTAGTATAATGAGTAAAACAAGTAAAAGAAAATAAATAGAAGCACAAAATCAATAATAACAACAGCTACAGCGACAAAGTTACCATGGTATTTGACATAAGTAATCTGATACGAAGGAAATATCTGGGGTAGTAAAATGAAAGCCACCTGGTTTTTTTGGGGAATCCCTTCAAATGAGGTGGGAGGAAAGGAACGCATATAGCGAGTGTTTGAAAAAGTAGGGCTAGGAATCAGACAAATTTAGCATAGAAAAGGGGGAAAATGTAGAGGAGGGTGGTTCTAAAATAATCTAGACCCAAATACTTTATATTTTATCTTTGATTATCTTTGACACCCACGCAAGTATGATCAAGTATAATAACTCCTTCAACTATAAACGTTGTTGACATAGTTTAGGATGAGGAGGCTGGGTATCTTAATAAGACCCAGTAGAATGAGGACAATACACATATGTGTATATATGTGTAGGTTAATAAATGAAACAAAACAGGAAGCAAAATTACAGTTATATTAGACGGTTAAATCTATACACCCTGTTTATATATATATGTATGTATATATATATATATATATATATATATATATATATATATATATATATATATATATATATATATATATATATATATATATATATACATATATATATATATATATTTAATACATTAACAGAGAAAGCTTTAAGCGATACTCTGACCAACCCCATCTGACTCAACAAACATTAGGATATACCTAAGTATTCTCCCAATTTAGCGTTTGGGGTCCTAACTAATCAGTATTTCGTGGATAGCTGGTTGTATTATTTTATGAGACATAATTAAATAAATCTCTCTTTCCTTCCATACGATCGTTTCGTTATAAGATTTCTACAATTTGGGATAAATAATGTCCAGGTTATGTAGAAACTTGTATATAATCCATAGATATACAGACAAGCGGGTCCTTATAACTCATCAGTGGATGCCCATGCAATATCGATATAAAAACTACATCGATATTAATAATTAGTGATGATCTCCGTCAGTGCTATAAGGACAGCTAAATTTGAAAAGCCAGTAGTCCTTCAAAAAGGAAATTCACACTGTCTCCAAAAGGGAAAGGGGAGGTCATCGTAAAATATAAAATAATATACACGCTGGTCAATGAAGCCTGTTAGTATTTTAACCACGTGTTTAAGAACTCAATTGGATATTTAAAAAAATAAATATATGAATGTACCATCAATACACACATAGAGATATTTAAAAAATAATAATAAATATATGTACGCACTATCTATACACACATATAGGTATTTTCTCAGGCAAATATATATATATATATATATATATATATATATATATATATATATATATATATATATGTAGGAGGTGAGTTTTATTGTAGTACAATAAAGCAATGCAGATATCGGATAAGAAGCACTCTACAGTTTGTAGGACTGGAGTATACATAATATATAAGATCAAAAGATGGTTAAATGAGTTCCATGTATTTTATTATCCGCATTTCAAAAACAAATATCATCATGCAATAACATTTGTGTTTTCATCAGATAAAATAGGGAGACATGATATGAAGGTTAAAACACACTTGTGGATAGTGCAGTTTTAAATCAACATATGTTGATTTAAAACTGCACTATCCACAAGTGTGTTTTAACCTTCATATCATGTCTCCCTATTTTATCTGATGAAAACACAAATGTTATTGCATGATATTTGTTTTTGAAATGCGCATAATAAAATACATGGAACTCATTTAACCATATTTTGATCTTATATATTATATATATATATATATATATATATATATATATATATATACCACCACCACCACTATTTTCAACAATCATATTTTCATATATTTTTTCCACGTATATATATATTTTTTATTTATATATTTGTTATCATCTTCATTCTAACTTCTTTATTATTTTTTTATTTTTATTTTTCTTTTTTTTTTCTTTTTCTTTTTCTTTTTCTTTTTCTTTTTCTTTTTCTTTTTCTTTTTCCTTTTGTGTTATTTGAATTCTCCGTAGTATAAATACAAATATCGAGTGCAATTTTGTCACTTATTCTGATGATTTGATTAGGCATACACTGTATTTAAGATTGAGTGACACAACTTCGAGTGATTAGCAATCTTTAGACATCCTAATCAATGAAACAATTGTTGATACTGTAAATAAAACCCTTTTTGTACTGTTGACCAGGTTATTCTTCACTCTTTCACTATTATTATTCCAAGATTAACCTGCATAGGAATTCCCGGGAACTCGCCACCTAACTAAGGAAACCTTTTGTTGAGTCAAACAACGACGTACTTTCAAACTATCCACAATACAGAGTACTCACAGCCTCTAACGGGATTACCTATAACGATAATTTGTTATCCCATATATATATATATATATATATATATATATATATATATATATATATATATATATATATATATATACGATATTAAACAAATGGAAACTATATTTATAAAACCATATTTATTTCATTATACATATTTCAGGGATACCATATTAAAAATATGGCATGCCTTCGTCAGATAAAATACAATATATAAACAGTTTTATAAATAATTTTGACGTACCATATTATAAGCGACCATTATAGACAGCTTCCTAATATAATTGTTTCTACTTTTGGCACAAGGCCAGCAATTTCCCAGTGTATTACTGGTACTTTATTTTATCGACCCCCGTAAGGATGAAAGGCAAAGTTAACCTCGGCGGGATTTGAACTCAGAATGGCAAGGGCCGTATATCTATGCGTCAAAGCATGGCGTCCGACCCTCTACCGATACTGCCAATTATAATGGTCGCTTATAATATGGTACGTCAAAATTATTTATAAAACTGTTTATATATTGTATTTTATATGACGAAGGCATGCCATATTTTTAATATGGTAACCCTGAAATATGTATAATGAAATAAATATGGTTTTATAAATGTAGTTTCCATTTGTTTAATATCGTATATCTACTCCAAAACTTGTTGAGTGCTTTATATTAGTTATAAAATATTTACTTGTTGTAACCCAGCAATTTTAAATAAAACTGTTGCATATATATATATATATATATATATATATATATATATATATATATATATATATATATATATATATATATATATATATATAAATATATAGGGAATGTAAGATCCAGTAACTGTAGATTCACAAGAGAGCATAAATATATGACTAATGAATCAGGACCCTGACGGTTGAGCTCCTGCCATTTCGACAGTTAGATCCGAACTGTTCGGATCTAGCTGTCAAAACGGCCAGAGCTCAGCCATCGGTGTCCTGACTCTTTTCATATTACCCACTCCTCTACCCTAAGTATCGAGTACTCTGGTGCGTTTTGGTCCACCTGGTATCCTACTACATCTTTGTTATGTATAGGGTATCTTACTTACTGTGGTTATCCCCGATTGAACCCGGGATAAACATATATATATATATATATATATATATATATATATATATATATATTGTGAAGGCGTGTGGCGGAGTGGATAGAGAATTGGATTCGCAATCGTAAGGTTGTGAGTTCGATTCCTGGACCAGGCGATGCGTTATGTCCTTGAGCAAGACACTTTATTTCACGTTGCTCCTTCTACCTGGAGTTGCGACCGATAGATAGTATTAGCAATTGGAAAGACCAACGGAAACATTGTTCCCTCGGTCCAATTCGACGAGAGTCGATCGTTCCTATTATATATATATATTTTATCCCAATAACTTATTTTAGTTATTTTCTCGTTCGCCGGATATATCTGGTCTCTAATTCTTCATTTAAGTTATATATATATATATATATATACAGTGTAAAGTAGTGATGGTGGTGGTGGTGGTGGTTATACTAGTCTGATTAAATTAATGAGGATATAGCGGTTGTGGCAGTAAATGTGATGATGGTGATGCTAGTTGGTTGTGTTGCTGGTTGGTATCTAGTTAGCAGAAGAAAGTGAATTGTGTCACTGTTGGTAATGGTGGTATTGGTGGTGAGAGCAATATAGGCTGATTATGATGGTTGCAGCATACCATACACATATACTTACATATAAACATACATATATATATATATATATATATGTATATATATATATATATATATATATCAAAAGCATGTTTACGATTTGTATACATGTATATGTCTGTGTTCGTTTTTTCTTTTTTGTTCAGTTATACTATATATATATCTATCTATCTCTCTCTCTCTCTCTCTCTCTCTATATATATATATATATATATATATATATATATATATATATATATATATACGTACATACATGTATACATATTTACATACATACATACGTACACACATGTATACATATTTACATACATACATATATACGTACACATATATACATGTATACATATTTACATTCATATATACCTACACATATACATATCATACATATATACATACATGGATGGATGATGGATGCCATGTCTGTGGTAGCAGAGAGCAGGGAATGCCTGTCTGAGAAAGAGCAGTGGAGTGAAACGGAATCGTTGAAGTGGAAAAGACTTAGCCTACTTGTTTTTCTTCTCTCCCTCCCCTTCTCCCTCTTTACCCTGCCCCCACTCAAACACCACGCATTAACAAACTCATATACACATATATAGCTCAGCCCCATACCCATCTCAACCACCAACCTCAGGGAAATTTGGAAAGGGATGACATATGTTAAAATCGAGATCGAAATCCTTATATTAAGGGCGGGAGAGTTTTGTACGTGTATATATATTATTCTTGAAAAATAACCAATCATCCACCACCAGAAGTACCACCCACACACGCAGCACCACTACGACAGCTACTACCAACACTAATACTTCCATTATAAACTCCCACTCATCATATACCACTATCACCATTACCACCGTCACCTTCGTTACTATTAGCATATATACCACCCACACAATTATCAACACACCCACATCATTTCGGCACCATGTGTTTTTGAAACCAGCTTTTCTCAATTACTATATATTTCGTATGAATATATGTACGCACACACACACACACACACACACACATATGTATATATATAATGCATGCCACATACAAAAACACATTCCTGTATAAACGCATAATATGCTCACACATATATATATATATATATATATATATATATATATATATATACATACGCGTCACTTCTTGGTTTTAAACTCCCTCTATGGAGATTACGTATCATTGAGCATTATCTCTATAACAGTGAATTGGCAGTATCGGTAGAGGGTTGGACGCCATGCTTTCTAGCATAGTTACGTCCCTTTACAGTCTGAGTTCAAATCCCGCCGAGGTTAACTTTGCCTTTCATCCTTACGGGGTCGATAAAATAAAGTACCAGTAATACACTGGGATAATTGCTGGCCTTGTGCCAATAGTAGAAACAATTATTAACTTACGGAGTTTTTAGATAACTTTGCCTTTCATCCTTACGGGGTCGATAAAATAAAGTACCAGTAATGCACTGGGATAATTGCTGGCCTTGTGCCAAAAGTAGAAACAATTATCTCTATAACGTAAATATGTTTCAGTGAGAGTAAGATCTATGTATGTGTGTATATGTGTGTCTCACATGTTCTGTAATGACAACACCTTATTTCACTGTGGCCTTAATTATATCCTATTGTGTTAATTAAGATCGATCAGAGCAGGCATGGAACTCCAACCCTTAGGCATAGGTTCCAATTGCTAGCAATCGGTTCAAGTGGGTTATTTACTGCCCTCGTAATAAGAATTAGATTCTCTAATGTTGACCAATAGCTGTCTTCCTAATCATAAGAAGCGGTAAAAATTCTTAACACCTCCTAAAATGTTCCAAACCTACCAGATTAAGGCTCTTTTGGCAGAATCGTTAGAGTGTTTTGCGGTATTTAGTCATTGGCCATTTACGTTCAGTGTTCAAATCTCGCTGATATCAATTTTTCCTTTCACTCTTGTGAAGTCCATAAAATAAGGAGCCACTCAAGTACAGGTACCTATTAAATCGGCTTTCATCCACTTCTTAAACTGCTGGTCTTAGGACTAAATTAGTCAAATAATTAGATGTTAGACTTAATCTAGAGCTTGGTTAAACACCACCTTATAATCCGTGGGTGGTAGAGGAATATATTGCCGGGTCTAACACCAAGACATTGTCCTATGGTTAATTTAGAAAAAAATATCGTTTCAATATCGTTTGAATCAGCTCTACGACACGGGGATACTTCCTCTCATCCATCTCTCCACCCCCAGTAGCCCTGAAAAAGGTCATGGGTAATATAGCCAATGACGGGGCTTAGGCACGGTCGCTCGACTTGCTAGAAACAGCAGCCAATCTCCCACCACCACCACTCCGACCGTTTTCACTTTACTAACATAAAGGCTAGAAACAGTGGACAATGGAAGATCTGACATATAAGTAAAACATGATATTCACGACAAGAATGTGTTTTATCGTAGTTCTGCTCTACCAACGCTGGCCTTGGGTTAAACAACAACATATGAAAACAATTTAAAGAATTTTAGTTGGAATAATACTGTGTTTTGTAGTGCTCGATACTTGATAAATGAAGTGTGTGTGTGTGTGTGTGTGTGTGCGTGTGCGTGTGTGTGTGCGCGTGTGTGTGTGTGTGTGTGTGCGTGTGTGTGTTTTGACGCCTCTCAGTTTTATATCTAGTTACTAAATTATTTAAATGGTAACAAGAAATAATTTAAAATGAACAATAACTTCATTATTCAAAACGTCTTGATAATGAACCAACACCACCCAGCCATATCCCTCTCAAAATAAACATAAATAAATAATTCAAGCTTGTGTTCTATCTCTCTCAATTCCACCATTCTCACACAGAAAATAATTCAATTCAGTTCACAACCCAAATAAACCCGTTGTATATTCAATTCTACACTCAAGCGTCATACTGTTCTCTACTCAGTTTTATAAGTGGAAAGTTGTTTTTGCTGTTGTTGTTGTTGTTTAGTCCCAGGTCAAACTCGATTGATAAGACCTGTTTATCTAAGAAATATCAGCTATGACTATCCTGTTGTTTCTACCCAACTCCTTGCCCATAGAAATTCATTCTCCAATGTGTCCACTCTTTTACAAAAGCGGCGAAGCTTGGGTTTGTCGCCGAATTCACAAGGTTGCTGCTGCAGGAGAAGCTCTCACAGTATTTGTAATTCTAAATGAAGAGATATCAGTTCTAAGTGAACTGTTACCAATTCAAAGTAAGATGAAAGATTTCAAAATGAGAACAATGATATCAATCGTGTTACAGATGTTGAAATAACCGTCAAATATACCTCAAACCAGACTAAACTGTCATTACACTTGGCATAGTGCTGCCTTTTCTATACGGTGGACGCAGCATTATAGATTGTTAAGAGGGTTCTTCTTCGAAATCGTTAGGTCCTAGGTTTGATTCCATGACGTGGTATCATGCACAAGTGTCATTTACCTGAGTATCGAATCGACCTATGCCTTTTGAATGAAATTGGATAGGAAGAAACCGTTTGGAATCCTGTTGCATGAACTTTAACTGTAATTCATAGGTCCAGACTTTTCACATTACTTGTGATGTGCTAAACATTAATGATATGTAGAAGGCTCAACAACCACTTACACTATAGTACAAGCTGGACTATATCATTAGCTCAAACGTCCCTGATAATTACGTGATAGGTACAGGTTTGTGTGGAATACTCAGCCATTTACAGTTTAGTAAATTCTCGGGTTGTGTATTGCATTGATCGAACAAGAATATGCATCATCGAACCGACGGATATCCCTCCAACCCTCACCCCCAGTGTAGTAAATTACTTTCGAATTGGAATAGATAGTCTTTCACGAAATTAGCACACCAGAATATATACCTTAGTTTTTTTTTCTCTCTTCTGCTCCTCACCACACGAAACCTTTTCACTCGACACAAAGGTTGTATATAGTTAAGAGAGGTAGTAGTAATTAGTACCAGCAACTGTCATGACTTTAGCCCCGGGCATTATCAGAATAGGTGAAGTGAAATTACTTCAAACGAAGATCGAAACTGCAGCTTGGATTTTTCTCTCACCTCGAGCTTACCTCGTGTTACACATTATACAAAATGATTAATTGTTATGAGGATAGATGAGTATGTATATATATATATATATATATATATATATATATATATATATATATATATATATATATATATATATACATACATACACGCACACACACACACACACATATATATATATATACATATATATATATATATATATATATATACGTATATGCATACTCACACATATATTATATACATTTACATACATATATATACATATATATATATATATATATATATATATGTGTGTGTGTGTGTGTGTGTGTGTGTGTGTGTGTGTGTGTGTGTGTGTGTGTGTGTGTGTGTGTGTGTGAGTGTGAGTGTATTCTTGTGTGAGTGTGTGTGTGAGAGAGAGAGTGAGAGAGAGAAGTGGGGTTAGGGAATTACACCGTTAAACGTCTCGAGGAAAAAAATAAATTGGGAAAGGAATTTCACTGCAATGCTCACTGTGAAATTTCAAGAATGTCTTGTAAATAGAGAGAGCGAGAGAGAAAGAAAGAGATCTAGCTAAAAATAAATTAGTAGGAA
Organism: Eledone cirrhosa; assembly: GCA_964016885.1. Lineage (NCBI taxonomy): Eukaryota > Metazoa > Mollusca > Cephalopoda > Octopoda > Eledonidae > Eledone > Eledone cirrhosa. The sequence goes on from OZ024742.1 coordinate 192,285,456, forward strand.
ACCACGATTAGTTTCCAAAGTTTACAACGAACACCAAGAATTCGATCACATTTGTAATTCCAGGATCTTAGTGAAATACAAGCTAAGCAGATTTATTACATATTTGTCAATTTCCCTTCTCTTTATCTCTCTCTTCCTCTCTCTCCCTCACTCTGTCTCTCTCTCTCCATCACTCCCCCTCTCTCTCTCTCTCTATATATATATATATATACATACAAATATATACATATATATATATGTGTGTGTGTATATATATATATATATATATATATATATATATATATATATATATATATATATAAACACAAACACATGCACACACTCGCGCGCGCACACACACACACACACATATATATATATATATATATATTCCCTCTATTCTTACTTCATGTTTTTAGTTACTAAACGTACCAAATTTACAACAAGTACAAGAAAAAAGAACAACAAAAAAAACGGAAAAAGTAACTGGAACATTACTAACAACAACACCAAGAAATCTTTTTTTAAACAGCCTAATCAATTTGGAAGCCAGAACCGTTTTATCAGCGGAAATAATTAAAAAAGAAATAGCAACAAAACGAACAAAAACATAAATCTACAAAGTTCGTTGAAAACATGTCACGCCATATAATCTCGATAATTTGGATATGTTCTCTCAACATTGCCTTTTGGGCAAAACACCAATATGTTATTTTTTTAATTATTAACTACATTTTACTATCTAGTGTGCCTGTATGTGTGTATATCTACAGAAGTGTGTAAATGTATTCATATTTATAGGTGTACGAATTTTTCCAGATTTCTAAATAACCCTGTTCTTTATATATATACGCATGTGTCTCCCCCCCCCCCTTCTTTCTACTCATGTTTTCCAGTTACTTCCTCTTCTCATTCTTTGCTCGTTTTTTTTTTTATTTTATGTTTTATTTCTAACTCTATCCTCTGATGAAAGACTAATGTCCGAAACATTATGACACTTTTACTGCTATTTCAAGCTTTAAATTAATATATTTCTTCGACATATTGTCTCGTTTGCTTTGTTATTTGTTTACTGTTTACACACAATACACACACATATGTGTATGTATCTTTGTGCGTGTGTGTACGTTGGTTGTAATGAGTGGGAATTCATCTCGGCCTTCCATCTGAGATCGATAAAAATAGCCGAGGTCGATTTAATTGACTATAAAAAATATGTAACCTCGTCAGCTTTGCCTTTCATACTTTCTTGAGTCGATAAAATATAATATCTGTCAAGTACTTGGTAGATTTAATCGGCATTCCCCCTCCTCCTCAAATTGCTGGACTAGTGCCTAAACCAGAAACCATTATTTTGCTGAGTTCAAATCGCGCCGAAGTTAACTTTGCCTTTCATCCTTACGGGGTCGATAAAATAAAGTACCAGTAATACACTGGGTAATTGCTGGCCTTGTGCCAAAAGCAGAAACAATTATCCATACGGATGGATTGGCAGTATCGGTAGAGGGTCTGACACCATGCTCTGCAGCAAAGAGTTACGGCACTTTATGGTATGAGTTCAAATCCCACTGAGGTTAACTTTGCCTTTCATCCTTACGGGGTCGATAAAATAAAGTACCAGTAATACACTGGGACAATTGCTGGCCTTGTGCCAAAAGTAAAAACAATTATTTATACGGAGATGAAAGAACACTAAAGAATCTAGACGTTACTGGGAATATATTCCTCTTGTGTGTATTGGAGGGGATGGGTGTTGTCTGACTATGTAGTGGCGGTGGGACAGTTATCTGTGTATATTATTAACTTACGTTGGCAGTATCGGTAGAGGGTCGGACACTATGCTTTGACACAGAGTTACGTCCCCTGCCATTCTGAGTTCAAATCCCGCCGAGGTTAACTTTGATTTCCATCCTTACGGGGTCGATAAAATAAAGTATCAGTAATACACTGGGATAATTGCTGGCCTTGTGCCAAAAATAGAAACAATTATTAACTTACGGAGTTTTTAGATCACGATAGTCTTCGGCATAAGGCTTCTGAGTTGAAATAACATCCAGGCCAACTTTGGTTTTCATTATTTCAGAGTTCAAATCCGGTCGAGATTAGCTTTGCATTTCATCCCTACAGGGTATATTATGGACCCCCGTAAGGATGAAAGGCAAAGCTATCCTCGGAGGAATTTGAACTCAGAACCTAAAAGTTAAGTCCCTTTACAATCTGAGTTCAAATCCCACCGTGATTGCTTTTGCTTTCAATTCTTACAGGATCGATAAAATAAAGTACCAGTAATATACTCGTTTTGATTTAATTGACTGTCTCCTTCCCTTCAAATTGTTGGCATTGTGTCTAAATCAGAAACCATTATTTCAACTTTTAAAGTCTGAGTTCAAATCCCGCCGAGGTTAACTTTACCTTTCATCCTTACCGGATGAAATAAAGCACCAGTAACGTACTGGGGTCTATTTAATCAACTTTCCCCACCTCCAAAATTACTGGCCCTGTGACTATACTAGAAATCATTATTTCAAGGTCTTCACGGGCGGTGAATTGGCAGTATCGGTAGAGGGTCGGACGCCATGCTTTGACGCATAGAGTTACGGCCCTTGCCATTCTGAGTTCAAATCCCGCCGAGGTTAACTTTGCCTTTCATCCTTACGGGGTCGATAAAATAAAGTACCAGTAATGTACTGGGTAATTTGCTGGCCTTGTGCCAATAGTAGAAACAATTATTTCAAGGTCTTCTTCTTTTTCGTCCTGAGACATTTTAATCACATGCCATAGTATCTTTTCATTTCAAGATCGATAGATAAACTAGCAATCCGAAATTGGAGTCTGTTATTACGTATCATTTTTGTTATACTCTCTCTTTCGCTGTTTCTCTTTCTCTCTTTTTCCGAAATCGGGTGTGATCAGAACTGAAGTGGAGTGGGCTCCTCCAGTTTTTAGTACCCGAGGTGAGATGTGTGTAGTAAATTCTTGAATTTGAATTATAGCAGTTTAGTGGAATGATGGTTTAACAAAGAAGATATCATTTCAGGAAATTTTGAAACGTGAAAAAAATACAATAAACAAAAGAAAATCAGAACATAACCCCCCCCCCCCCCAAAAAAAAAAGATAATTTTTAATGGCTAAGATAGGGGAGTAAATGAAACACCCACTGACCCCTTTTCTACGGTCTCTGAAATTGCTAGGAGAAAGAGAGGAACATAATATACTCAAGTCGAATACCTTGTCTGAATGCTCGCAATAGATTATACTCTGTAAAAGCACTACAGAGCCTAGTAGAGCTATTGATGGTGATGATTTTAAAGCCCATGATTCCCATGGGAGAAATCTTTAGTACAGGGTGAGGAAGATGAAACAATGAGGTGACTGGAAAAGGAAATTTGAGCGAGTTTAGAGGAGATTAGAAGTTGTTTTCAGAGAACAGCTTGAGGTTGAAGTATGATAGTGTAGACCGGATATATTTTACTCTCTCTCTTGTGTGTGTGGTCTGTGTATAGGAAGGTAAATGTATACGTGATCTCTTTATATGTATATATAGTATATAAAAACGTCTTTGGGGTGATATATATATATATACCCAGAGATATCCACGGTAAGTTGTGGGGTCTATTCACCTTAACATCATATGAAAAAATCAATCTGATTGGTTAGTTCTTCAGCTACCTCCAAATAAAGTCATAGAACTAAACATAATACTAATTTACTACTAATTTTGAATAAAATTATTATTGCTTTTGACAACAGCTGGTGATATGCATGTAAGTAAATTCTCCTTATCTGATAGTTTGTAACTAACCTTACATAGATCGATAACGAAGTATAGTTACGATGTATTATCATCACCTAGAAATGATCGTAAAGCAGTGAAGTACATCTCTAATGACTTGATTTTTTATTTCATTGTTTTAACTTATATATATATATATATATATATATATATATATATATATATATATATATATATATATATATATATATATATTTATTTATTAAAATAACAGATTAAAGTTTAAGCAAAGAATCGCTGCTTTCACCCTTAACGGGATCTTCTGAAACTCAAGTTTCAGAAGATCCCGTTAAGGGTGAAAGCACCGATTCTTTGCTTAAACTTTAATCTGTTATTTTAATAAATATTTGCTCTACGGTTCTTATATATTTGATATATATTTTCCTTATCGAGCCCTCTTTGGATTTTAGTCTTCAATTTTATTATTAGTACTATATATATATATATATATATATATATATATATATATATATATATATATATATATCACCCCAAAGACGTTTATAAATATATATATATATATACACAGTTGTCCCCCGGTATTCGCCGAGGTTACGGTCGTAGAGGACAGTGAAGAGTGAAAATCCGCGAATGTTTGACATAGTCCATAAAAATGCCTATAAACGACAAAATATAACGTAGAAAATAATAAAAAAAAAGTGTGAACGTCTTATGTGAAAGGGCGTCCAATATGCCGGTAAATACGGCATATTGTTATTAACAATTTAGCGTTTATTGCCACAAAACAAGCCATAAATAATCGCGCAAGATATTTACGTTTTCGCGAATATGCGTTGGTTTCCACGAAAATGTATTACGTTCTAAGGAAAATTCTGTGAATGCCGTGGGTACACTGTATACATAGACATATATATATATATATATATATATATATATATATATATATATATATATATATATATATATATATATAGTGGAAAATCAAAAGGTTATATCGAAAGTTGGTAGAGCACTCAGTCTAAAAAATGAGTTGGTTTCAGAGTTGACTCCACAACACAATTCCAGTTGAAAATGCTTTTTAGGTGAAACGCGTATGGTTCGGTAATTGTTGTGGAATCAACTTTCTCTCTCTCTCTATCCTCTCTCTCTCTCTCTCTCTCTCTCTCTCTCTCTCTCTGTCTCTCTCTCTCTCTCTCTCTCTCTCTCAATACATGTGTGTGTGTGTGTGTGTGTGTGTGTGTGTGTTCGAGCGTTTGTTAGCGTACTGTGTTTTCGACTCAACCCCCATCTTTTAAAATAGTGTTTAACTGTCTTGTTAGATATGATATCCCCAAAGGAGCACCAGTACTGTCGACAACGATTGAAACTCTAATTCCATTTCGAGAGCTGATGACTTGCGGTTGTTACGTCCCCTCTATGTTACCATTTTTGTGTCGCTTATGTACCAAACAATTTTGTCCTTTATTCACCCTTCTCCGTACATCTGTCTGTTTTTCTCCGTATATGTTGCAAATTTTGCAAACCTCTGGCCCTGGAGGCATTAATATAGCTTGCAGCTATGATAATAATTTGAATAGCATGTGCAAGTTATACAGTTTCTAATGCTGTTTTATACAACACCTGCTTATGGCATCAGACTTAAACAACCACTCATTGACTCACACATGTAATATAGTGAGCATATAAGCATTTAGAAATACGCGGTGACGAAAGAACAACATTAGCTTGGTGACTAATATTATTTTAGTCATTTACAATATTTATACACCCACGTGGTAGAGGTGTTGTTGTTGTTGAGGTGTTGGTGGTGCTGCTGGTGCTCGTCGGGGTTGCTATTATTGTTGTTGTAATAAAGGTGGTTAAACAAATTGACATTACGGCATTCGTTCTAAATCTTTTAATTCTGAGTTCAAATCCCGCTGAGTTCAACTTTATCTTTCAGCCTCCCAGGGTCGGTAAAATAAAGTACCGGGTACATACTCGGATCGATTTAATTGATTTTCTCCTCGATCAAAATTGCAGGACTTGTTATTGGATTTGTTGTTTAGACGCCAGATCATCTTCCATGATTGAATCAACGCTGTATCTATAAACAAAGACGTTCCAACTGGAACCCTCACGTCTTATATCTATAAATTCTTCTATCCAATATGTAATTTCTTCAACT
>OZ024742.1:192301356-192306356 GCA_964016885.1 Eledone cirrhosa
AAATATTTTATATAGAAATGGCTTCTACAGGATTAGAACTGTTTCATTCGGGAGAAATCATCAATACATATATACATATACATACATACATGTGTATATATATATCCCTTCATATACTGTACCGATTGTGTTGTTATTTCTGTTTACCTTGTACATATACACACACACACACACACACACACACACACACACACACACACACACACACACACACACACACACACACACACACACACACACACACACACACACACACACACACACACACACACACACACACACACACGTACAGTTAAAAAAATACTTAGCACACAACTTAATATATGTATTTATAAGTACTAACACAAACATATATATATATATACATGCATACATACATATATATATATATACATGCATACATACATATATATATATATGCATACATACATACATGTGTGTGTGTATCTACCACAAATAATATACAGGAGATATATAATTAGAGGTGGTGCGAACGAGATGGGTGGGGGTTTGAGAATAGGAAATAATTATAGAAAAAATAAGAACCTACATTAATAAAGGTAAAATTATAAAAGCTACAAAACAAAAGGAAACAACAGAATCGAAGACCCCCTCTCCCCCACACACACCTTTCCTAAATATAAGAAGAAGAAAAGGAAAACATCAGACTCCCTGCAAGAATGTATGTCATATAAATTATTATAGTAAAAGTTAAGTCAGAAATCCCAACAGGATTGAAAGGAATAGCAAACAGCATGAATGCTTGCAAATAAATATATTTGGTAATTTCTACTCATTGACTCTGCTTCAAGGAATCCTTTTGTTTTGTTTTTTTGGCGGGATGTTGTTTCAAGTTTTGGGTTTCTGTAAAAGAATTTTTAGCGAAAATGACTTCATATTTCGAATGTTTTTCTTCACGGTTTCAAAGTAGGGCACACTAGTGGAAGGAACACGTTAGAGCTAGCTGGCTTGTACTGCCTCTGGCAAGAAATAACATAGTAGTAGTAGTAGTAGTAGTAGCTGTTGTTGTTGTTGTTGTTGAATGGTGGTGGTGGTGGTAGTAGTAGTAGTAGTAGTAGTAGTAGTAGCAGCAGCAGCAGTAGCAGCAGTAGTTGTTGTTGTTGTTGTTGAATGGTGGTGGTGGTGGTGGTGGTGGTGGTGGTAGTAGTAGTAGTAATAGCGATAGATGTTATTGTTTTTTTTTATAGTTCTGGTTATGGTGTAGTGTTGTTGTAATAGTGGTGCTGTTGGTGGTAGCGGTCATGCTGTTGTTATATTGATGACGGTAGTGGTGGTGTTGGTGGTTGTGGTTGTAGTGGTGTAGTGTTGATGGTATTGGTAATGGTGATTATATTGGCCGTGTTGTTTCTGACTGTGTTGGTGGTGGTAGTGTTGAGAATTTGAGTGTAGTGGCGATGTTTGTGGTTCAGTGGTTGTTGTAATGATGGTGGTAGCAATAATAGTTGTTCTCGTGTTAGTGGTGACAGGGATGGGGCTGGCGGTGGTCTAGTTATTGGTGTTGGCACAAGAACTCGCTATTTTATTTTTGTTGGTAGTGCTGAAAGATGTGTTAGTAGCTTAGTAGTTAACACAAGGGCGGTGGATTGGCAGTATCGGTAGAGGGTCGGACGCCATGCTTTGACGCATAGAGTTACGGCCCTTTCCATTCTTAGTTCAAATCCCGCCGAGGTTAATTTTGCCTTTTATCCTTACGCGGTCGATAAAATAAAGTACCAGTAATGCACTGGATATTTGCTGGCCTTGTACCAAAAGTAGAAACAATTAATTACTTAGTGAACAATATAATACTTATATATATATATATATATACATCGGGGTCAAACATTTTCCTATATATATATATATATATATATAGGAAAATGTGTGACCCCGATGGCAGAGCTCAAGCCGTTTCGACGGCTATTTCTGGACTGGGGTCAAACATTTTCCTATTACCTACTCTACTACCCTAAGTATTGAGTACTCTGGTGCGTTATGGTCCATCTGGTTCCTTACCACACCCCCTTCGTTATATATATATATATATTTTTAAGGGTTAAACAAGATTCAATGAGTACATCAAAGAATGAGTTTTACAATAGATTGGAAGCACTCTACAAAAAATATATTCCAGAGTTATTAATATTAATTCCAAATATTAACAAAATAGGTATTCTTGTGATCAATTAAATCTGATTATACATATTTCAGAGGTACTGAATTAAATTCAACAGTACGTCCTCATCAGATAAAATAAAATGATACATGACATACCCTGACATGGTAGATGGTTAAGATTTAATCAAGGTAATGATTAACTTATGAGAAAACTCAATATTTATACCCTAATATCGAGAACATGAGAAAACGTAATACAATCAATAGAGAGAGTGTGAGTAATATATTTTAAGAAATACATGGCATCAATGTAACAGTTATAGAATTTTTTATATTTAAAAAACTACTAGAGAAATATGCGGGAGAGGAAAGCATAGAGGAAGACGTAGCTGGTGTTATAACTTATTTAGTATTTAGCTTGAGAAGACAAATGAAAGATAAATAAAGAGAGAGAGAAACAAAGGGGAGTAATTTATGCTCAAGTTTCTACATACACATATTCATATAGAGTTGGCGGTTAATTTTCAGAATATTTAATTTATGTTATTTCAGGGTAAAGAATCAAATTTTAGGTTTTAAAAGTTGATGGGTATTTGTATTAATATTATAATATAATTATGTTAAATTTCTAAAATTCATCTTTTATGAAGACAAATTTAAAGGATTTACGAAACCCGCGAAAGAAAGAAAATATACATATAATGTTCGATATCCCCACAAAGGTAATCTTTACCAAAATGACTTATAATATTGACAACAGTTTCTATAATATAATTTATGAGATATTTACAGTTATGACTATTAAAGAATTTATTGTTAAATAGTTAGAGTGCGTAAAGTATTAACAGGTCTTATAATTAAACTTAAAGAGGTCAGAGTTTTCAGCTATATATATGTGTGTATTGATCATAATATACCAACACTATAATTTATTATTTGTTCATATATTATATTAAGTAAATGATTATATAAGTTCGACCTTCCAGGGAAACCAAACACTTATAATAATGTCATTTGAGTGTTTAAATTATTTATATAAACGTAACTACGATTATGTTATTACCCTAGATAATGATATTGTACAAACTATATATAGAGATATACTAGGTATTAATGAAACGGTATACATTTAATAAAGAATAATAATTATAATCATTGTTATTAGTTTTATACAAATGTAACTACGATTATGTTATTACACTAGATAAAGATATTTGTACACACTATATATAGATATACTAGGTATTAATGAAACGATATACATTTAATAAAAAAAATAGCGATTATAATCATTGTTAGTAGTTTTACCTCTAGTTCATGGAGAAATAAACCAATATTTGTCAGCTATTATGGTTTTTTAAATATACATAAAAAAGCAAAGCGCAAATCCAACTTTCAAAATGAATAAAATATATGTATATATATATATATATAAAATATGTAAATGCATGAATAATCCACAGTTCAAATTAAAATCAGTAAATTTACAGGTTAGATATCTAAACTATATATTTAAAACAGAGACAGAAAAATAAAGATCTGAATCAAAGTTAAAAATATCCAAAAAAAAACATAGGGTATGCATATCTATCTAGTAAACAAGTTATCAAACAAGTGTCATTCATTCAAACATTAACTCCATTATAAATGATTAGAAGATAAAGCATTATTAAAGTTTTATAAACCGTTATGACTTATATGTTCAACAGTTGATGATAGACGTCGAAAATCAGGCTTGATTGCTTACTGTTTTTTCCTGACTTTTTGCGAGGCTTGGAATGTAGACAAAGCTTTATGAAGGCAGTTTGAGAATAATTCATTTTTTTTGTTAATTAAGTTTTCATAATTATTAATTATTAATAGGGTCTCGTTTGTACAGAGGCTGCAGTTAATTTATATACAAGAGTTGACATAAACTCCACTATTACAAAGCTTCATCCAAAAGATCGAGTATTTTAAATTTTTGTCTTTTAATGACCATATAAGCTGTGATAAAGAAGTCGAAGACTTCCTATTAGAATTCGAGAATGAGCATTTATGATTCGCAAATCTTGCTTTAAATGTAGAAGAAGTTGCTCCTATGTAGTTGTATGTGTTGTTATTTGTTTTTACGGTGCATTTATACACCAAATTTCTATCCAAACAATTATTTTGCAGAGGGCAATCTAGTTTATTTCTACAATTACATTTTGATTTATTATTATTTATATTAACACTATTATTAATATCATTATGATGATTTTGATTTAGAATTTTACTGTTTATTTTAGCGATGTTTTGGGCCATATTCATAGTTGTAGAATAAGATAATTTAATAGTGTGTCTATTAAATATGGAATGGTATTTATGTTGACTAGGGAATGAGTTATCCAAAGCTTTAAAGAATATATTAGCTATTGGTGTTCTTACTGCTACAGAAGCAGGGGGGTGGGGCATATAACTGATTTAGTTCTGGTTCTTTTCCCCGATTTATTCACAGTACAGGTGTTTGAATTATAATTACTAGAATTTATAGAATTTCTTTTATTATGTGCCATTATTTTTATCAGGATTAAAACTTGGACTATTATTGTCTGCTTATTCTATATTATTTTTATAACCTGCCTTTTTTAGCGCATCATTGTAATATCCTGCATTTTCATCAAATATTGCTTTATTGGCAGATATTCTATTAATGCGTTTTTGCACGCTATTTACAATTGCCTTTTTCACTGACTTAGAGTGATTGGAGTAATAACTAACGTAATTTAAGTTTCTCTCTCTCTTTATTTATCTTTCATTTGTCTTCTCAAGCTAAATACTAAATAAGTTATAACATCAGCTACGTCTTGCTCTATGCTTTCCTCTCCCGCATATTTCTCTAGTAGTTTTTTAAATATTAA
>OZ024742.1:192311356-192313856 GCA_964016885.1 Eledone cirrhosa
AAGTTTAAAAAACATTTAAACGTGTTTTTTTTAATTGTGTTTGCAATTAAATCGCGATTTAACGTCCGATTTTAAAAGTAGGGGAGGTTTGAGCCAACATCTCTGGAACCCCCTGGGGAAAACGGTGATAAATGTGTTGCCACGTAGAACAGGCAGCAATATCTCCTGCATTAGGCCTTCCTCCCGTCATGTTAACCTCCTAATTTAACAGTTGATAATAGAACACCGGAATTCAAGGTTAACACATGCCCAAGATTCCACGGAGTGAGAGAGAACCGAGGTCCTAATGATTACAAAGTGAACTCCCTAATCATGCAGCCACATTGCGTCCACTTTTGTTTAATATTCATTCATAATATAATGAGAAAAATATAAAAGTTAATAATTTCAAACAAAATATAGTTGAAAAAGGGAGAATGTCCAGACTACACTCTTGGTTCGACAGCATATATTAGTTGCCTCCCGTGGACAAGATGTCGGAAGACTTGTCACGAATAACTATCAGTAATTCACGCTGCATAAGCGATTCCACATCAGAGGGTGCTCCTTTCTCAGGCGTGGTGTCCTAGTCTCGATTTGGTGAAGAAAAAACTGTAATCCGGGCACCGAAAATATCGGATATCTCAATTTCGATCGACGTAAGAAAGAAACGGTCAGTCAATGTCTGGTATTTGGTCATTACACTGATCTTTAGATTAAATTTCTATCTCAGTTATCAGATATGCCATATGGTCTTAATTAGAATTAACATTTACAAATTTCTCGTTTCCTTTAAATCAGTGTTGAGGTTGGTTGTGGTTCTCGACAGTTGTTTTTCTATAGGTTGAACGAAGCCAACTGGAACTCAATTATAGAAAAAAAAAAAAAAAAAAATATCTCAAAATTCTATCGATTTATTCTATTTTCCAATAAAAAAAAAAATGGCATTCATTTCCTAATTCCCGAATTGCACTTCTCTTCCTTAAGTCACAGATACAATATATCAGGATGGCCTGGAAGCCACAAAGAAATGAAAACATTCACCTGACTGCAATTAATCTTGCAACGAAGAGACATATATATATATACATAGAGAGAGAGACAGACATATATATATATATACATAGAGAGAGAGACAGACATATATATACATAAAAAAAGAGAGGGAGTGATAGATATAAGCACATATAGAGAAATAAAGACAGATGAATGAGAGGCAGGGACGTAAAAAGTAAAAAAAAAAAAGTGAATGTATGAGAGAGAGAGAGAGAGAGAGAGAGAGCGAGCCCATAGCTCTTCTAATTTGTCTTTATAATTTGAGAGCTGAAGATGTTATTCATTAGGAATTAAAGAGAATTTCACCTGACACTATCTTTCAACTGTGTGTAGAATATTTTTAACGGAGAGACATGAGGTTTCACTTGAGAGATTTAGCAGCTAAATTTTCTCAGTAATTAAACATGAATTTTGAGATTAATTATACATGAATATTTTAGAAACTGATCTTTCAATAAACATGATCAAAAATAATAATGATAATAATAATAACTTCATTCATATACACAGGCATACATTATGCAAGACAAAGTGTACCGGACCAACGTTACTGCCTCTAGTACCTTTCTCCTTCTCATCATCATCATCATCATCATCATCACCACAAACCAGCATCATCATCATCATCATTAACGCCATCATCATCATCCTCATCCTCATTAGTACCATCATCAAATTCATCACCATCATCATGTTATTCACCATCAATATTATCATTGACATCCCCTCCTCCTCTTCTCCTTTATCGTCATAATCATCATCAAAATTATATGCTATCTATGACTCTTTTTTTTCTTTTCGATACTTGTTCTCTTGTCATTAATGTCTGCTGTGCCTTCATCTATTAACAGCAACATCATACCTGTTGAAATGGTGTCGCCTCCGTCTTATGTATTCTGGATTATATTAAGATGAAACAAAACTACATAAGCAATATATAGTGAATTGATATTTTTTTCCATTAGTTCATTATATCAAATTATTTTCTTCGTGGAATCGAAACGAATTGACCTCCTTCTAATTCAATTCGTCAATGAATGTTCAATTGTTCGATTAACCGAACAGTCTGTTCATAAAAATTATGTGTAAGTGACTGAGCATTCTATAGACCGCGTACCTTAATTCTTAGGGAGATCTAGCGTGACAGAGTATATTAAAAATTGGGCCTTTCAATTACAGTTTTCTTCTATCAGACGGGTACCACACCGTATCCATCTATACAATTTCACTCAAAATAAATAGTCCGACCGACCCAAAACTATGGTTAATGATATTTAGCTATGACGCCATCTAGAAGTATCGATCCCGTGACTTCATCAAATATAATTGTCTTTCTTTAATGACATTTATCGCATTGTTTTATGTAGTTAGAGCAAATAAATCATTCCTACAAATCCTATTCTCTCGATTCTATTATTCCTGGATTCTATTATTCTTTATTCTATATGGATCCAATTACATTTTA
>OZ024742.1:192326356-192331356 GCA_964016885.1 Eledone cirrhosa
TTACATACATATATGTATGTGCATATGTATGTGTACATAGATTAGTAATGAATTGAAGCTTTGAAGGAATGCAAGACGGTCATTCATCCTCTATCCCCTACTCCAACTCTTCCTCATCCTCTTCCTACTCCCCCACCCCCTTAAACAAACTTCATTCCTAGATCTGATACAACTAACAAAATGTCTGCCATGCTGTGACTATCAGTTATAAGACTTGACTTGTAAGATTACATACACAATTTGGTTGTGTTTAGACGGGATAGAAAGGGACATGACCTCATGACACTTATATGGCCTCAAAACGTTCGATATTCATTTAGATGGTAATACACATACACGCACACACACACACACACACACACACACACACACACACACACACACACACACACACACACACACACACACACACACACACACACACACACACACACACTTAGTCATACAGAGAGAGAGAGAGAGAGAGAGAGAGAGAGAGTGAGTGGGGTGAACCAGACAGGGCTTCGTTGTATTGGAATTTCGGTTTAACAAGAGAAGTCTTTTTTGATAAGAGAAGAGTAGAGGAATGTGAGAGCAAGTAAAGAAGAGGAGATAAGACAGGAAGAAAGTTTCACATAGGCGTTTTGTATATAGATATGTGCACACGCACACACATATATATATATGCACACACACACACACACACACACACACACACACACACACACACACACACCCACACACACACACACACACACACATCTATATATATATAAATATACCGAAACACAGCCACAATAAATGCTATTAACTAAAATGTATGCATTCTGAACAGCTGGCTGCAGTTGCATTACTGCAATGTGGCAAATTTATTGAATGAGCTAGATGTTGGCCAGAGACCGTTGACTTAATATCAGTATATATATATATATATATATACACACACGTATATATATATATATATATATATGTGTGTGTGTGCGTAAAAGGTAAACAAAAAGAACAACACAGTCGGTACAGTATATGGAAGGGATATATTAGGTTAACGCTTGATATGGCAGGAAGAGGGTTATATATATATATATATATATATATAACCCTCTTCCTACTATATCAAGCGTTAACCTAATATATCCCTTCCATATACTGTACCGATTGTGTTGTTATTTCTGTTTACCTTTTATACACACACACACACACACATATATATATATATATATATATATATATACATATATATATATATATATATATATATATATATATATATATATATATATATATATATATATATATATATATATATTCGGCCGCCGAAGATAAGTAAGTGACATAGTGACTACTTTAAAACTAATAGCGAATGGTCTTCTAAATGTTTTTGATTAAACATACGGTATATTGCCAAATATACTATACATACATTCATATATATATACATATATATATATATATATATATATATATATATATATATATATATAATTGTTTCTACTTTTGGCACAAGGCCAGCAATCACCCAGTACATTACTAGTGCTTTAATGGTTGAATCTTTGGAAGCCGTCAAAATGAACGTCATATTCCAGACATGTTTATGCAATGAAATTTTAATTAAAATAATATTTAATATACAATAATCTGGGTCTCTGAATATCATTATTGAGTAACACGTCGTTAGTTTAATACGTTATAATACGTTAATAACTGTAAAATAAATGTTTATAACCAGCACATGTGTTTCACTCAAAAAAGTTGGCTTCAAAATCATTGATAAATACATAGATATAAAAAAAGGAAGATAAAAATAAAGTTAAGTAATGAGGGAAGGGGTGAAGAAGAGCATCTGGCAGTATGGGAAAGTAGAGGAAAGGACTATAAATGCAATAAATGAGAGGAAAAGAAGGGGAAAAGGAATGGAAGAATAGGAGGGGCAATAGGCGAGGGTGATGGGCTTTGGGCCTAGGGTGGATCGTTGTTTGGGCTGCGTCACGCGGACAAAGCTGCAAAATTGTAAAAGCATTTCCGCGGACAATGGTCAGCGACACCCGCTGCAACAGCCACATCACCTCGCAGGGCTCCTTCCTCAGACGGGCTGCTGACGTTCCAATTTTGCAGAGGAGTTCGGCAGTACTGGGTCCGAAGATCCCTTTGACCGTTGCGAAGAAGAAGCGGCTGGACAAGACCCGGTATTTGTTTGTCTTCCTGTCCTCTGCACTGAATACAGCAAACCAGTACCGTGGTTTGTGTCAATAGCGACTAAGTTGGAGGCGGAGAACGTGTCACAATACGGTAATTTTAGGTAATATACGCCAGCTATGCCAAGATTTAGATTTTATTTAAATCAGGCAAAGATAAGGAGGGGTACGATAGCAAGGTGACTACAAAGAGCTAAAGCCATATATATTTTAGTGAGAGGTTGGGGGCACCGATGTTACTTATATATTTTGTTCTATTCCTTGCTTTCTGTGCTTACTTTGCTTTTAGTCGTATTCTGTAATTCGTATCTGTGTGTGTATATGAGCGAGTGTGTGTGCGTGTATGTGTGTATGTGTATATGAGATGTGTGTCTATGTAATTATATATATATAGAGAGAAAATTCTGGAATTCATGCTATACATAATCTGTTAAACTAGGACTGTCTGTTGAAGTTTAAATTCAGTTGTTATAGAAATTATTCCATATTTAAGTTTAATCTTCTATCAGACATATTTTGACACACAAATTACTCTAAAATGGCTGATACCAGTAGAAATAACTAAAACCTGAATAATTTCCATACTAACTAATCTATTTTTCTTTTTTCAATTTTCTTTTTCAATATCATGCAGTAAATTATTCCACAAATTCCTCTTCGGTATTGTGTAACGAACTACTCAGTAGCTTGGTAGGATTAAAGTCTCATGTGGCTTAGTCTATGCATTGCACTGCTCTTTTCTGTTGAATACCCTCGTCTAAGTACAGTTTTTTTTATAAGCATCTGATTGTAGTTGATTGTTGATTATCTCTAAATCATTTTCTTTGCCCCCCCCCCCCTCTCTCGCTCTCTCTCTCTCTCTCTTTCTCTCTACCCATATATATATATATATATATATATGTGTGTGTGTGTGTGTGTATAGCAAGAGAGTGAGAGAGAGAGTGAGGGAAAAAATGAGAGAGAGAGATACACAATTACGCACATATATACTTACGAGTATATGGATTACATGTACGTATGTAAATATATACAAACACACACTAAATAAAGGAAGGAATCAGGGAGAATATATTCCCATATACACGTTTGTGTATGTGTGTGTGTGTGTGTGTGTGTGTGTGTGTGTGTGTGTGTGTGTGTGTGTGTGTGTGTGTGTGTGTGTGTGTGTGTTTGTGTGTGTGTGTTTGTGTGTGTGTGTAGGCAGATAAAGCAGAACGATTATATGACTATGCAGATGAGAGAACATTATAAAGAAAAGAATATGAAAAGAAAACATGGAAACAGAGAGTGATAGAGAGAAAGCGATCGAGGGATTGAGAGAGTGTTAAAGAGAAAGAGGGAATGAGAGAGAGAGATGCGAGTGGGATAAAATCGCAGAGAGAAGAGACTGTTGGCAAAGGAGAAAAGAAAACTAGAAAGATATATATATATATAACAATACTTGTTAATCTATATCAATTTATCTATCTGTTTGTATATATGTCTGTATGTAAATCTCTCTCTCTCTCTCTCTCTCTATATATATATATATATATATATAGGAGAAAGTATGACCCGACGGCAGAGCTCAAACCGTTTCGACGGCTATTTCTGGACTAAATAGAAACAGCCGTCGAAACGGCTTGAGCTCTGCCGTCGGGGTCATACTTTCTCCTATTACCCACACTACTACCCTAAGTATTGAGTACTCTTGTGCGTTATGGTCCATCTGGTTCCTTACCACAACTCCTTCGTTATATATATATATATATATATATATATATATATATATATATATATATATATAGTTACCGCGGCTGTTGGAAAATCATTTTCTACGATCTCGGTTTTTCTCAATTACTCACTCAATCAGAAATAGTTTGAAAATATACGAGAGCCAATCATTCTCAGTGTGCTAATAAAAAATATATATTTCTAATGAAGCGATTGTACGGAGATTTTTCACGAACCCAATGGGTTACTGCAAGTGCAGTCTGAACTAATAAATGCTATTCGAAATCTGCTAGTTACAGTGGCAGCATAAGTGTAACTAATCATATATATATATATATATATATATATATATATATATATATATATATATATATATATATATATATATATATATATATTAGAAAGTGACTTTTTTTTATCTTTTTTCTTTTTTTTTTCACAAAATGAAGAAAAAAAACGAGATGTCCTGCAAAGTATAAGGAAAAAAGATGAAATCGAAAATGCAACTGGAGTTTTTTTTTTTAAATATATATACATTTATTTGGTTCCTTTACCGGTTTCGCAGTACTTGTGCTTTTCAAAAGTAGAATTGAGATGGAGGGTTTGTGGTTTTCCTTATATATATATATGATTTGAATTCAGAACGCAGAGATCCGGAACAAATAGCCACCGCTCTAACCAGCCGGATGGTTGGAACAGGTACAAGAGTACAAGAGTAATATATATATATATATATATATATATATATATATATATATATATATATATATATATATATATATATATATATATATATATACGATATTAACAAATGGAAACTATATTTATAAAACCATATTTATTTCATTATACATATTTCAGGGATACCACATTAAATGGTATGCCTTCATCAGACAAAATACAATATATAACAGTTTTACAAATAGGTTTGACGTACCCTTTAAAATACAACCATTACTTTTGGAGGCTGTCTGGATAGTGATTTGTTTATATAATAAGTCATAGTGTTAAGCGCAATTAGAAAAAGACGGAGAGAAAGAAAGAGAAAAGAACAAAGACAGAGAGAGAGAAAGAAAAGAGAAAGAAAACCTGGAGAAATATCGGAGAGAGAGAGAA
>OZ024742.1:192336356-192348856 GCA_964016885.1 Eledone cirrhosa
GCAGGTTAACTTTACCTTTCATCCGTACGGAGTCGATAGAATAAAGCACCGGTAATGCATTGGAGTAATTATTGGCATTGTGCCAAAAGTAGAAACATTGTTAAGTAACATATGCAAAACCATAATGCATGTGTCTATGAGCATGTGTCTAGGTGCATTTTTTTGCTGTTTAATCAGGCAAAAATTGCAGAGCCCATGATCAGTTTCAGGGCTTCTATGACTGGTGAGAGAAAGGCGAAAGGCATAATAAACTCAAACACGTTGCCCGAATAATTGCAATAAAATATACTCCGCCAAAGGCACTTAAAAGTCACGTAGTTTAACTCTTTTCTGGTCGTATTTCTATTGAAATTAACGAAACTGTCAATTAATGAAACGTTTGAGGGATTTATTAAAATTCTTAATTATTTCATTACTAATATAGTAACTTGATATAATGTTTCAATAGAAAATAATGTTGGGAGATTTTGATTTAAATAGGAACACTTTAAAATGGGTAGTTTTGTTTCACAGTGTCAGAGCTAAGTATGGCCGGGTTCATTTCCTAAGAGGTAAACCAGGCAACACATATTGTGAACGAAATGCCTTTGTGTTATGATTTTGCTAACAAGATGTGCACTAGAGTTGCACATTGTTAAAATGCAGCTATTAGTTTATTCTGTAATGTTAGTATCGTTAGTAAATTACATTTACTAATGGCTGACTGCATCTAAGTGCAGCAAAGCTATCATGTGACTATTATCGTGTCTCGATAGTATGAGGAATATTTAATGGTTAATTAAATACATGGCACCGTTGTCAGTAATCTTCAAATATTTTCAGGTGCAGCATTCTATAATCATCATCATCATCATCGTCATCATTAGTATCATCAACGTCGGCATTACCATCTTTATCGTCATCATCATCATCGTCATCATAGTCATCGGAATGGCCGTTATCATCATCATCATTATAACCACCAATAGCATCATCATTTCCTCCACCATCACCATCATCATCATCATCGCCTTCAACACCGTCATCATTGTAACTGTCATCTTCTTTGTTTGTTTGTCTGTTTTTTGTTTCTATTTTTATTTTGTTGTTGTTATTTTTGTTTCCTTTTCTTCCTCACATTCCAATCCCCACCACCTTGTGACGTCATCACTAATCCTTTCTTTCATTGTTCTATTTTCAGTATATTGGTACTCTCGACGTACCCAGACCCAGCAGTCGGGTAGAGATTGTAGCTGCTATGAGAAGAATTCGGGTGAGTAACAATAACAATAACAACAATTAAAAAAAAAAGTCATAATGGTTTCTGATTTAGGCACGAGGCCAGCAATTCTGGTGGAAGTGGAACAGTCGATTATATCACACACCCCCTCTCCCTCACTAGTATTTAACTGGTACCGTATTTATATACTCCACAACGAGCCATAATTAAATGCCACAAAGCACCTTTGTCCAATACTAACAATTCAACCAACATAATAGTAATTGTTTCTACTTTAGGCACAAGGCCAGCAATTACCCCAGTGCATTACTGGTACTTTATTTTATCGACCCCGTAAGGATGAAAGGCAAAGTCAACCTCGGCGGGATTTGAACTCAGATCGTAAAGGGACGTAACTATGCTGGAAAGCATGGCGTCCGAGCCTCCACCGATAACATAATAGTAATAATAATTGTTTCTACATTAGGCACAAGGCCAGCAATAATCCAGTGTATTACTGGTACTTTATTTTATCGACCCCGTAAGGATGAAAGGCAAAGTCAACCTCGGCGGGATTTGAACTCAGTAATAATAATGTTTCTACTTTAGGCACAAAGGCCAGCGATTTGAAGGGAAGGGGGTCAGTCGATTAAGTCAATCCCAGTGCATTACTGGTACTTTATTTTATAAACCCCGTAAGGATGAAAGGTAGAGCTAACCTCGGCGTGATTTGAACTCAGAACGTAAAGGAATAATAACAATGGTTTCTCATATAGGCACAAGGCCAGCAATTTTGGGGGAGGGGAAAGTCGATTAAATCGACCCCAGTGCGTGACTGGTACTTTATTTTATCGACCCCGTAAGGATGAAAGGCAAAGTTAACCTCGGCGGGATTTGAACTCAGATCGTAAAGGGCAACAACTCTATACTGCAAAACATGGTGTCTGACGCTCTACTGTAACTGCCAATCCCCCATGATAATAATTATAGCAATGATGATGATGAGAAAGATTGCTAAAAAAAATAATTACCCTTTTCTATTATAATATGCGCGACAAGCTAAGAGTGCAAACCCGAATGATGTAGGTAGATAAGCATGTAATACATATATGTTCATATGTTCAGTTTTCATGTATCATGTATTCAACGTAACCTTTTGGGAGACGATGCGATTAATTGTGTACCTAATTCGAGACATTGTTTTACTTCCTAAATTTCCCCGAAATAGTTGTTAAATATCAGTTTTAGATTGTTTCCTTTTTTTCTAACTTCATAACAAAGAATTTCAATTTTGTTTTTCTTTTAAGATAGTGTATTCTCATAGATTGTGCATTTAGATCCAACCGAAAGAGCCTGGATGACTCTTCAGAGGTTTCAAAGTCACGACGATCTCTCTAGTGCTGATTACGCGATAAAATACACCCACTGGTGCGTGTGATTGCATGTAAGCAAATTGCTGGCAATCGGTTCGTCCGAGCGAATCACCAGATTCGTTTGAGTGTCCGAGTGGATGTCTTGTACTCTAATTGTCCTGCACTTTGCACTTTGAGTACAAATCCCACCGATCACCCCCACCACCATATATATATATACGTGTGTATTTTTTGTGGGGGTTCGTGTGCGTATGTATATTATATATATATATATATATATATATATATATATATATATATATATATATATATATATATATATGTGTGTGTGTGTGTGTGTGTGTGTGTGTGTGTGTGTGTGTGTGTGTGTGTGTGTGTGTGTGTGTGTGTGTTTAGATCCAAGAGAAAGAGTCTGGAGTATTCTTCAGAGATTTCAAAGTCACGGTGACACTAGTGCTGATGACACGATAAAATACATTCGGTAGTGCGTGTAATTGTATGTAAACAAATTGTAGGCAATCGGTCCACCCGAGCACTTAGTAGAATGCAGGGGCTCCCGGCTCATCTGGGTCATCAGGACCTTCGCTTAAATACAAACAAAGTCTGCCATCGATATATCCAGCTCTTACTAGCCGGGAAATGTTAATCTACGATGATGAGGAGGTGGAAGATGATCCCATGTACGTGAGCGTAACCGAATAGTTTAGACTTTCGCTTATGAGGTCCCCGGCTCAAACAAAAGGATTGGTATTTTGAGCAAGTATCATTTAACGCCATCTCTGGTGGACACAAGTCATTTGAGTTAAATTAGTTTGAGGGAAACTGTGAAAGTCCATTAGATGAATTTCAACAGCTTTGTCATTTATTGCGTCATTCTGTTTCAGTCTGAGAATTACATTAGGAGTACACGTGTCTGTGACATATTAAGCCATTCTTCTTCTTCTACTTCTTCCTGAGAATTACATTAAGAATACACTTGTTTATGAAATATTAAACTCTTCTTCTTCTTCTTCTTCTTTTTCTTCTTCTTCTTCTTCTTCTTCTTCTTCTCCACCTTCTTCAGTAAGACATATATTTTTAAGAGTCGACCGTACAACAGATCAAACGACACTCATTGTCGAAACTGACGAAGTTCCCATCATTAATGCGTCGTAGTGTTATTATTTCCTACATTCAAAAAGAAAATGAATGCTAAATAGAGCTACGTTAGTTTGTGGTTGTTTCTTTCCCGCTACGTTCCTATTAAATGGCTTCAATCCCTTTTCAAGCTACAATGACCTCAAGAGGTTTGTATTTATATCCACATTCCCTAGTGTTAAACAAAACATATCGCAGAAGGTGTTTTTTTTCCCATACATTTCAACTCAAACAGTGTGTACTTAGAAACATCATTCTTTGGAGAAACCCAACTGAGTACAAAGTGTATATTGTTCCTTGGTTCTTTGGAAAGAAGCCTTATGATACTTGTCATGCTGGGACATCACTGTGGGATAAAGTCTGCGAATCACCAGATTCGTTTGAGCGGCCGACTATATGTCTTGCGCTCTAAGTTTCCTGCTCTCTGCACTTTGAGTTCAAATCCGGCCGATCATCCCACCCCATATACATTTGTATATAATTTTGTCGGCGTTCGTGTGCGTATGTATTGTGTTTAGTATATTTATATATATATATATATATATATATACGTAAATAAGACCGTTGTTACTCCAACTAGCCTACTCACGTTCAGCAAAAACCCTAAACTGAACGCTAACCTGTAGCCAAGCTTTCTGAAATACAATCAGCCACTCCTTGGGTGGTACTTTATTTATCGACACCCCGAAGATGCGAAAGGCAATGTTGAGCACAGAGAGCCGGGGCAAATATCTATGGATTTTACTCTATTCTTCAACGTCGCTGACAATCTGTCGCCAATAAATTCTGGTGTATTCAACCCTTTCTCAATAATTTCCCTTCTTTTCCTTTCTTCATTCTTTCACTAATACAACTTTCACTTTTCCCCCTTCTCTTAGCTCCTCCTCATTGAGTTATTCTAAAGATTATTGTAACATTATGCATGTATTACCGTTACCTTTGCGCGACATTTTGTGTTTTCTTACTACTTACCACTTATAACTACCTCGCGTTGCAGATCTGTGGGGTCGATGGGGTTACAACAACTGTAAAAGGCTCCATTACATTATGACGTGAACTAAAGCTTGCTTGGGAAGCACCTAGACTATAAACAAATAAATACTTAGAGTGACTCGGGAGTATATGGTTTCAGTCTCTATGAGCTGCAGGTGTAGAGAATTCGGGAAGAAAGGAATGTTAAAACAGAGAACAGAAATATATTTGTAAAAAAATAAGAAAGAAAATATAGTTAATGGAAGATGAAAAACACTATATATGTTTATATAAATATATATATATATATATATATATATATATATATATATATATATATATATATATATATATATATATATATATATATATATATATATATATATATATATATATGCGCGTGTGTGTGTGTCTGTCTGTGTGTGTTTGTGTGGGTGTATATGTGTGTGTATATATATATACACTCACACAAAAATTCCTGTGTAAGTGTTCGTTTAACACCTGCTGAGTTCACATGGGATTCCATGAAAAGGTTTGCTAAAGGACCTTGAATATATTTCATCAAATGATATTTAATATAGATAGAAGTGTCTTTGTTTATACAAACTTTATATATATGTATGAGATATACTTTTCTTACATTTTACAAATTAAATATTGAATGAATTCTTGGTTCATATTTTCCCAAATTGTTTTTATTTTTTATTTTTGAATGTGCAAAATTTTGTCCCCTAACCATATTCTACAATTCATTGCTGGGTAGGATTTATCAATATTCACCATTAAAAAGATTGTTAAACATGTCCTTATCTTCCATATTCTTTAATAATAACTGTGATACTTCTATTCCACACTTCAGACATATTGGTGCCGGTTTTCCAGGTTTAAACACACACACACATATATATATATGTATATATATTGTTATACTTGGGGAGGGTCATATTTGTGTAATATTGCCAGAATTAATAACAGAACACACTCACTGTTTGGTTGGTTTTTATATATATAGAGAGAGAGAGATGGATGTGTATATTGCCCACTGAGATTAACCACGACCTAGAGCAAAAAGCGAACTGACAACCAAATACAATAGACTTTCCAGAGATTTATCTCAGCTTGAGAGAGAAATCTAACAGAATTCATATACATTTATTCCGTATATGAATAAATATAAATTACTTGAACAGGCGTAAAGATGGTATTACACGGTAAATATACGAATGAAAATCAAGGCTTGAATTCTACTAAATGTTTCGAACTTGCATATGCTTATAGTTTTTCTTATTAGAGATTATGTAGAGATTGTTGGGGAGCAAGAGTTAAGCCATCGGAAAGTGTATTGGCGACACAATTTCGATTCCGGTCGAAGTCATTGAATTTCACTGGATGTCACTAATCCTTTATTAGTCGTATAAAACTTCAGCATTTCCAAAGACTCGGATAAATGATTCCAATTTCAGTTTGTTGTTATTGATTTGTTACTTAAGTGAAAGGCTAAAAGGTTAGAGTGAATGGAAAATATTATTGTACCCCAACTAAAAGTCATTTATCCTGAGCTTGCCTCTGTCACGCTTCAATTATCTGGCAGCAAAGCAAGGCTGATTGTACTAGCGAGGTGAAACGTTACGAGAACCCGAGGAAATATTTAGTAATCTAAAGTATCGGGTTCAAACTTTCTTATCATTGAAAGCGACCAACATTCTTGGGCGAAAGCCAATCAACGGAGGAACGAACACTTCGTTGTGTGTTTTAAATATATATATAATTCACTGAAAGTCACAATGAAAATGTGTGGAAAATAGATTTCAACGATACGGTGAAAATAGCTGAGGAATTTAGATTGTAAAACTTATATGATACACGTTAATATGAGAGGATGAATATAGAACGTGATAAGTTTGCAGAGTCGTTAGAGCTGAGGATATAATAGCGTAATATATTCGTTCCTGCAATCCGAGTTCAAATCTCATCAAGTTTAACTTTGCTTTTCATCCTTTCGGGCTCAGTAAAAATAAAAGTAAAGAGTGACCGAGCAGTACCGGGATCAATTTTTCTTTCGTTCTTTCTCCACGACTTTCTTTTTCTCAGGCTCTGCTGCACTTCGGGTTGAGGAGGATAAACTCTCCAAATAACGGTCGCGCTCCGACAAGTTTGCGGTCGAGCCCGTAACAGAGGAGTCTTCTGGTGTCCTTGGTCCTAGGACCACCTCCCTACTCAAAACCATAGGCAGGGAGTTGGCTACCCGGAAGTTTGAGCTTCGCGAGCTGGAATCACTATTCCAATGCGTTTCCCACACCATCGTCCGGGGAAACGCCTTATCTATTCCGTCCGCCGGGACTGCGGGGTGGCCTGCACGTGGACCCCCATTTGCTTATAGATGGTGATAGATGGTGAGAGCGAGAAAGACAAAGGCAGTGACAATGGGAATTTGATTCCATTATGTTCAGACAGGGCGGTGAATTGGCAGTATCAGTAGTTGGTTGTACGCCCTGCTTTCTAGCATAGTTACGTCCCTTTACGGTTTGAGTTCAAATCCTGTCGAGGTTAACTTTGCCTTTCATCCTTACGGGGTCGATAAAATAAAGTACCAGTAATGTACTGGGTAATTGCTGGCCTTTTGCCTAAAGTAGAAACAATTATGTTCAGACATAATATGTATATATATATTTATTTACCACGACAGTATAACAACTATTTGCGATCTAGATAATTGAAATTATATATTTTCTCCCTATAAACATCATAAATTTAGACATCGGTTGTGGCTAGACAGAGAGATAGATGGGCTCCACCAGGTATTAAAATGCCCTGGACATGGTGTATGCCACGGCGGATTAAAACATTTGTATTTTTTCTTCTTTCTTAAATACGTGGCAAAGAGTTTTTATTGGAGAATTAGGGGTTAGAGAAAAATAAATTTACTTTTTTCTATTTATTTCTGGTGTGTAGATGAATGGGGAAAGATATTAATGTTTTGTTGGTTTATAAATATATAGACATTTAGTTGCCTTCCGTTGTCGCGTCAGTCTTATCTACCTAGAGATTTTCAAAGAGATGTGTGTATGTGTATACATACATATATATATATATATATACATATATATATATATATATATATATATATATATATATATATATATATATATATATATATATATATATATATATAAACACACATACATACATATCTATATCTATCTATCTATCTATATATACATGGGAGAGGGGGGGGGGGGGTAAGTAATAACCAATACGTGACTGCGTTCCAGGTGGTAAGAAGTCGGTTAGTGGCAGAACTGATAAGAGTTTCTTTGGAAGTGTCAGAATAAAAACACAGACAGACTCTATGTAGGCATCCAGAATCTTCTAGAGAAGATATAGTGAAAACAGATGTAACGTTTATTGCATACCTCCATACAAATATAAACTACCATCAGCCTGATGAATACCATCGCCACTGCCGTCTCTTTGTCTGTCGTTAACACCAGCAGCATAACCCTATCACTATCATTATCGTAATAGCCTCTTATTGCCACAGCACCAACCATCACCAGAGGGTCATAAAATGGGTACTTGGCTTGCTAGTAATTGTAGCCAAAGACACTTCTGTCATGGAGAAAAGACGGATAAACCGCATAATGCAGTTTTAGAAATTATTAGAAATGAGAGGATAGGCCCGAGAGACAATAGAAAGATTTCTGAATTTAATTATCAATAAGTAGTAAGTTGGTAGTGTGTTTTCGTCCCGTAAAGCTTATATATATATATATATATATATATATATATATATATATATATATATATATATAACGAAGGAAATGTGGTAAGGAACCAAGTGGACCATAACGCACCAAAGTACTCAATACTTAGGGTAGTAGAGTGGGTAATAGGAACGACGGCTAATTCTGGTCCAGAATTAGCTGTCGAAACGGCTTGAGCTCAGCCGTCGGGGTCCTACTCGTTCCTATATATATATATATATATATATATATATATATATATATATATATATATATAAGCTTGTTTGTGTTTTTGCTGGTTCGTCCGCAGACTTGATGTGATTTTTGTGTTAACACTGGTCTGAGGATCAGGTAGTATTGGAGTTTGGTCTGGGGGTGCCATTCCATATCACGAGCCAGCTGCTTGGGAAACATTTGTGACCAGAATTAAGCAATACATCTCCTATGTAACATCTCCACATTCGTCAAGTATGACATTTGTAGGGAATTGTAGAAAAAAAAAATTCTACAAAGTTCATACTTGATGAATATATATATACGAGGTGTGTCAGAAAAGTTCCAGGACTGATGTCACAAAAGATTTGTTTCAAACCCAAACTTCCCACTAAGAGTTTTCTCATTCAAAGTAATCACCCTGGAGTCTAATGCACTTTTTCATCCTTTTCTGCCACGCTTGCATGAACCCCTGGAAGTATTCTTCCGGGATCCTCCGCAGTTCCGTCGTCACGGCCTTTTTGATGTTGTCCACGTCTTCAAAACGGGTCCCTTCCGGGTCGTACTCGAAGATCCATGACTCACCGGTGATGACTGTCCCTAGCAAGTCTGGTTCGGTTTCAAGACGTTCGAAGATGTCCTGGCACACTTGCATGCGTCGACCCTTCTGGTCATAGTTCAGCAGTTTTGGCACCAACTTCGCGCAGACTTTCCGCATGTCCAAATCTTCAGTGAGAATCTTCCAGACGCTGTCCCGATTCATGCCCAGCTCATTTGCCATCAGTCGAACAGTCAGCCGACGATCGCTACGCGCCATCTGCCTGACGCGCTCAACGTTGACCTCAGTCCTGGTTGTTGAGGGCCCTTCCGCTCCTGAGGTCATCTTGCACCACTCAAAAACACGTGAGCGTGACATCGTCTCATCTCCATACACTTGCTGCAACAATCCCAGTGCTTCTGACGGAGTTTTCCCCAACTGTACCAGAAACTTCAAGTTTGTTCGTTGCTCTGTGCTCATTGCTTGACGACCTGAAACAGAGGACATGTATATAAAATTATGAAGAAAAAAGTTTGATCGCTGCAGAGAGCTAAGATTACAGTTACATACTCCATGGGGATTACTTTGAAGGAGAAAACTCTTAGTGTGAAGTTTGGGTTTGAAATAAATCTTTTGTGACATCAGTCCTGGAACTTTTCTGACACACCTCGTATATATATATATACATATAGAATTTATCGATGTGCTATTCGGACGATAGCAACGCAGTTTATGTCACGTATCCTGGAATTCATTGTTTCAGTATAGCCTATAATGATTTGATTTTGAAAAGGTTGGGAATAGAAGACGAAGGCAACGTGGTAACCACATACAGATGACAACAAACAAACACACACAATATATATATATATTAAAGGACGATCGACTTTCGTCAAATCGGACCGAGGGAACAATGTTTCCGTTGGTCTTTCAAATTGCTAATACTATCTATCGGTCGCAACTCCAGGTAGAAGGAGCAACGTGAAATAAAGTGTCTTGCTCAAGGACATAACGCATCGCCTGGTCCAGGAATCGAACTCACAAACTTACGATTGTGAATCCAATTCTCTAACCACTCAGCCACACGCCTTCACTATATATATATATATATATATATATATATATATATATATATATATATATATATATATATATATATATATATATATATATATATATATATATATATATATATATATAATATATATATATATATATATATATATATATATATATATATATATATATATATATATATATATATATATATATATATATATATATATATATATATATATATATATATATATATATATATATATATATATATATATATATATATATATATATATATATATATATATATATATATATATATATATATATATATATATATATATATATATATATATATATATATATATATATATATAATATATATATATATATATATATATATATATATATATATATATATATATATATATATATATATATATATATATATATATATATATATATATATAATATATATATATATATATATATATATATATATATATATATATATATATATATATATATATATATATATATATATATATATATATATATATATATATATATATATATATATATATATATATATATATATATATATATATATATATATATATATATATATATATATATATATATATATATATATATATATATATATATATATATATATATATATATATATATATATATATACGTGTAAGTTTATCCCGGGTTCAATCGGGGGTAAACACAGTAAGTAAGGTACTGAATACATAACAGAGAATAAACATTTGATATAGAAATGGCTTTTACATGACTAGAACTCTTTCATTCAGGAGAAATCCTCCAAAATGAAACAGCTCTAGTCCTGAAGAAGTCATTTCTATATCCTGTAGAACCCACATCTGTACTACTGAAAATAATCACTTTGTATCATAATTCGGTGATAGAATATACTAAAATGTCTTATTACCTTCTATTACTTTTGGATTGGCAGTATCGGTAGAGGGTCGGACGCCATGCTTTCCAACATAGTTACGTCCCTTTACGATCTGAGTTCAAATCCCGCCGAGGTTGACTTTGCCTTTCATCCTTACGGGGTCGATAAAATAAAGTAACAGTAATGTACTGGGTAATTGCTGGCCTTGTGCCTAAAGTAGAAACAATTACTTTCTATTAAACAGCCTCAGCAACAAAATGATTCCTGTGGTGGTCTCTCTGAGACTCGGATTTAGGTAATGTAACACAGATACCAAACTTGGTTCAGTAATATGTGGCGATGAACACTATTCTGTTATGAAAGCAGGGAACTACGAGAAGACACTAGAACAAGTATATATGAATATATGTATATCTAACTCAATTTTAGAGATATTAAACTCACATTAAATTATAGATTGTTCTTGTTTTCCGTTTGATATTCATGGTCTGATTTTATTGTAAATTTCTAACCAGATGAAATTTTACGTGCTGATTACTGATGTCACATTACCCCCCCCCCCCTCTTTTTTTTTGAGAAAGAAATAAAAAAATTTACAGCTCTTTAAATACTGAATTTTTAAACTAATTTGAGTCAAATAGATTTATCCACACTTTACACATCACCTATAACAAAAGAGATCTATTTTATGGAGAAAACTACAAGAAATTCAAACCATGTGTGTTAACACCTTCGTTACCATATTTCTAATGAATGACACAGCTTATGTGTTTCAATATCTTCTTAAATAAGCATAAATTTTCAGAGGAAGTTAATAATGCAATTACATTTCACATTATTAAATTGCTGTTCGGAAGATAATTCAATAAATGTTCTCATATTAATTATTATAGCTTTTTAAATGAAGATGAACACTTTAAAATGGGCAATTTGCTATCATGAAACTAGTGGCAATTTTAGGCAGTTTGGTATCAAATTATTAAATGGAAAATAGGCCTTGGTAGCAGTTTTGTTGTAACGGAGAGGGAAAAGGCTTGAACGGAAGAAAAAAAAAACGTAAAGACTTGAGCTAAAAATAAAACAATTCTAAAAACTCGAATCAAAATTACATTAGACTTATCTTCGACTTTACATTGTTCACTACTACATAACAAGAACAAAATTATATATTTGTGTGTGGTTTGTATATATGTGATTATCTGGCAGTTGTTTTGCACGGTATTACTTTCGGTCTACGCAGGGGTAAATTATTACATTAACTTTTTCACTACTCTATAACAAAATTAGTAACATGAACAATATCATCATCACCACCACCACCACCACCACCACCGCCACCAATAGT
>OZ024742.1:192356356-192363856 GCA_964016885.1 Eledone cirrhosa
ACATATACTCGATCGGGTTCCGAGTAGTTTCCATTTACCAAACTTCACACAAATTATTTGTCAGTCCCACGCTTCTACAGAACTAACTTGATCATGCAGTTAGATAGAACTCTAAACTGCGTGGTTCTGAATCGAAATTCTAAATCACACAAATATTGCTGTACTATTTTTCTTTCGTATAAAATAGTTTATTTATCTGTGACCTAGTTCTAAGGCTGCCAAAATATTTGCTTGTTGTGTAGAAAAGTCCGTTCATTATATTGGAACAAAGGAAACATCTTTTTATTCGTCATTCCATTGCTGATACTGTCTGCTGGGTGCAGCTTCTTGCTAAATCGCCAACACTTTTCTGGTGATAAAATGCAGAAGGTACAGAGCTCGAACAGATATTGTAGTACATTCTATCCAGCGCTTTGAAATCATTAGGTCCCGGGTTCGATCTATTTCCTTTATATCTTGGGTAAATATCATTTACCATAGCCTCAGGTCAGCACATGACATGGGAGGGAAATTGGGTGGATGGAAACTGTTTGGAAGACCACCCTATACATTCCTTTTGTAATTCCAAGAGCCAGCCTTGTCACTCTCAAAATGATATAATAATATATACAATGGAATGCTAAAAGCTACAATCAATGTATTTTCACTGTGACAACTCAAATATCTGGACGGTTAGAGAAATATTATCTTCCTGGAAGTAATAAGTAACTGACAATATACTTTTATGCCATAGTTTTTCTCAATGCAAAGTGGTGCCCAGTGAAGAAATAACCCACTTTTGTCATAACCCAACCACTTTTAATTGTTTGACAGAGACCCAAGGGGGTCCCTGTTGCCTCGTACGAGGGATTTAGTCACACAAGGGTATACGACATATTTAAGCATGCCGAAGATATTTGACACTCTGAGTTTTCTATTAGTGTATGAATGTGTGTGTGTGTGTATATACATCATATTTACATGCCTTTGCCTTCTTGTTTGCATGTCTAAGCATGTATATATATATATGTGTCTGTGTGTGTGTGTGTGTGTGTGTGTGTGTGTGTGTGTGTGTGTGTGTGTGTCTGCGTGTAACACCCGCCCTACACCTAATGGTTGTCGAGATGGAATGACAAGTGCTGTAAGTAGTAGCATGGAAGATAATCACCGGAAGTATTCGCAAGATGTCACCGATACAGGGCTATATTTCCGCACGCGACGGCACCACGCCAACTGCAATATGTATATTATCATTATTCCATCACACTTTTATCTCATACTAAATGAATATTTCATTATTTACTGTTTATGAGATTATATATATATATATATATATATATATATATATATATATATATATATATATATATATATATATGTACGTGTGTGACAGAAAGTGAGTGGGTTTGTGACGAAGGTTGTTGATGCTGTTGTTACGGCGTAGGTTTCTATGATTTTACATAACATGGGAGTAGTTTCCTATTATGGTAGGGGACCCCTAATCCTAACATGTAACAGTAGGTGTGATTTGAACGTTCCAGAGGTAACTGAATTATTAGCTCGTTGTTCTGAAGACTCGACTAAATATTACTAAAGAATAGAACTGAAGATCACGATATAATGGTTTCTTATATAGACACAAGGCCAGTTATTTTGTGGGAGGGGAAAGTCGATTAAAATCGATCCCAGTGCGTGACTGCTACTTTATTTTATCGACCCCGTAAGGATGAAAGGCAAAGTTAACCTCGGCGGGATTTGAACTCAGATCACAACCACTACTCACAACCACTATCTCTTTTTCTCTATCTTCCTATCTCTCTATTTATGAAGGTTCCAGGATAAAAAAAACCCGAATCTCGGGAACGCGTGCCCCGATTTACACGAAACTTGTTTTATTTCATTTGTATACACATTTCAGGGGCAATTTCCTTTCAAAGTATTTTCCAACTATGTACCGTTTTGGCTGTATTAAATTACAGATAAGCATACAATCACGGAGTTTTAGTAGTATATAGATATATGCTGCGCTCTATGCTATTAAATAGTTCGTTACTACATTTTTAATGATTTTAAAATCATTATTTATATGACCAAGAATTAGGAGGGACTTAGTGCTATATCTTATTATTTATCTATTGTTTGAAGCATAATTTAACAAGAGTTTTATATAAACTTATGATGGAAGGTTTATATAAATATAATCACTTCAAATAACAGTTATTCATCATATGGCATGAAAGGGTTTCAGGTAGTTTAGTATCAAAGGGTTGAAATAACTAAATATTATGTCTCAGTATTTCATAATGGATAATTGCAATAATCATTTAAAAGCCGTATCTCCGTATATAATGTTCATTACAAAATCATAATAGGTTTATTGTATTTTGTATTATCATGGTTTCTCTAATTATTAAACGCAATAAGGAAACCTTGGCAATACAGAACTAGTATTACAAGATAGAAACGAACAGAGTCCATATCTTTATAGATTCATATCTAAAAGTAATATATACTTTGTTCTTTGAAATATAGCCAAACATAGGTTACACGGACATTATCTATTCAAATTGTGTATCATCTGAACAAGATATCAAAATCCTGTGGAAATATATGCACAGGCATGGCTTTGTGGTTAAGGAGGTTGCATTGGAACTACATAATTTCAGGTTCACTCCAACGGAGTGACACATTGTGAATGCCTTTTTACTATAGCCTTGTGAGTGATATTTTTTAGACTGAAACTGCGAGGAAATCCGTCATATATATATATATATATATATATATATATATATATATATATATATATATATATATATATATATATATATATACAGAGAGAGAGAGAGATTTGTGTCACTGTCTGCTCTTAGGTTTACTGTTTGTTGCATATATCTAATAACTTAGCTGTTGGACAAAAGGAAATCTATAAAATAACTGTAATCTGAGTTTTTCGAATATTACTAATAACATTCGATTCGTTTGCAATTATGTAAAATTGAGGCTTGTTTGCATAATTGCAAACGAATCGAATGTTATTATTAATAAACTCAGATTACATTTATTGTATTCAGCTATGTAGAACGAAATTTTTCTTTTTTATATGAAATAACTACTAAACCTAAAATAATAAGTATGACAAATGAATAAAATAATTTTCATTTGCCACACTGTGTAACTTTAACTAGATTGTAGCTGCTCTCATTTTTTTTTCTTTGTATATAATGGTTAAAAATGAATTTGAATTACTGAAGAACATATAAAAAGGTTCTTTTACGTGACTTTTATTTCAAATTATGAAGAGTTAATTGTTAATTGGTCTATTAGTTTTATTTTTGTTGAAAATTTAAACAGTGTTAAACTAATTGTAACATAGAAATTAGTCATATGCCAATGCATTTAAAAGTTTTGCAAAATCAGAGGCGTTTTTTTAAAAGTAGTCGAGTCTGTTATTATTACAACGTCTATAAAGAGAAAGCGAGCATCATTGGTAATGGAAATGAGATTTTACAGCATCTGACTCCTTGTGAAAAGGGATCAAAGATTTCGACAAACGTACATCACTGGAAAACTTATTAAATAAAAAACCTCAATAAGCGTTCTATTTTTTATTATTTTTTACGTAATTATATTTAGTAAGGTTTCCATTATTCATTCATCAATCTTTATCAATTCTCTTCTGTTTCCATTTATCCTATTGGTATGCTGGTATATTAACACCGACTGTTTCTCACGTTTTCATTAAGACACAAGAAAAAATCTTTCTCAAAAGCACTAGTGTTGTGTCTCGCCCAAGGATATATATCAGAACGGTGGGGAAGGAGATGGAAGTCAGAATCTCTTTACATTTTGAGTTCAAATTCTGCTGAAGTTAGCTATGATTTGTGGATTGACAGAATCGGTAGGGCGTTGGACAACATGCTTTGTGGCACATAGTTACGTCCCTTTACGTTCTGAGTTCAATTCCTGTCGAGGCTAGCTTTGACTTTCATCCTTATGAGGTCGATAAAAAAGTACCAGTAATACACCGAGATCGATTTAATCGACTTTCCACTTCCACAAAATTGCTGGCCTTGTGCCTAAATCAGAAACGATCATTATGTAGAGCAATATATTATAGACGATAAATTTTTCAGATGTTTAATTAACGGAACAGCTTGATAGTGAAATTAAAGTATAAGTGAAATGTATGTGCAAGGCCACTTTTACCTGGAATTTGGTTCTCAGAGAGATTCCGCGTGGCGTGATTTGACAAGAATGGCTTTTCGAATTAGACGTAAACTCAGATTTGCCTAGTAGCCCGGGCCAACGAGAAATAAAATATCTTCCTCGTGGCTAAAGTGCGTCCCCGTGAATCGAATTCACAATTTTATGATCTTGAGCCTAAACTTGACCCTAACTACTAATCCAATTCCCTTCACGACTATTCAAGAACTGGCGTAGATATAATCGACTTCCCTCACTTCCAAACGGCTAACCTTGTACCTAAATTAGAAAATAATAATTGTTTCTACTTTTGGCACAAGACCAGCAATTATTCCAGTGCATTACTGGTGCTTTATTTTATCGACCCCGTAAGGATGAAAGGCAAAGTGAACTTCAGCAGGATTTGAACTCTGACCGTAAAGGGCCATAACTCTATGCTGCAAAGCATGGCGTCCGGCCACTCTACCGATACTGCCAATCCACCTAAAATAATAATGAGGGCAGAGGATTGGCAATGTCATCGATGAATCGTGGGACAACATGTTTAGTCTTATGTAGTTACGAAGTTCTACGTTCTGATTTTAAATGAGGCCGAGGTCAACTTTGCTTCCTCTAGTTTCGGGGTCGATAATAT
This sequence comes from Eledone cirrhosa, assembly GCA_964016885.1. NCBI lineage: Eukaryota > Metazoa > Mollusca > Cephalopoda > Octopoda > Eledonidae > Eledone > Eledone cirrhosa. Next base: position 192,361,173 of record OZ024742.1, read on the forward strand.
AAAGTACTAATTAAGTACTAGGGTTCAATATAATCGATATTCCCTTCTCCCAAATTGCTGGCCTTGTTTCAATGCTAGAAATAGTTATTGGTAAATAGATTAAACAATGTATTATGTTTTTGCGTACTTTTAGAGAAGGAAAATAACAATTTATACAAAATGTGGGGGAATTCCAGCAAATATAAAACTAAAACGTGTCATTGGGGTGCCTTGCTTAATTAAGCTGTTCAGTTAGTAGTAGTAGTAGTAGTAGTAGTAGTAGTAGTAGTAGTAGTAGTAGTAGTAGTAGTAGTAGTAGTAGTAGTAGTAGTAGTTACGTGACATGATCACGTGATGGTGTTTCATTAAAAATTCAATTGATATTTTTTTTAGTCAGAATTTCCTTATCACATTTATCTGTACTTAGTCATTCTATTATCTTATCTGTTTTTTTTTTTGTTGTTTCTTTTTCTCTCCCCTCAACCTTATTCCCTCTGTCACCTCCCTTCTTCCACCCCCGCCACAATTTAGTCTATCCCTTTTTATATATCACACTTTCTATCTATCTATATATCTATCCATCTCTTTTCTACATAGCTATCTTTCTTCTTTTTTTCTATCTATCACTATCTAACTCTATCCATCTGCTTATCATTTTTGTCAGTCAAAAAGTGAGTTATCATCAACACTTCATTTTTATAATAACCGGAAGAATGTGAAGGGTGTCCCTGTAAGGGAATGAATTTTAAAGGGAGTCAAAATAAGTAGATATATATCTTTATGGCACAGAACAAAACAGTGCAGAACAGCACAGCACAGCAAAATGACAATACAAGAATAGTACTTACAACAACAAAGAAAAAAATAACAACCACTACTACTACAAAAACCTTAATAATAATAACAAAAATCAACGGTAGTAACAATACAATACGGAAACTAATTATTTATTTTTCGAGTGTGAACAGTGCTCACACATAAACATACACACATACACACACACTGTCTTTCCCCTACACACACATACACATATACCCCCCCCCACACACATACACATACAAACTCACATATACATTCACTCGCTCTCCCCACACACATACAAACACATACACACACACATTGTCTCTCTCTCTATCTCTCTCCCACAAACACACACTCACAAAAACATACGTAAAAAATCGTGGTAAAATATTTCGAGTGTTTTCGCTCATGTTCATGTTTTCATTCTCGCTTTTACTTTTATTATTTTTTTGTTACCATTCTTACCATTTTCCCCGTTTTATGTTCTTGTTGTAATTATTATTATTGTCGTTGTTCTTGTTGTTATTGAATTGTTATTGTTACAATTGTAACTCTTATCATTCTTTCTTCGAAACCATCAGTTTGGTCATTTGTTTTTTGGTTTTTTGGTTTATGTGTGGTGTCGTAGTTGTTATTATTGCTGTTGTCAATATTGTTGTTCTTTTCATCAGTTTCGTTGTTGTTATTGTCCTTGTCGTCGTTGTTGCCGCTGTTTCTCTTATCTTTTTTATTATTTTTTCTTCTTTCAAATGCAAATTTCCATAGAAAATATTGGCACGTTTTGACACGGTTACAATGAAAGCATAACAATCAGACAAGTTAGATTTTTTTCTCCCAAAAATGATTTGAAAGGTGTCAGAAATTGTGTTATTTTACAGCTTTAGTTTATTTTATTTTAATTTTTTGTATTACTTTAGATTTATTTATTTATTTTGTTTAATATTCCATTTATATTGTACAGTTAAAGTTTATCTTTGATCCTGTTGCACTCAGAATATCTCTTCTAATATCAAAGTATCTATTCTAAAATCTAAAATCTAATTCACGGAAAAAAGAAAAAGTAAGTCACCTCTAAACTCAAAGAGCTTTCGAAAAACCGTTCACTATAAATGAATCAATATAGAAATAAATAGAGATAAGTGAAATAAGAGTACACACTTGCACCTTTACACAAGTATACACATACTCTCGTAGATAAAGACACACACATGTATTTGAATGTATTCAACTTTTTACAACGAGACTTATAATTTAAAACACCAGTTATCATTCAGTATGAATGTTCGACTACAGTAACAGCCGAGTACATCTCTTCTTCGCCTAGTACACCGTTCGTAATCATTTGTAGTTCCATTCACACGTGTGTGTGGTTTATGTATGTGTGGTGTATGCGTTTGTGCTTATTTGTGTGTGTATGTAAACAATGGGTTTGAGATTTTAAACTTTAGACGGAGTTTGAACTCGAAATACTTGAACAGACACCACAAATAAAGAGATTCGGCGCTGTAACAATACAACTAATGTTCTATTATGGACTAGTATATTATTATATCGACCCTGAATGGATGAAAGGCAAAAATTGACCCAGGTTGGATATAAACATAGAGTTCATAAACTGGAACAAATACCACCAATGTTCTACTATGGAGTGGCATCATATTATATCGACCGAGAATGGATGAAAGGCAAAATTAACCCAGGTTATATTTAACCTCAGAGCGCAGAAAGCTGGAACCAGACGATATTTTATCGCGCCAATGAATCTACTAATTTATCGTAGTTATAACTACATTAATTTTATACAATTTTTAAAATATGTGTTACCTTGTACATAAATAGTTATTATTTAATTAATCTTGTCGCCAATAATTGCATGCTAAGTTAATTGGAAGAATTATTTCTCT
>OZ024742.1:192368856-192383856 GCA_964016885.1 Eledone cirrhosa
TATTATATTATATTATATTATATTATATTATATTATATTATATTATATTATAATATATTGTATTATATTATAGAGAGTCGGACACCAAGCTTCGCGGCAAAGCATTACGTCCTGCCAAGGTTAACTTTGCCTTTCATCCTTGCGCGGTCGATAAAATAAAGTACCAGTACCGCTCTGGGGTCGATGTATTCGATTTTCCGTTTCCACAAAATTGTTAGCTTTGTGCCTAAATCAGAAACCATTCTATTATACTATATTATATTATATTATATTATATTATATCATATTATATTATATTATATCATATTATATTATATTATATTACATTCTGGCCTTGTGCCAAAAAGTAGAAACAATTATATTACATTCTCGGTGGGGCCTGAGTTCAAATCCCACGAGGTTAACTTTGCTTTTCATCCTTACGGGGTCGATAAAATAAAGTACCAGTAATATACTGGGATAATTACTGGCCTTGTGCCAAAATTAGAAACAATTATATTACATTATATTACATTATATTATATTATATTATATTGTGGATTGGCAGTATCGGTAGAGGGTCGGACGCCATGCTTTCCAGCATAGTCACGTCCCTTTGCGGTCTGAGTTCAAATACCGCCGAGCTTAACTTTGCCTTTCATCCTTACGGGGTCGATAAAATAAAGTACCAGTAATGTACTGGCTAATTGATGGCCTTGTGCCAAAAGTAGAAATAATTATATTATATTATATCACACTATATACATGCAGGCAACGGGCAACACTAAAATCATCAATAGTATGCCATTACAAAAAGCAGTTGCTGACTCTTAGTCTATATGTACCTGTCCTGTGTAAATGTTACAATTTACATCCTGGAGAGTCTAAACGTTTGTTATTTGAAATACCAAAGTATGCAGTTTACAGACGGTAAGGTGCGTTTGTTGTTGGCCACTTGCAGTCTGAGACTGAGAGGTATATATATCATTGGGATAATTTTTTTAACAAATCATTAGTGCTTTTAATTCTCTTTCGGATGATAAAAGGAAACAGCTCTGACCTTTCCAGAGATATTTTTTTGTTCGGAAATGTCAGCGATTTCATGTACTTTAGACACGCGAAAGACAAAAACTTCCTGTCATTTTTCAAGCAGCGCTGGTTTAGGAATTAGCTCGGTGGTTACACGCCAGATCAGCAACCAGAATTACTTCTACGGTCAATCTAGTACGCTATATTCAATTGACGACATTTTCAGTGAAATCAAAAGAATAACGAACCATTCAGTCATTAGTGTATAACTTCTGATCTTAACATTTTCCTGTTCTTGACACAGTCTCCTATATTGTCTTCCGTATACGTGGCCTTTTGTTAAGATAATGAAATATATTCCACCACTAACGTAGGTATGGCTATCGTGATAAATGAATGGAATTTAGTAGACAGAAACTAAATGGAAGCCCGTCAGTTGGATTATACCTAGAGATTGATGGTCCAAGAGATCGAAAATTCATATTGTTAAAACCGGTAGAGAATATATATATGTGTGTGTGTGAAGGCGCATGGCTTAGTGGTTAAAGCATTGGGCTTGCAATCGAAAGGTTGTGAGTTCAATTCTCGGACCGGGTGATGTGCTGTTTCTTTCAGCAAGACACTTTATTTCACGTTGTTCCAGTTTACTCAGCTGCAGAAATTAGTACCGGCCTGCCCGTCCAGCCAGTGGGATGGCGTTATCTTATGGCTAAAACAGCACGACGTGCTGTGACCAGCGGCGCCGAGTGGCGCCCGACAGACTGGTCGGTCAAGGTGATCAAGGTGATATATATATATGTATACATACTTGTATATATATATGTATACATACTTCTGTATATTGATATTTTGATCACGAATCGTATATATACATGAATAAGGAATCAATCAGTACTATTTTATATACACAGTAGATCTCCAGTTTGATATACTTACTTAGAGACACAGACATACACACACACATACACATATATGTATATTCCTATAATATATATATATATATATATATATGCATATATATATATATATGCATATATATATATATACATATATATATATATATATGCATATATATATATATATATATATATATATATGCATATATATATATATATATATATATATATATATATATATGCATATATATATATATATATATATATATATATATATATATATATATATATGCATATATATATATATATATATATATATATATATATGCATATATATATATATATATATATATATATATATATATATATATATATATATATGCATATATATAAATATATATATATACATATATATATATATATATATATATATGCATATATATATATATATATATATATATATATATATATATATATATATGCATATATATATATATATATATATATATATATATATATATATATATGCATATATATATATATATATATGCATATATGCATATATATATATATATATATATGCATATATATATATATATATATATATATGCATATATATATATATATATATATGCATATATATATATATATATATATGCATATATATATATATATATATATGCATATATATATATATATATATATATAGGAAGAGTGAGGGATGTATGTATATATTTATATAAACATGCATACATGCTCACACAGAGGTACAATTTCCGTTATTGTCGACGGTTTTGAGTCACGACAAGATGGCGGTGTTGTTAAGCAATTAGTATTTGACCTACATTACTACATACTCTGTAGGTGAACCCCCACCCTCCCAATGCAAGCAACACTGCACTTTCGCGGCCTGGCGCTTTTTTATGCTACTGTTGTTGTTGTTGAGTGACCATTGTCTAGTCTGCTTTTAACAATGTGTCCCTAGAACGGATGATGCTTTGGTGTGTTTTTGTACGTATCTTCATGTGTGTATGTGAATGTGTATGTGTATGTGAGTTTTTTGTGTGTATCTTCGTGTGTGAATGTGTATGTGTATGTTTGTGCACTGCTGGAATGTTTGTCGGTGTGCATATACATGTGTTTGGTTGTGTGTCTGACTCATTGAGTGTGGCTGTGTGTGTATGTGTGTGTGTGTGTGTGCGTGTGCGCGTAGCTTAATGTGTGATATTGTCTCCTGCTCGTATGTTTGTCAACATACATAGTTACATTCGTACATATATATATATATATATATATATATATATAGAGAGAGAGAGAGAGAGAGAGAGAGATAGATAGATAGATAGATAGATATGTTTCTTTTATTTGCCACAAGGGCATCAAAAGTGGGACAAGTACGATGGGGGGAGTTTACAAAACAAGGCCTCCTCAATAAGGAGGAGGCAATAACAATATATAAAAATAAAATAAAATATAACAAAAAATAGAATTATAACAAAATCCTCAATAGAGGATTTTGTTAGATAGATAGATAGATAGATAGAGAGAGAGAGAGAGAGAGAGAGAGAGAGAGAGAGAGAGAGAGAGAGAGAGAGAGAGAGAGAGAGAGAGAGAGAGAGAGAGAGATGTTTATATATAAATCTATATATACAGTATATATATATATATATAAAATAATAATATTATATAGAGATAAAGAGAGAGAGAGAGGGGGGGCCGCGTTGTATGTGTATGTGTATATTTACGGGGCTTTGTATTCTGTCGCGCTACACGGCATTTTGCGCAAATGTCTTATACCATAGTCTCGGGTTGACCAGTCCCTTGTGTGTGCATATATGCATACATTTATTAATATGTATAGATAGATAGAGATAATGAGAAAGAGAGTGAGATACTTATAACGTTGATATGTGAGATATATTCATATGAAAATAAGAATGCACTGATATAATACATGAAAGAAGATATGCACTAGTAAACAACACATATCTGCACTCATTGCCATCTTAAGAATGGAAATGTGGGCAGGGTGTTAAACGTTATTATTTTATTATTATTTAGGTCTGGCAGTTTTAGAAAAGCGTCGGATAGCTTGCTCTTCGGCATATGGTTACGGCCCTTTACTTTCTGAGTTTAAGTTCCACTGAGTTTAGCTTTGCCTTTACTCCTTACTGGGTGGATAAAATATCGCCTCTGTAACGGGTTGGGGTCGATTTGATCGGCATACCCCGGCCGAAAAAAGTTGGCCTTGTGCCTAACATATTATCATCATTGGGGGATTGGCAGTATCGGTAGAGAGTCGGACGCCATGCTATGCAGCATAGAGTTATGGCCCTTTATGATCTGAGTTCAAATCCCGCCAAGGTTAACTTTGCCTTTCATCTTCACGGTGTCCATAACATAAAGTACCAGTCAAGCACTGGGGTCGATTTAATCGACTTTCCCCTCTCCCAAAATTGCTGGCCTTGTGCCTTTATAAGAAATCATTATTATTTTTTCCGTATCGGTAGAGGGTCGGATACCATGCTTTGAAGCATAGAGTTACCTCCCTGTATGATCTGAGTTCAAATCCCGCCGAGGTTAACTTTGCCTTTCATCCTTCCGGGGTAGATAAAATAAAGTACCAGTAATGCATTGAGTATTTGCTGGCCTTGTGCCAAAAGTAGAAACAATTATTATTTCTTCCGTAGTTTCATGTGTTACTTCTGCATTATCTGGTACATAGGGCGGTGGATTGGCAGTATCAGTAGAGTGTCGGGTGCCATGCTTTGCAGCAAAGAGTTACGGCCCTTGCCATTCTGAGTTCAAATCCCACCGAGGTTAACTTTGCTTTTCATCGTTACGGGGTCTATAAAATAAAGTACCAGTAATACACTGGTAAATTGCTGGCCTAGTGCCAAATGTAGAAACAATTATCTAATACACATTAGATTTCCTGAGATGTGTGCAGTAGTGCATGTTCTTATATTTGTGCTGCATCACTGTTGTTTTATGTTTATATATTCAGACTTGTTAAAGGCTAATCAAGCGGACATGATGAGATCGCCTCCTTATGTTGGCTGCACCTTCTGCATTTAGTGTTATTATCTGATTTAAATATATTGTAATTATAGCTATTTGTAGTCAGACACTAGGTTTTCCATTTCTGCTTTTAGTTCGGAATTCTTGGTCAATTGTTGACTTTTCCTTTGGCTTATTTCGTTCTGTTCAGTTTGGAATGGTATTAGCCGTTGACTGGTTTTGCTTTCCAATTTTTATTCGGTATGATTTGTAATTATTATTTTATGGTGGATTGGCAGTATCGGTAGAGGGTCGGACACCATGCTTTCCAGCATAGTTACGTCCCTTTACGATCTGAGTTCAAATCCCGCCGAGGTTGACTTTGCCTTTCATCCTTACGGGGTTGATAAAATAAAGTACCAGTAATGAACTGGGTATTTGCTGGCCTTGTGCCTAAAATAGAAACAATTATTTTATAATGCAAGTCAGCGGTGAATTGGCAGTATCGGTAGAGGGTTGGATGCCATGCTTTCTAGCATAGTTACGTCCCTTTACATTCTGAGTTCAAATCCCGCCGAGGTTAACTTTGCCTTTCATCCTTACGGGGGTCGATAAAATAAAGTACCAGTAATATACTGGATAATTGCTGGCCTTGTGCCAAAAGTAGAAACAATTATTTTATAATGCAAGTGGAGCTACAATAGATTTTCCCTACACTGAAGTAATCTAGAAACATGAGGAATGTATATATATATATATATATATATATATATATATATATATATAACGAAGGAAATGTGGTAAGGAACCAGGTGGACCATAACGCACCAAAGTAAATACTTAGGGTAGTAGAGTGGGTAATAGGAACGAGTAGGACCCCGACGGCTGAGCTCAAGCCGTTTCGACGGCTAATTCTGGACTAAATTAGTCCAGAATTAGCCGTCGAAACGGCTTGAGCTCAGCCGTCGGGGTCCTACTCGTTCCTATATATATATATATATATATATATATATATATAATATATATATATATATATATATATATATATATATATATATATATATATATTAAAATTACAGATTTGCTCTACGGTTCTTATATATTTGATATATATTTATCCTTATCGAGCCCTCTTTGGATTTTAGTCTTCAAATTTATTATTATTACTATATATATATATATATATATATATATATATATATATATATATATATACATGTGTGTGTGATTAAAACAAAAATGTGTATATGGAGGCCTATGCATTGTTCTTCCTTCATTACCGAAGATAAGCATTACTTCCTAGACGTATAGTGGAAGAAATGCTTGTAAGGCTAAATTTCGCTTTGAATAGCCGAGGCTAATGAGGGCATGTAATTTAATATCATTGTATATATATATATATATATATATTTATATATAGTATTAAGGATACTATTTATGGTTATGTATATACTAAAACCTTTTATAGTTATATATATTTTAAACCCTAAATAGTGAAAGACAGTAATTTATTATTATCTTATTACTAGTAAGATAAATAGCTCAATGTAATAACATCAGTTGTTTTACAGAGCAGTTATATAGAAATTACACGAATCAAAGTTCTGTTTAAATCATTTATTTGCTTACAATTGTTTCTTCCAAACCGAGGTTTGGAAGAGGTGTTGAAAAGGAGGTCATGTATGTAAAAAAAATCACTGAATAATTGCTCCGAAGACTCCAAACCTCGGTTTGGAAGAAACAATTGTAAGCAAATAAATGATTTAAACAGAACTTTGATTCATGTAATTTCTCTATATATATATAGAGAGAGAGAAAGGATAAAAAGGACGATTGATCACTCCTCCATTGCATTCATTGATAGGTGACGCGCCCTTCGCCACTGATCAGCTCAAGGCTCGATCTATATCGATCCTACCCGACTCAATAATCCGCAGCTCGACGGACCCTCCCACAATGCACTTTCTTATCTTTTGCTTTTATAGTTTCTTCTTTTCTCCTGCGTTTGTTGACATTTATTCCCTGGAGAAAAATGGCGCCAAACTTTTCCCTTTATATATATATATATGTATATATATATATACATATATATACATATATATATATATATATATATATATATATAATATATATATATATATATGTATATACATATATATATATATATATATATATGTATATATATATATATATATATATATATATATATATATATATATATATATATATATATATATATATACATACATATATATATATATATATATACATATATATATATATATATATATACATATATATATATATATATATATACATATATATATATATATATACATATATATATATATATATATATATATATACATATATATATATATATATATATATATATATATACATATATATATATATATATATATATATACATTCCTCATGTTTCTAGATTACTTCAGTGTAGGGAAAATCTATTGTAGCTTCACTCACTTGCATTATAAAATAATTGTTTCTACTTTTGGCACAAGGCCAGCAATGACCCAGTATATTACTGGTACTTTATTTTATCGACCCCCGTAAGGATGAAAGGCAAAGTGTGTGTGTGTGTGTGTGTGTGTGTGTGTGTGTGTGTGTGTGTGTGTGTGTGTGTGTGTGTGTGTGTAGGTATGCGTGTATATGTGTGTAATTATGTGTTGGTATTTTTGTATATATGTTAAAATGTGTACGTATGTTTGCGTTCATGATGGAATACATGCAAGCAACATACATACATACATATGTACATACATATGTACATACATATATGCATACATTCACACACTCACACATACGTATACACACCAAAGACACCAGTCCCCCATCTCCAAATACCTAAAGTTTCGATTAGCGCTGTTTTAGCGGTAATTGTTGTCTTGGTGTGGCACACGTCGGCGGTTCTAATCACAATCATAGATGGAGATGGTGGCGAATGTGATGGTGATGGTGATGGTGTTGGTGTTGTTGAAGTATTGATGATGATGTCGATGGAGGTGGTGTTGGTTGTGTTGAAGTACTGATGATGGTGATGGTGGTGGTGGTGGTAGTTGTGTTGAAGTACTGGGGATGGTGGTAGTGGTGGTGGTGTTGAAGTACTGATGATGGTGGTGGTGGTGGTGGTGTCGTTGGTGGTGGTGAAAGTACTGGCGATGGTGATGGTGGTGGTGGTGTTGAAAGTACTGGTGATGGTGGTGGTGGTGGTGGTGGTGTTGAAAGTACTGGTGGTGGTGGTGGTGTTGAAAGTACTGGTGGTGGTGGTGGTGTTGAAAGTACTGGTGATGGTGGTGGTGGTGGTGGTGGTGTTGAAAGTACTGGTGGTGGTGGTGGTGTTGAAAGTACTGGTGGTGGTGGTGGTGTTGAAAGTACTGGTGGTGGTGGTGGTGGTGTTGAAAGTACTGGTGATGGTGGTGGTGTTGAAAGTACTGGTGGTGGTGGTGGTGGTGTTGAAAGTACTGGTGGTGGTGGTGGTGTTGAAAGTACTGGTGGTGGTGGTGGTGGTGTTGAAAGTACTGGTGGTGGTGGTGGTGTTGAAAGTACTGGTGGTGGTGGTGGTGTTGAAAGTACTGGTGATGGTGGTGGTGGTGGTGTTGAAAGTACTGGCGATGTTGGTGGTGGTGGTGGTGTTGAAAGTACTGGTGATGGTGGTGGTGGTGGTGTTGAAAGTACTGGTGATGGTGGTGGTGGTGGTGGTGTTGAAAGTACTGGCGATGTTGGTGGTGGTGGTGGTGTTGAAAGTACTGGTGATGGTGGTGGTGGTGGTGGTGTTGAAAGTACTGGTGATGGTGGTGGTGGTGGTGGTGTTGAAAGTACAGGTGATGGTGGTGGTGGTGGTGATGTAGACCGTAGTTATGGTGGTAATGATTATGGTAATGGTGGTTGTGAGGATGATAGTGATGTTAGGGTTGTAGATTTTGATTGTGATGATTATGACGGTACTGATGGTGATAATAGTGGTGGTGGTGGTGGTCTTGGTGGTAGTAGGGGTGGTGCTGGTGGTGGTTGTGGTTTAGGTGATAGTGTTGTTAGTTTCAATGGTTGTGATTATAGTGGCGGTATTTTTGGTGATGATAGTGGTGGTAGTGATAGTGATGATAGAGTGGTAGTGGTGATGGTGGTGGTGGTAGTGCTGATGGTGACGATGGGGGTCGTGGTGGGGGATGTTGATGATAATGGTGGTGATGGTGATGTTTGTGGTGTTGGTGGTGGTGATGGGGATGGTGATGGTTGTAGTGCTGATGGTGACGATGGGGGTCGTGGTGGGGATGTTGATGATAATGGTGGTGATGGTGATGTTTGTGGTGTTGATGGTGGTGATGGGGATGGTGATGGTTGTAGTGCTGATGGTGACGATGGGGGTCGTGGTGGGGATGTTGACGGTAATGGTGGTGATGGTGATGTTTGTGGTGGTGGTGGGGATGGTGATGGTTGTAGTGCTGATGGTGACGATGGGGCTAGTGGCGGTGATGTTGATGATAGTGGTGGTAGTGATAGTGATGATAGTGGTAGTGGTGATGGTGATGGTTGTAGTGCTGATGGTGACGATAGTGGTGGTGATGGTGGTGGTGGTGACGATAGTGGCGGTGGTGGTGACGATAGTGGTGGTGATGGTGGTGGTGATGGTGGTGGTGGTGACGATAGTGGCGGTGGTGGTGATGATAGTGGTGGTGATGGTGATGATAGTGGTGGTGAAGGTGACGATAGTGGTGGTAGTGATAGTGATGATAGTGGTAGTGCTGATGGTGACGATAGTGGTGGTGATGGTGATGATAGTGGTGGTGAAGGTGACGATAGTGGTGGTGGTGGTGGTGACGATAGTGGTGGTGATGGTGACGATAGTGGTGGTGGTGGTGGTGACGATAGTGGTGGTGATGGTGACGATAGTGGTGGTGATGGTGGAGTTATGTGGAAAGAAATAACAAAAAAGGGGGTCAAATAAATAAATAACTAATATCCTAGATCTATAGGGAGGGATGAAGGGGATTATTGGGACCAAAGTAGGTCATGTAAGAATGAGGGGGGAGGAGGGCTCACTACTGTATATGATGATCAAAGAGAGAGTAGTGTTTGTGGTGGTAGAGGAGGTCGTGTTGATGGGGGTGGGTGGCAGTGGTGGTTGTGGTGGAGTTTGTGGAGGTGGTGGTGGTGATGTTGTTGGTAGTGATGGTTGGGGTGGTGGTTGTGGTGGAGTTTGTGGAGGTGGTGGTGGTGATGTTGTTGATGGTGGTGGTTGTGGTGGAGTTTGTGGAGGTGGTGGTGGTGATGTTGTTGATGGTGGTGGTTGTGGTGGAGTTTGTGGAGGTGGTGGTGGTGATGTTGTTGATGGTGGTGGTTGTGGTGGAGTTGGTGGTGGTGGTGGTGGTGATGTTGTTGATGGTGGTGGTTGTGGTGGAGTTGGTGGTGGTGGTGATGTTGTTGGTGGTGATGGTTGGGGTGGTGGTTGTGGTGGAGTTTGTGGAGGTGGTGGTGGTGATGTTGTTGATGGTGGTGGTTGTGGTGGAGTTGGTGGAGGTGGTGGTGGTGATGTTGTTGGTGGTGGTGGTTGGGGTGGTGGTTGTGGTGGAGTTTGTGGAAGTGGTGGTGGTGATGTTGTTGGTGGTGGTGGTTGTGGTGGTAGTTGTGGTGGAGTTTGTGGAGGTGGTGGTGGTGATGTTGTTGGTGGTGGTGGTTGTGGTGGTAGTTGTGGTGGAGTTTGTGGAGGTGGTGGTGGTGATGTTGTTGGTGGTTGTGGTGGTGGTTGTGGTGGAGTTTGTGGAGGTGGTGGTGGTGGTGAAGCTGGTGACCGTGGTGGTGGTTGGTGTGGTGGTGGTGATATTGTTGGTGGTAGAAAACGTTGTGTTGGTGGTGGCGGTGGCGGTGGCGGAGGTGGTGGTGGTAGTGATGAAGTTGCTGATGGCGGTGGTGGTGATGTTCTTGGAGGTGGTGGTGGTGGTGGTATCGGTGGTAGTGATGGAGCTGGTGATGGCGGTGGTGGTTGTGGTGCAGTTTGTAGAGGTGGTGGTGGTGAAGCTGGTGACCGTGGTGGTGGTTGGGGTGGTGGTGGTGATGTTGTTGGTGGTAGAAAACGTTGTTGTTGGTGGTGTAGTTGGTGATGTTGGTGTTGTCGGTGGTAGTGATGGAGCTGGTGATGGCGGTGGTGGTTGTGGTGCAGTTTGTGGAGGTGGTGGTGAAGCTGGTGACGGTGGTGGTTGTGGTGAAGCTGGTGACCGTGGTGGTGGCTGGGGTGGTGGCGAAGCTGGTGACGGTGGTGGTGGTTGGGGTGGCGGTTGTGGTGCAGTTTGTGGAGGTGGTGGTGGCGGTGAAGCTGGTGACCGTGGTGGTGGTTGGGTTGGTGGTTGTGGAGGTGGTGTTGATGATGTAAGTGGAGGTGATGGCGCTGTAGATGGTGATGTTGGTGGTATTGGTGGTAGTGATGGGGCTGATGATGGCAGTGGTGGTTGTGGTGCAGTTTGTGGAGGTGGTGGTGAAGCTGGTGACGGTGGTGGTTGTTGTGAAGTTTGTGGAGGTGATGTTGACGGTGGAAGTGGAGGTAGTGATGGCGGTGTTGGTTGTGGTGGAGGTGGTAGTGATCGTGATGTTGTTGGTGGTGGAGACGGTAGTGACGAAGCTGGCGGTGGTGTTTGTGGAGGTGGCGGTTGTGGTGGAATCAGTGGGGGGGGGATGGAATCAGTGGAGGTGGCGGTTGTGGTAGTGTTGGCTGAAGTAGTGTGGATGGTGAAGCTTGTGGTGGTGATGGCTGTGGTGGAGGTTATAGTAGTGATGTTGGTGATATTAGTGGCGGCGGTAGTGATTGAGGCGATGATGGCGGTGGTGGGGTTAGTTGAGGTGGCGGTGATGGTGGAACGTGGGGGCGGTGAGGGGTTGGTGGGTCTTAAGCATTGTTGAGGGAAAATATTGAAAGATGGTGACGTATAGGTAATAGGAAGGGGGAGGTGCGGTGTATGTATGTGTATATCTGTGTCTGTGTGTGTGTATGTGCGTGAACAAGTGATTGTATGTATGTGGGTGAGAGTGATGTGTTGGTAGTAGGAAGAGGTGCCGTGTGTGTGTGTGTGTGTGTGTATGTGTGTGTGAACAAGTGATTGTATGTATGTGGGTGAGAGTGATGTGTTGGTAGTAGGAAGAGGTGCCGTGTGTGTGTGTGTGTGTGTGTGTATGTGTGTGTGAACAAGTGAGTGTATGTATGTGAGTGAGAGTGATGTGTTGGTAGTCGGAAGATGTGCCGTGTGTGTGTGTGTGTGTGTGTGAACAAGTGAGTGTATGTATGTGAGTGAGAGTGATGTGTTGGTAGTAGGAAGAGGTGCCGTGTGTGTGTGTATGTGTGTGTGTGTCTGTGTGTGTGTATGTGTGTGTGAACAAGTGAGTGTATGTATGTGAGTGAGAGTGATGTGTTGGTAGTAGGAAGATGTGCCGTGTGTGTGTGTGTGTGTGTATGTGTGTGTGAACAAGTGAGTGTATGTATGTGAGTGAGAGTGATGTGTTGGTAGTAGGAAGAGGTGCCGTGTGTGTGTGTGTGTGTGTGTGTGTGTGTGTGTGTGTGTGTATGTGTGTGTGAACAAGTGATTGTATGTATGTGAGTGAGAGTGATGTGTTGGTAGTAGGAAGAGGTGCCGTGTGTGTGTGTGTTTGTGTGTGTGAACAAGTGATTGTATGTATGTGAGTGAGAGTGATGTGTTGGTAGTAGGAAGATGTGCCGTGTGTGTGTGTGTGTATGTGTGTGTGAACAAGTGAGTGTATGTATGTGGGTGAGAGTGATGTGTTGGTAGTAGGAAGAGGTGCCGTGTGTGTGTGTGTGTGTGTGTGTGTGAACAAGTGATTGTATGTATGTGAGTGAGAGTGATGTGTTGGTAGTAGGAAGAGGTGCCGTGTGTATGTGTGTGTGTGTGTGTGTGTGTATGTGTGTGTGAACAAGTGAGTGTATGTATGTGGGTGAGAGTGATGTGTTGGTAGTAGGAAGATGTGCCGTGTGTGTGTGTGTGTGTGAACAAGTGATTGTATGTATGTGGGTGAGAGTGATGTGTTGGTAGTAGGAAGAGGTGCCGTGTGTGTGTGTGTGTGTATGTGTGTGTGAACAAGTGAGTGTATGTATGTGGGTGAGAGTGATGTGTTGGTAGTAGGAAGATGTGCCGTGTGTGTGTATGTGTGTGAACAAGTGAGTGTATGTATGTGGGTGAGAGTGATGTGTTGGTAGTAGGAAGAGGTGCCGCGTGTGTGTGTATGTGTGTGAACAAGTGAGTGTATGTATGTGGGTGAGAGTGATGTGTTGGTAGTATGAAGAGGTGCCGTGTGTGTGTGTGTGTGTGTGTGTGTGTGTGTATGTGTGTGTGAACAAGTGATTGTATGTATGTGAGTGAGAGTGATGTGTTGGTAGTAGGAAGATGTGCCGTGTGTGTGTGTGTGTGTGTGTGTGTATGTGTGTGTGAACAAGTGAGTGTATGTATGTGGGTGAGAGTGGTGTGTTGGTAGTAGGAAGATGTGCCGTGTGTGTGTGTATGTGTGTGTGAACAAGTGAGTGTATGTATGTGGGTGAGAGTGATGTGTTGGTAGTAGGAAGATGTGCCGTGTGTGTGTGTGTGAACATGTGAGTGTATGTATGTGGGTGAGAGTGATGTGTTGGTAGTAGGAAGTGGTGCCGTATATGTGTGTGGGATTCAGTTATTGTGTGAGTATGTGATAATATGTGATTATGTGAATGTGTGTGTGTGTGTGTGTGTGTGAACAAGTGATTGTGAGTGCGTGTACATGATTTTTTTCAGTATATGTATGTGATTGTATATATGTGGAGGATTATGAGTGGGAGTCAAGGGCAGAGAGAAGGGGCTATAGGTGTGTGTGTAAGGGGGGGGGGTCATGTGGAGGATCACATTCATAATAATGATGTCGATGATGATGATGATAGTAGTAGTAGTGGTATTAGTAGTGATAGTGGTGGTGGTGTCGTGACGGTGTGGGGCTGGCGTGGTGCTGGTGGTGGCGGTGTCGTGAGGGTGTGGAGGTAGTAGTTGTGGTGTGGTGGGGGTAGTTGTGGTGGTGTCGTGACGGTGTGGGACTGGCGTGGTGCTGGTGGTGGCGGTGTCGTGGTGGTGTCGTGAGGGTATGGAGGTAGTTGTGGTGTGGTGGGGGTAGTTGTGGTGGTGTGGTGGTGGTGTGGTTGTGGTGTCGTGGGAGTAGTTGTGGTGGTGTGGTGGTGGTGGTGTGGTTGTGGTGTCGTGAGGGTGTGGAGGTAGTTGTGGTGTGGTGGGGGTAGTTGTGGTGGTGTGGTGGTGGTGGTGTGGTTGTGGTGTCGTGGGAGTAGTTGTGGTGGTGTGGTGGTGGTGGTGGTGTGGTTGTGGTGTCGTGAGGGTGTGGAGGTAGTTGCTGTGGTGTGGTGGGGGTAGTTGTGGTGGTGTGGTGGTGTGGTTGTGGTGTCGTGGGAGTAGTTGTGGTGGTGTGGTGGTGGTGGTGGTGGTGGTGTGGTTGTGGTGCCGTGAGGGTGTGGCGGTAGTTGTGGTGGTGGTGTGGTGTATGTGTAGGGGTGGCGGTGTGGTGGGTGTGGGGGTAGTTGTGGCCACGATATTGATCATGGAGTTCTTGTTAGTGGTGGTTTGTTACTGTAATGGCGGTGACGTGATAGTGATTTTTTTCTGATAATAATTGTAGTTAAGGCGGTGTTGTGGGTGGGAGGTGAGCTCTTAGTAGTGGTGGTAGTGATGATGATGATGGTGGTGGTAGTGGTGATGGTGGTATTGGTTTGGGTGGTGGTAGTGGAGGTGGTGGTCATAGTGATGGGGTGGTTTTGGTGGTGGTAGTGGTGGTGGTGGCCGTAGTGATGGGGGTGGTTTTGGTGGTGGTAATGGTGGTGGTGGTCGTAGTGATGGGGGTGGTGGTCGTAGTGATGGGGGTGGTAGTGGTGGTGGGGGTGGTAGTGGTGGTGGTCGTCGTAGTGGTGGTGGTCGTAGTGATGGGGGTGGTCGTCGTAGTGATGGGGGTGGTAGTGGTGGTGGTGGTGGTCGTAGTGATGGGGATGGTAGTGGTGGTGGTGGTGGTCGTAGTGATGGGGGTGGTGGTCGTAGTGATGGGGGTGGTA
>OZ024742.1:192391356-192398856 GCA_964016885.1 Eledone cirrhosa
CATGTCAATAAATCTGTTACTCTCTTCCTTTCTCTGCTTCTCAATGTCATCGGGTTCTATACTCTATATTTTCCCACCGCCATAGTAGTTTTTATTTGTCCTTCTCATTCCTAATATATACACATTGCCTAGTCTTTATGGTGTTAAACTTTCTGTCAGAATATCGCTGGTTCGATTGCTTGACTAGAAGGCGCTTCGCGTTCTTGCGCAGAATACTTTATTTCACGTTGTCCAGTACACATATCTAAAAAAATGACTTCCAGCAGTAGCTGGGATTTAATCCTGGATGTACTGGTGCCCTGTCCAAGAGGTGTCGTGTTTTCTCAATCACTTCAGGCTAACGAAAAATGAAACCAGGGAAAAACACCGACCTAATGAGCCTGATGGCTTGTGACACACTTTGACTTTGTTATCACGTATTTATATCTCTATAAAGAGAGTAAATAGATTAATGAGACTGCGAAAATGTGAATATAAATTGATAAGTACATACCTTCGTGTAAACTAAAAAATAAAAAATTGATAAATATCTTGAATCAATATTTCGCACTTTTCCTAGTTCTCAGAATAAGTATGATCATCTAAACAGGTACTGGGAGATACGTAATTTGAGGGGCTTATATTCCATATCATTTATTGTAGTGTTCTGAAATGGATGTGGCAGTTTGCCTATTATTAGCTCTCTTATTTGTGGATTTCATGTTAACATACTCAATGTTGAAATCTATCTACCTATTTACTTAGTCTTTATTATCTATATACTGTATATATATACATTTATATGATTTTACCATATACATTGAATGTCTAGAACACAATCTAATATGTATCTATATATAATTCTATAATATCATGTGTATTATTGTTTAATTGCAGTATGAATTCAAAGCAAAAGCAATCAAGAAGAAAAAAGTTAATATAACAGTTTCGGTGGACGGCGTCAAAGTCCTCTTAAGGAAAAAGAAAAAGGTAACCATTTTACTTTCTCTCTCTATATATATATATATATATAAATACATATTATCCTTAGGTAGTCTCCATTTCAGGCCGCTAAACCTGGTGAAATACCAGCGACCTGTCCCGAGAGGTGTGCGATAGAAAGCCAAAGATTGCGTATTTCAAGAACACCAACGGGGTTCGGAAGGGAGCAAACCATATATATATATATATATATA
Source organism: Eledone cirrhosa (assembly GCA_964016885.1). Lineage (NCBI taxonomy): Eukaryota > Metazoa > Mollusca > Cephalopoda > Octopoda > Eledonidae > Eledone > Eledone cirrhosa. The sequence goes on from OZ024742.1 coordinate 192,392,532, forward strand.
TATATATATATATATATATATATATTTATTTATTGTATAGAAGGAGCTTCTTCAGGACTAGTACTGTTTCATTAAGATGAAATCTTCACTGAATGAAACAGTACTAATCCTGTAGAAGCTCCTTCTATACAATAAATATATTTTACTCTGCCATGTATTGAGTACCTTACTTACTGTGGTTATCCCCGACTCAACCCGGGACCTACGTATATATATATATATATATATATATATATATATATATATATATATATATACTAGCAAAAGAGCCCGTCTTTGCCGGGCACACCTTTCGCCTCTGTAAATAAAACCCCCTCTCTGCTCAACATGTCCGTTTTTAATTAGCCCCAGAACTCTGTCATTTTAGCAGAGAGAAAGATTTCAACTATATGTTGACATGATCCAGGAGCTAAATAACCTATGTATCAAATTTGAACCAAATAGAATGGAAACTGTGGAAAAAATGCATCGCTGCATACAGACAGACACAACATTTCCATTCATATATATATATATATAAATATATATATATATATATATATATATATATATATATATATACGGAAAAAATGAAACGAAATTTCATTTCTCACTCTTAGTACGGCTGTTACTTAAATATAAGTATGTATAGGTACATACATATATGTATACAGACGTACAGTAGTATGTATATATATATATATACATACATACACACATATATATATGTACGTATGGATTCACCGAACATTTATTATAATGCTCGGTGTGTTTGTAAACAAACATCCCGAATTAAGCCGTACAGTGTCTAGTAACCATCGTTGCTCATTTGTTCAACACTGACAAATAATACTGCATGTATGTATATATATATATACATACTACTGTACGTCTGTATACATATATGTATGTACCTATACATACTTATATTTAAGTAACAGCCGTACTAAGAGTGAGAAATTAAATTTCGTTTCATTTTTTCCGTTTATCGTTTTCGGTACCCCGGCCGATTAACTCACTCGATATGCAAATTAGGCTGCTCAGCCGTTAATATGTATAAGGAAAGTATATACTTTCAGACTTTCCACCATCTGGCAGGAAGGTATACGTTGCTGATGATAGCTAATAAGCTTGAAACTAGTACAACGTTCCTTTGTCAGTGCTGAACAAATGAGCAACGATGGTTGCTAGACACTGTACGGCTTAATTCGGGATGTTTGTTTACAAACACACCGAGCATTATAATAAATGTGCGGTGTATCCATACGTACATATATATATGTGTGCATGTATGTATATATATATATACATACTACTGTACGTCTGTATATCTATATGTATGTACGTATACATATATATATATATATATATAGAGAGAGAGAGAGAAATGGCTTCTACAGAACTAGAACTGTTTCATTCGGGAGAAATCATCAGGAAGCCCTGTTTAAGAGGGACACAGTAAGTGCTAAAAGATAAGTTTATTCTGGGTTCAATCGTGGGTAACCACAGTAAGTAATGTAATCTACCCCCTCGTTCACCTTTCGTATGGAAGACCGAGCTTACTCATGGCCGCTGACAACAGGGTTGATTCCGCCACAGCTGTCCAGCAGGAGACCCACTCGGCTTGCTCCTATTCGCACTGACAGTCGACCACGTAGACCGGTCGGTCTGGTCACACCTCAACGTCGTCACTGGCCATTGTCTGCGGGAATGCTTTTGCGGTCTTGTCTGCGGGGAACAGCACTTCTACCAGCTTGCGCTAGGCCCAAAGCCCAATCACCACCTTTCCTTCGCTTCTGCGACACCAGAGTTCTTGTCATCCCCTCCTTTCCCGTTCCTTTTTCCCATTTCTTTTCCTCTTTTTTCTCTATATTTCCTTATTCCTTTTTTTTCTTTTGTTTCCTCTTCTTTTTATATTATTGCCGTTATTATACTTGTCATTATTAATGTGACAAATTGAGACACAATTAATGGAAGTGACGTGTTTAGACAGAGTTGACAGTATTAGACAGATGGGACGTTGTTAAACAGAAGCGGAGAGATGCAGCCTAGTTAGAAAGATATAACATGGTTGGACAGAGATGGCAAAGTTGGGCAAAAGTTATGTAATTAGATAGATGTGACGTATTAGACAGAAGTGGGGTAGTGAGACAATGTTGATAGCTTTCTTCTTTTTAGAAAATTTATCAAGTTTGTTGGCACATTCGACGTGTAGATAAATAAATAAATAGATAGATCGATCGATAAAGGGATAGATACATGCAAGCAAACATACATACATGCATGATGGCTGCCCCTTCGTTATCGAGTATGGCCATTGCACGATATAACGTTATTAATAATGCTATCGTGCAATGCCTGTGCGTGAAGATTTTTTTTTTAAGTGAGAAAAGACTGAGCCAATCCTCTGAACGACAGTAGCTATAACCCGAAAAGAAAAAAAGATCAACATCATCGGCAACTACTGAGCCGCAGGTTTTATCCCAGTTGCCTTCTCCTAAAAGAATACCCTGACAAAGGCTAGGGGTCCTTCACTCCCAGTGGTTTAACCGCGCGATCGGGTATCCAGCCCGCTTATTTCTATGCACGTACGCACACTCACACATATTGATACAAACGCATGTGTATACATACATACATACATACATACATACATACATACATACATACATACATACATACATACATACATACATATCTCACACTCTAATTAGCTATCTTTCTATTTACTTCTCCCTTTGTATTTGTCCCCTTCTTGTGTGCCCCTGTGGCTAATAAAGAAACATATCTATTTACTTATCTACCGAACTGTCTATCTATCTATCTATCTATCTGTCTGTCCGACTGTCTATCTATAGCTATCTATTTATGCATAGTTACTCATATATATATCGTAGAACAAGAAAATCAAAAACAAAGCAGGAATCTCTATACCAATCCGAAGACAGTTAGATTGAAACATTGGGAGAGGAATCTGTCTTAAATTAGAAAAGGGTTAAAGACAAAATAGAAAAAAATCATTGTAATTAATTTTAATGAAATGAAATTGAATTTGGTGATGTCAATAATGGAAACAGTGTAAAGGTCAAGGACAACCCGAGGACGAAGCAACATTACATAGAATGTTGTTATCAGGGGTCATTAAATTTAACATCTCTGTCCAACCATGTTATAAGAGTGGTGGCTTGGCAGTATCGGTAGAGGGTCGGACGCCATGCTTTCCAGCATAGTTACGTCCCTTTGCGGTCTGAGTTCAAATCCCACCGAGGTTAACTTTGCCTTTCATCCTTACGGGGTCGATAAAATAAAGTACCAGTAATGCACTGGGTAATTGATGGCCTTGTGCCTAAAGTAGAAACAATTAAATTTAACATTTTATTTTACTATATACACTGCCATTTATATATATTTCTTCATTGTACTGTGTCGTTTGGTTTGTTATTTCTGTTTGCCTTTTGCATATATATATAAATATACATACACACACACATATATATATATATATTATATATATATATATATATGTGAGTGTGTGTGTTTGCATTATTCTTTTTCTCAGATACAAATTTCTGGACAGTTTTATCTATATCGATATTTTGACAAGATTTGCAGTTTTTGGGGAAGTGCTTATAAAGTTAACGAGTAACCACGCTTGCATTCGTGATAATAGCAATTTCTTAACATCATTTTATGTTTGTTTTGTTGCTGTTACTTTTTCACATTTTGGGGTCTATTATGAGTGTTTTTGACAATGTAAACCTCTAGGGAGGTCATTTCTTTCATCGATTAGAAATGTATTAATAGGTATGCCAAAACTGATAGTTTTGACAGTTTTTGAAATACTTATTGGCATCGATAAGTGTGTGTGATTATATTTAGACTTTAGTTGTTAACAGAATTTAAACTATGGCTGTCATTCGCAAACTAGAATGGCTTGGTATTAGCACGTACCATGATTTTGTTTTATTTTTCTGTTTTATTTTAATTGGTTTTACTTGCCCATATTGTTATGAGCTAATTCAGACTCTCTCCCTGAGGCTTTCCATTCTTGATAATGTAGAATATTCGGGATTTGATAATTAGACATGGATGAAAGGCGCACAAGAACGGATCTAGTACCTTATTTATTGATCCAAAAATTATGAAAGGTTAACCTCCCCGCCAAAGGATTTCAACTCAGAAGGAAACGTAGGTTTTAAAACAATTTTTAAACCGACACAAACACACTCTCTGGTATGCCACCATTTACTCGTCGAAAGATCCAGAATATAACAGCTAGAAGTGTTAGCTTTATCAACCTCGGAATGGAACTTTAATTATCGACCATGAAACAATAAACAGCACAAAATAAGATTTGAAATATTTTTTTACTCTAGCTTCCTCGATATCAGTCATGGGCAACCTGCGGCCCGCGATGCTTTCTGAGAGGCTCACCTGAGTCACTTAACTGAAATCTTTCTGATTTTTTTACCTCAGCTTTTCAGTCGTAATTTATCTTTCTATCATTTTTACGATCAAGGAAAACAATGTGTACGAATTCTTAAGAAACAAATCAAAACAACCTGAGTTGCCGCCCTTTTTTAATGTGGGCACGAATGTAAATTAGCGCTTGCGGCGCGCCCGATGATGAGCCATATCTCATGCGGCCAGCTTCTCGAAAAAGGTTGCCCATGCCTGCTCTATATCCTTCAACCTTCGAATTCATAAGTGTAAAATAATCATCATACATACACTCAATAATTTTATCTACTTCAAGCAAACTACGAAAGAAAGCAGGAAAGCGTCAGAATACAACCACTACGTATCATATTTTCAATTATAATGTTCAGCTCTATACAATATATAACTAAATTGGCAGATTAGGAGCAGTCGTTTTGGCGCAGCCCAATTGGCCTGGCCATTTGAATGTCAGATAAATTTTGGCGGTGGTCTTTTTGATGAAAGCAGACACGACCAAATACAAACAAAGAAACTAACGAATTCAGAAAGAAGGAGAAACATTAAAAAGTTTTACCAGAGAAATACACACAAATACAGCGAGAAGATATGAAACAGTTAAATATATCTGAGAGGGAGGGAGAGAAAATTGAGTAGTAGTAGTAGGAAGAGGAGGAGTAGAAGTAGGAGTAGGAGGAGTAGTAGTAGTAGTTGTTGTTGTTGTAGGAGGAGGAGCAGTAGTGGTAATAGTAGTAGTAGTAGTTGCTGTTGTTGTAGTAGCGGCGGCAGCAGCAGCAGCAGCAGTAGTAGTAGTAGTTGTAGTAGTAGCAGTAGTAGTAGTAGTAGTAGTAGTAGTAGTAGTAGTAGTAGTAGCAATAGCAGAGGATAAAAATAAAATTTCCTCGTCAAAATATCCGGGGCCGGCCAAATAGGCTTTGTGCCGAATGGGCAGCGCCAAAGCAAGGCACCAAATAGTACATAACCTAGTTCTTTTTTCCATAGCTTTCTCTGTACAATTTCAAAACGTGTCATCGTACACTTGTCTTTCCTGCGGTCATTATAATATGCTGACCTTGTGCCTAAATCAGAAATTATTATTAAAAAGAGGGCGGTGGATTGTCAGTATCGGTAGAGCGTCGAGCGCCAGCCATATTTTGCAGCAAAGAGTTACGGCCCTTTATGATCTGAGTTCAAATCCCACTGAGGTTAACTTTGCCTTTCATCCTTACGGGGTCGATAAAATAAAGTATCAGTCACACACTGGGGTTGATTTAATCGACTTTCCCCTCCTCAAAATGGCTAGCCTTGAGCTTTCATAAGAAACCATTATAATATATATGGTGTGGATTGGCAATATCGGTAGAGGGTCAGACGCCATAGTTTGCAGCATAGAGTTACGGTGCTTCACGATGTGAGTTCAAATCCTTCTACGGTTAACTTTGACTTTAAACCTTACGGGGTCGATAAATAAAGCACTAGTAATGCACTGGGGTAATTGCTGGCCTTGTGCAAAAAGTAGAGACAATTATAGTACACAACTAAATTAATATGTTTAAGAAGAGTTTTGCTATTTGATTTTATACGTCAGATCACAAAATAAAGTCATTGAGAGCAAAGAACTGAGGTGTACAATGAATAAACATTCATCTTGATACTCTCGCACATACATCAACAGAGAGAGGGGAGAGAGAGAGAGTGAGAGAGAGAGAGATAACTGTATTATATATAGAAATGACTTCTATAATTCCTTTGAAATCATCGGTAAAATGATTTCATACGAATGAAAGCGTGTTAGACTTGTAGAAATCAGTTCTACATAAGATAAAGATGCCTATACTCTACCAATGTATTGATTACCTTTTTAAAATGTGGTTAACCCCCTACACAACTCGGGAATCTATACACTCAC
>OZ024742.1:192408856-192411356 GCA_964016885.1 Eledone cirrhosa
GGGAAAAATAATTCAGACTCAATTCAAAAGGAATCAGGATATAGATTTATACAACAGAATTTAGAGAAATCCAGGGAAAAAATCAATAGAGCCTTAACTCATGATAAAACAAAGTCTAAAGTACTCAACCTTCAATTTGGGACAACTCCATATGCTCTGTATAGTCTTAAAAAGACTATTTCACGAAAACTTTCAGTGGAGATGGTCACGGTTGGACTCCGTTCCTCAGCAGAGCTCAACGTGGTAACCAAGGTCTCACTGGTAATATGCCAAAAAGGGAATTTAAAAGCAGGCTAGTTTAACATCATGCGTGGTTATTAAAATAAACGCACATGTGGAAAAACAGGGCTGGTGACGTCACAATGAGACAAATGTTTGTTTACATGAAACAACAGTCAAAAACATTCCGAAAGAAATATATATATATATGTATATATATATATATATATATATATATATATATATATATATATATTTAACGAAGGAAATGTGGTAAGGAACCAGGTGGACCATAACGCACCAAAGTACTCAATACTTAGGGTAGTAGAGTGGGCAATAGGAACGAGTAGGACCCCGACGGCTGAGCTCAAGCCGTTTCGACAGATAATTAGCCGTCGAAACGGCTTGAGCTCAGTCGTCGGGGTCCTACTCGTTCCTATATATATATATATATATATATATATATATATATATATATATATATATATATATGGTGGCTGCCAACTCGTTTTCGAGTACGGCCACTACTTTATATCCATATAGGAGAACCCCTACGGATGCGCTGAACGAGTGTGACTTTGCGACTTGAAAACTCTGGTACAAACACTACACTTGTGACAATTATTGACACATAGTGCTGGGCCCATGGTACCCTGTGACGACAAGTGCAGAGATCTCCAGATATAAAGCAATGCCTGTGCCGTGAAGCTTTTATAGTGAGCAAAGGCACTGCACAAAGCCAGTCCCACTCTCTTAACCAAGATGATATTTACCAAAAAGAAGAACAAGTCAACATCATTGGATACCATCAGGGTTGCAGGTGTTATATCAGAGTTTTCCTTCTCCTAGAATTCTGCCTTGACAAAGGCTAAGGGGTCATCTCTCCCGATGATTTTGGATGGCCATTGACTCTTAAGAGCTCCTTTGCCCTTTGACAGGTTTTGTTTTTAGTCCTGCAGGATGTCCAAAGTCACCCTCCTCACCAAGATATGCACATACAATACAAAGAGAACAAACCACGTTCTTAAAGAACAAATCAAGGAGCCAAACAAAAATGCTTTCTTGCACCATTACAATAATTATTTGACTGTTTAGTGTGAAACTAAACAGAGTTGACAGCTGCACCGGTCATTACTAATCTGAAATCTATTCACATGACCAGATGGCTACTCCTTCAACTTCTATCGTCTATACAGTGCAATGGATCAGAATGTTTCATGCACACCCTTCTCTCTCTCTCTCTCTCTCTCTCTCTCTCTCTCTGTATATATATAGTATATATATATATACACGCGCACACACACATATATATATGTAAGTTATATATATATATATATTTATATGTATATATATATATATATTTATATGTATATATATATATATATTTATATGTATATATATATATATTTATATGTATATATATATATATTTATATGTATATATATATATATTTATATATATATATATATTTATATGTATATATATATATATATTTATATGTGTATATATATATATATATTTATATGTATATATATATATATATATATATATATATATATATATACATATACAATATTTATGCCTATATCTTTTTACATTTGTATACATATAAACAAAAACAAATATAACTAAATATTATTTTTTATATACATATATATGTAAACAAATTTATATATATGTGTGTGTGTATTTGTGTATGTGTGTGTTTTTGTGCATATGCTTGTGTGTGTGTGCAAATGCATGTGTGTATATGTGTTTTGTACTTACATACATCGTTATTCATACATTAATATTAGAAAAATATGACATTCATCTAAGATGCTATCGGTTTTAAAATAAGTGAATTATGGGAACAAAGAACAATCTTCCAAAATATTTGTCACGGTTTACGGACTGAAAACCAAATTAGAAGGGATCTCTTTAGAAAAACCAACATCCTATAAATTGGGTCATCTTCATCATTAGTTCCTGCATGGAATTTAGATCAGTATTGATGTGACATTTTTTTGAAATAAATCTAATCGAATTAGCATTGATAGGAATTATTTTATAAAAAAAAAAAGTCAATGTAATTCATTTACATTTGTTGTTATTAAAAGATATTTTGATAGTTACCTACCCTAACCGTTTTTTTTTTCTGTTAAATTAATACTAAATTCTACTAACTTAACATAACCTATTTTCTGACTGATAATGTTTTACATTTTCGTTAACATTTTAAAAAATATATTGCTTTAAATTTTCCGATAATTTTAAAAATAATAAAGCATTTGGACTGATT
>OZ024742.1:192416356-192421356 GCA_964016885.1 Eledone cirrhosa
AGGCGATATATACAGCATATACACGCACACACACACACACACATATATATATATATATATACACACATTTATATATATATGTGTGTGTGTGTGTATATATATATATATATAGTAATAATAATAAATTTGAAGACTAAAATCCAAAGAGGGCTCGATAAGGATAACTATATATCAAATATATAAGAACCGTAGAGCAAATATTTATTAAAATAACAGATTAAATGTTAAGCAAAGAATCGCTGCTTTCACCCTTTTACCTTAAACTACTTTCAGAAGATCCCGTTAAGGGTGAAAGCAGCGATTCTTTGCTTAAACTTTAATCTGTTATTTTAATAAATGTATATATATATATATATATATATATAAATATATATATATATATGTATATATATATGTATAGTTATATATGTGTGTATATATATATCTATGTGTATGTGTGGCTGCGTGTTTGTAGTGTTTGTGTGTGCGTTTCTATATATCCGTGCATCTAGGTGTATGTATATAGAATATGTTGGAAGGGTCAATAGTGCATGGGACATGTGCTTTACACCCTTTTTTCCCGTCTCTTTACACCCCAAGTTCAAATCCCGTCGATGTCACCGTTAGATTTTATCCTCTCTATGTCGATGATAAAATAAAGTATCTGTCAAGTACTGGGTTGATATAATCGACTTCTTCCCCCTTCACCCCAAAATTGCTCATCCTGGTCTTGTGCCAAAAGTAGAAACCATTATCTGGTGTATTTTCCTTTCATCCTCGTCAGTTTTTGTTGGCAAAATAATTATGTGTTGTGGATATAGTAATGGAATGTTCTTTCGACGGTTTCGACGTTGAGTGTTTCAATTGTTCCATCAAGGGGACTTTTTGCTCGTGAAATTAACGTGTAAGTGACTGAGCATTCTATATATATATATATATATATATATATATATATATATATATATATATATACAGTATATATATATATATATATATATATATATATATATATATATATATATATATATATATATTTTTTTTTTTTTTTTTTTTTTTTAAATAGAGGTGTGACACACGAGTTGTGATATATTACTAAAAAGTAAAAGAAAATGCTGACAAATTTTTTCCAGTGAAAAATAGTTTAATTAGGAACAAGTATAAATTAGTAATAAGTATTGGTTAGTATTCAGTTTTAGTTTTAAGTTTTTACCGGTTGCGCATTTGTAATGCTTTTCAAAAATAATTTTGAGATAGAGCGCTTGTGATGTTTGCTCTAATCCAGATTAGAGCAAACATCACAAGCGCTCTATCTCAAAATTATTTTTGAAAAGCATTCCAAATGCGCAACCGGTAAAATCTTAAAACTAAAACTGAATACTAACCAATACTTATTACTAATTTATACTTGTTCTTAATTAAACTATTTTTCACTGGGAAAAATTGTCAGTATTTTCTTTTCCTTTTTACCAATATATATATATATATATATATATATATATACACTTTACATATGTCTCTGGGAGGACTGAGCATTCTATATATATATTAATTTATTTAGGTTTGTTGGTTCACCACTGGATAGAACTGCTTATTCCGTGTAAACCTCGATGTAATATTATGGAGAGCACTCGATGTAATGCAACTCACCCGTCTTCGTTAGTGTAGTTAATTATTATAAAATAACAGGAGGTTGGACTGGTGTAAATCCTTGAAAGGTTTATTATACTATGATCATTTCAATGACCGGGTTCAGTATGAATCCGGTGACATCATCAGGTATTCAAAATATAACAAAGGAATATAACAGAGGAATTATAATATATATATATATATATATATATATATATATATATATATATATATATATTAGAAAGATCGAGTATCGAAAAATCGGCGCACGAGTTCACGATAAACGAGATTCGACATGAACGGCAGAGGGCTCAATAATTCAGATGAATCAGAGCTATAACTATCGTTAAAATACCGTCACATATAGAACAAGTCTACAATCAACCATACGATTTAAAATCGATAGAGGAAGATTCGGGACAAACAGATAAAAAATATCAATAAAACAATACGTCAATAATTTAAATGAATGTAAAATCATACCCGGACCCACTAGACAGGTGTTAAATCTAGCTTCATGGGTTTCTGTAAATCCTTAGACTGTACTCTATCAGCTCACATATAAATATAAAAGCCTACTAGAGTAAGCGGAACGGAGTTTTACTTTCTCAACGAGTTTTTTCCTGGCGGCAGAGGAGCCAACTACCAGTGAAAAACGCACATGGCATTAGACAAGGGAGATGACCCCTATATCCGCGAAAACAATTCGAGTGAATGTGGAAATACACATATCGAATTAGAGTGCTCAATAGACATGTTAAAATAAAACAAAAGCTATTCATCACTCAATAGAATCGACAAAAAATGAGCAATAAAATTAACTGGTGGATAGCTATGTCCAGAGCTAAATATATTAGAAAGATCGAGTATCGAAAAATCGGCGCACGAGTTCACGATAAACGAGATTCGACATGAACGGCAGAGGGCTCAATAATTCAGATGAATCAGAGCTATATATATATATATATATATATATACGTTATTCCGGGTTGAATCGGAGGTAACCACAGTAAGTAAGGTACTCAATACATAGCAGAGTATAAAAGTTTTAATATAGATGAGATTCTACAGGACTAGAACTGTTTCATTCATTAGAAATTATCAGGAATCTGATGATTTCTAATGAATGAAACAGTTCTAGTCCTGTAGAATCTCATTTATATATATATATATATATATATATATATATACACACACTTTACAAATGTCTCTGGGAGATTCATTGTGACGCAGAATATCTCAAATTTGTAGTTGCTGTTTACATGATTAAATGCGCTCCAAATATGACCACACCATTTCGTCTTTTTGCATTTGTATATTTATGTTTCAATGAGGTTATGGTTTCGTTTGTTTTTATGGGCCGGTGGTTAAAGGGAGATTTGGTTGCTATTTCTAACAATGTTGTTTATAATGTTATTGAGGTTGATAGTCTCTTTTCATAACTTCATTCTCACAATCTCTCTCTCCCTTTCCCTTCTCTCTCTCTCTTTCTCTCTCCCTCTCTCTTTCCCTCTCTCTCTCCCTCTCTTTGTCTCTTGGATTCTCTCTCTCTATTTGGTATAATATTCGTCAGTTCCTATGACCCGTTTGTGTGAAAATATGTGTGAGTCACATGTATTTAGATATTTAGAAGAAATATTTGTCGCTTTAAGAGTGACATGACATGTGGTTTCGAATCGTACCGGACACAGCCCCCATCTCCCACCCTACGCCCTAAAATCCTCATCATCAACAACAACAACAACAACAACATGACTAATTTGTAGAATGCTATCTCATGACTTTTGGAAAATATACTTTGTCATTGCTAATGTTATTTTTTAGAGATTCACGATGTTGGTATTGTTTTCGTTGTTTTCGTTGTTGCTGTTAATGTTGTTGATGTTGTAGATGATGGTGATGTAGGTGGTGATGATGTTTTTGATATTGATAACGTGCTGTTAATTGTGTATTTGTTGGTCGTGACTTAGTTCTTGTTGATGATGATGATTTTGTTGATGTTGTTGTTGATGTTACTTCTGTTGTTGTTGATGATGCTATTGTTTCTGTTTTTGATGTTTTTGTTGCTGTTGTTGTTGTTGTTGTTGCTACTGTTGCTGTTGCTGTTATTTTTTATTTATATTGATGATGATTATTATTATAACGGCCCTTGCCATTCTGAGTTCAAATCCCGCCGAGGTTAACTTTGCCTTTCATCCTTACGGGGGTCGATAAAATAAAGTTCCAATAATGTACTGGGTAATTGCTGGCCTTGTGCCAAAAGTAGAAACAATTATTATTATATTGTTGTTGTTACGGTTGTTGTTGACGTTACTATTGATACGGATATATAGCAATCATCATGACAAAAATATTTGTCTCACTGCTGCGGTCTGATACGATAGATGACATCTTTCGGAAGTGCGAGACACTTTCTGTCAACTTTGCAAAAGATATGGGATCTGTCCCGTATAGTATAATGTTTGGGGTTTTTGGGTTTTTTTTTTTACTGGGATCTGCCTCATTCAACCCTCATTTGAACCCACCACAATCAACCTTGACTAATCCCCACCACTACAACCACCACCACCACCACCACCGCCACGTCTACAAACTTTGTTTCTATGTCCCATCAACAGAGCCCCCACCCATTTTCATGGAAACAATAATGGGAAAATGTGTTATGCATGATCGTATGCATGTATGTATGTATTTATGTGTGTATATATGTGCATCTATATGTCTGTATACATGTTTAAGATTGATATATATGTGTGTGTATATATATATATATATATATATATATATAAATATATTATTGTATAGAAGGAGCTTCTACAGGACTAGTACTGTTTCATTCAGATGAAATCTTCAAGAGCTTCCTGAAGATTTCATCTGAATGAAACAGTACTAGTCCTGTAGAAGCTCCTTCTATACAATAAATTTTTTTTTACTCTGCCATGTATTGAGTACCTTACTTACTGTGGTTATCCCCAACTCAACCCGGGACCTACGTATATATATATATATATATAAATACACACATACACACACATATATATATATATATAAAGAAAGAAAGAGAGAGAGACAGTACAGAGGGTACAGTCCCAAATGGGAGACAAGCCGTTTCAGCTTGGGCACCACAGGATTTTCAAGGGAATTGATGATGATGGTTTGGGAACTTAAGTTGAAACGACGGTGCTCCTCTTTGAAGTAGTACCTCTTTACTATATCTAATCAGCATCAAGTACTGCTCTGATATTAGCTCTTCCTGCTCCTTAGAATGTAGAAGCTTGATATCCTCATATATATATATATATATATATGGGGGGGGGGGCGTGTCTGTGTATACATACACACGCTCGCGCACGCACACAAACACACACACAAACACACACACATATATATAT
>OZ024742.1:192426356-192438856 GCA_964016885.1 Eledone cirrhosa
GCTTCGTTAGTTTGCTGACGGAAAAGATTGCTAGACGGCTGGTGTACTAGCGAGCTCGTTTGCTGACGGACTGGTTTGCTGGCGGGCTAGTTTGCTGACGGGCTGAATAGATGGTTGCTGAACAGATAAAAATGATGACATGATGGGGTCCTCCTATTTCATTGTTGAAATGGCCTTTGTCAGCTTAAGATTACGTGAAAAATTGCAAATCTTAGTGGTTTTTCCTGTCTGGTACGTCACCTTTTTACGTAGTGGTCATCAGTCCTGCGATAGAATTATACAATAGAAGTGAAGGTGGCTCTGGTGGTAGTGGTGATGGTGGGAGTGCCGATCATGAGAATGGTGATGTATTGGTAGCGGCTGCAGTCGGGGTGGCAGTAGTGGTGGTAGTGGTCATCCTCGTGTTGGTGTTTGTGATATTTGTAGTGATAGTAGTGATAGTGTGGTGGTGGCTGTTGGGAGGAGAGGTATAGTGCTGGTATTGGCGGTGCTAACTGTGGTATTGGTGGTTTTATTAGTGGTGGATTTAGAATAATATAGACCTAGTGTGCGTGTATGTGTGTGGATATATATATACATATATATACATATATAAGTTAAAACAATGAAATAAAAAATCAAGTTATTAGAGATATACTTCACTGCTTTACGATCGTTTCTAGGTGATGATAATACATTGTAGCTATACTCAGTTATTGATCTATGTAAGGTTATTTACAAACTATCGGATAAAGAGAATATTTACTTACATGCATATCACCAACTGTTTTCAAAAGCAATAATAATTTTATTCAATAATAATTTTATTCAGAATTAGTAGTATGTTAGTATCATGTCCTTATTTGGAGGTTGTTGAAGAACTAACGAATCAAATTGTTTTTTTTTTCATATGGTGTTAAGATGAAAAGTAATACACTTTAGATGAGGTCATGACCCTTTGAAAGGAATGGTTGAAGGGTGTTAATAGTAGAATTGGCATAAAAATCTATTAGGAGGAAAGGAATTGTCAAACTGATAGTTGAATGTATCTGGTATAGTGAAGTTTAAAAGGAATGTCAAAATAAATGGTGATTAGTGTTGTATTGAGTTTTAAGGTGAATATAAATTAAGGTTATGGCTAGGAAAGATAATATATTAAAAGATGAATATTATAATAAGATAATGAAATAAAGTAATGCGGTAATATACAACTTAACCAACACAATATAAAACGGTGTGGTAAATTGCACTTAGTATAATATAGCATATGATACGCTCTAAAATACTATCAAGTATGTTTATGCATAAATAATCAAACTCAGATAAATACATGTTGGCATAAATTTCATAGATTACAAAGTGAATATATTCACACTATATATAGAGAGAGGTACAGTTAAATTGATATCCAATCAAAAATATATACATACGCACAAATAGATGCAAACCTAAATACACATTTACACGCATGCATATAATCATATACATACATATCCATACATATCTATATCCACACATACTCATCTATACCCACATATATACATGTATATATAGACCCACATTCATACATACATACATATATATATACATACATATACCCACACACATATATATATATATATATACATATATATATATATACATATATATACACACACACACATACACATATATATATACATGTGTGAGTATATGTACACTCCTCATACATGTGCACATACTCATATATATAAATACTCATACACATATACTCACATATATACACAGACACATAAATATATTTCCATATCGTACATCGATATATATTTACTCATGCAATTACGGGTGGTTGTGTATCTTGTTGCCTTTAGTCATTAACGCATAAACCTAAGGAAGCTAAAACATTAAAAGGCAAAAAATAAGCATGAATGCATATAATTTGGGGGAAAGAGGTACTAATAAATGTTACTCCATATGGAATTATAGTGAGTTGCTATTTTAGAATATTTCATTAGGTTTATAGTATTTAATTAGGTTTATAGTATTTAAATGTTGTTCGTATACGGTGATTACAAACTATGATCAATTCCTGTCTTTTATTTAATAAATCGTCCTTAGATTTAGTACTTTCCAAGATCTCCCCTGAACATAATCTGCATTCTCTCCTGTTCCCAAGATATGGAGTTCTTTGTAGAATAGTGTTCCACGATAACTTGAAATCTATTTTTTCTTTTTATAATTACTTCAGCTAAAGATGTGGTGTTAGCTAGTTTAGTATTGTTGAAACTACTAGAGTGTGCGTAAAATATTTTCTTAAATGTGTTTGATGTAGATCCTATATATGTTTTGTTGGAGTCTGTAGTAGACACAGTGCATTTATATATTACTTTATTAATCAAACAGTTTCCCTTTATGGGGCAAATGGTTCTATTTCTGCAATTACAGCCATACGTAAGATGGTTGTTGGGGGTGCCTATACTATTCTCTTTAATCCTTGAGCTATTCCTATTGTAATTAATGATAGCAGGAGAATGGAGGTTGCTTTGTGGGTGGTTTGGTGCTAGAGTTGTATTGTAATTTTGTGTTCTGTTGTTTTTGTGCTGGTGATTTGGGTGGTTGTGTTTTCTAGGTTGAAGGATTGTATTATTTGCCTTTTTAAAAAGTGCAGTCCTATTTAAATTATGTTGCGGTGGTGTAGTCATATTTTAAAGTTTATAAATGTTGTAGTTGCTTAATTTTTTGTTTGAGATTGCTTGATGTAGAGTATGCGAATTTAACAGTATATTTTTTTAATATTTGGTGGTATCTGTGGTTTTGTGGAAAATGTTTATGTAGAATTTCAAAGAATTTTGGGGGGATTTGTCCAATAGTTTGCAGGTTGAAGGGTGCGTTGTACCATGTTATGTTTCTTTTGCGGTTTTAGTTAAGTTTTTATTATCACTGATATTATTGTGTTGTGTTCTAGAAGAATTGCTATGGTTAGTGTCCTTATTTGTGGAATTTGGTAAATTATCGTGGTTGTATTTGGTGTTATTTTTGGGTAGATTATGAGATTTTGAGTGCTTGGTATTCATATGTGGGTTGATAACATTGGTTATAGATCGTGTAGTAATAGTTGTTGTGGTTTTTCGGTTGTTTGGTGTAATAGGAATAACCACTTTAGGTATTTGTTTCAATGGTATTTTTTGGTGTTTGTAGTTTTTGTTAGGTTTTATGTTTTGGTCCATAGTAGTGTTGGGGATATATGAGATTTTTTTCTTTATATCCACTTCTAGTTAAGGCCTCGTTGTAGAAGGGTACATTATTATAAAATATATCTTCATTGGAAGATAATTTAGAAAGTCTAAGAGATATGTTATATACTAAGTTCTTGAAAATAGAGCCAGGGTGGTTAGATCGTGAATGTACATAATGTAGATTCTGGTTAGGTTTGTGGTAAGGTTGATAAGTATTCGTAGAGAGGTCTAAGGTAACGTCAAGGAAATTAGCTACTTTTGAAGTGTTTTCAAAAGTGATGCTAAGGCTGTCATAGTCCTTGAGGAATTTTCTAATTTGTTTTTTGTTCTTCTCTATATTGGAATTGCTAAGATTGTTAGATAACAATAGACAATCATCCCGATAAAGACCATCTTTGAGGTGGGGGAAAAGAGTCATGAATGTTATACAGGAGAAATAATCCAACGAGGTCTGTAACTTGTGTGAATATATGCACTTTGTAATCTATGAAATGTATGTGTTTTAACTATGCCAACATGTATTTATCTGAGTTTGATTATTTATGCATAAACATACTTGATAGTATTTTAGAGCGTATCATATGCTATATTATACTAAGTGCAATTTACCACACCGTATTATATTGTGTTGGTTAAGTTGTATATTATCGCATTACTGTATTTCATTATCTTATTATAATTTTCATCTTTTAATATATTATATTTCCTAGCCATAACCTTAAAACTCAATACAACACTAATCACCATTTATTTTGACATTCCTTTTAAATTCACTATACCAGATACATTCAACTATCAGTTTGACAATCCCTTTCCTCCTAATAGATTTTTATGCCAATTCTACTATTAACACCCTTCAACCATTCCTTTCAAAGGGTCATGACCTCAACTAAAGTGTATTACTTTTCATCTTAACATCATATAAAAAAAACAATTTGATTCGTTAGTTCTTCAACAACCTCCAAATAAGGACATGATACTAACATACTACTAATTCTGAATAAAATTATTATTGAATAAAATTATTATTGCTTTTGAAAACAGCTGGTGATATGCATGTAAGTAAATATTCTCTTTATCTGATAGTTTGTAACTAACCTTACATAGATCAATAACTGAGTATAGCTACAATGTATTATCATCACCTAGAAACGATCGTAAAGCAGTGAAGTATATCTCTAATGACTTGATTTTTTATGTCATTGTTTTAACTTATATCATGACTCTGTTTTCCTTTTAATGTTTTATTGTTTCCGAGATTTATCTTAACCTACAACATTTTCAACATATGGATTACATCGAGTTCTTCATGCAGACTAGACCTCACAACTTACTGTGGATACCTCATATATATATATATATATATATATATATATCCACCACCTCACCCCACTCTCAAGCGTGAACCTAATACCTAACACCTTTCGTAACTGTACTTCTTGTTGTTATTTACTTTTCCAATATATATATATATATATATATATATATATATATATATATATATATAGAGAGAGAGAGAGAGAGAGAGAGAGAGAGAGAGAGAGAGAGAGAGAGAGAGAGAGATAGGGTGAAGCTGGGAAAAGCACGAAAAATATATTTTAGGGTGTGTCTTTCTTTTTTTTTGCCTTTCTTTGATTCGTCAGCGTGACATTATTGAAAAAATGAGACGGACAATTCTTTTAAAAAAGAGTTTTGTAATGTATATAAAGTATACTATATATATATATATATATATATATATATATAGAGAGAGAGAGAGAGAGAGAGAGAGAGAGAGAGAGAGAGAGAGAGAGGGGGGTGACAGACACATAGAAATAATGACAGTGAGGCGTAAGAAGACGCTGGCATAGTTGAGTTGTTAATAAGTTCGCAGCGCAGTTATTAAGTCCCGTGTTCGTTCTAACTACATGACATTTGGGCAAGTCTCTTTACTATAGAACCAGGTCGACCGAAGTCATATAGAAGTCTGTCGGGTGATTTCCACCTGAATGTTGTGTCAATCTGATTCTACTTAACAGTTATGTCAAGGTTTGCAGATATATGCGGAATATTCGGACATTTATATGTAAATTTTACGAGTAAGCATTTCCGTCAAACGAACAACTGGACAGTTGAACATCGCATTCCTCTCACCATCGTTTTCATCGTCGTCATCATCATCATCATCATCATCATCACGATCGTCATCATAATCCCGACCACCATCATCATCATCATCATCATCATCAACGCTACAACCACTACCATCATTATCTTCAGCATAGTCATCACATACTCACGCAAATATAATACATTCATATATACATATATGCATACATACAAATATATATGCATACATATATATACATACACACGTATGCATGCATATTTACATACATACACACACAGATCAACCACACATATGTATACACACACACATATACACACGCACACAGGCGCGCACGCACACTCACACACACACACTCACACACACACTTTCATATGTATGTATGTGGTATGAGTATTCTTTGTAGAATGTAGATGCGAAGCAGTGATAAATACTTTCCCATCGAAACATAATGACGATGGTGCTTAGCTCCAGAGTGTGTACCATTATAAGAATGACTGATGGTTCCCTTCACCAGCCATGACATCGGTCTATCTCAACTCATATTCCCAGAAGATTCCATGTCTCTATTGGCAATAATATTGGTAATCTGAAACTCTCGCACAATTAAGTATCTTCTCGAAAGAAAAAAATATAATAAAATAAAATGGAATTCCGTCGGTTTCGACGATGAGTGTTCCAGTATAATCAACTGAAATTGTCGTGTAAGTGTCTGAGTATTGCACTCATAGGTCGTCTACCCATAACTTAATTTCCAAAGAGATGTATCATGACTGTGTGTGACAATGCTGAGCATTTAAATTACAGGCCCAGTCCACCCGTCGGGCTTCCATACACGTTTCGCTTGCTCATTTTTGCTTAAAAGGCTTCTGTCGATCCGGGACTATGGTAAATGACACATGCTCAAGATGTCACGCTGTAGGATCGAAAGGGGGAACCTTATGACAACGAAGAGAACTTCTTAATCATTCGGTCATATTGCGCCAGCCGCTGTTTTGCTATAGTTTATTCACCATCCCCTTCCTTCTTTTTACACACACCTACATTCACGCAAACACACACACACACACACAAATTGTGTGACGGACGGACGGAAGTCGCTCAAATTTGTATATTGATAGCGGGCCTTATCCCTCTGTGTGTTTGGGTGATGACGTCAACCGGCCAGAACAGCGTTCAGTGTCTTTGTACTTTTGCTATGAATATCACGGCCGGCCTCTACTTGGGTCTACAGTAGAGTTGACAGATCTGGTAGAATGTTCATAACTTACAGTCAATATGCAGTGGTTCTTTGTTTAAAACAGGGTATGTGTTCATGCCCCAATCTCGTTTTCTTTAAACTAGCACTCCCATGAAAGAAAATGCCACATTATATCAAACACTTGGAAGGTAAATACTCCACAAATGCAAGACGTTCGCAAGTTCAATTCATAACTGCGGCATCTGGTACTGAATATTCTAGCTGAATAGACTGAAACAAGTTGAAATAGTGTCTTGTTCAAGGACACAACGTCACCCGACCTGAAAATCGAACTTTCAATCTTACGATCATGTTCCCAGCACACAAACCAACAAACTAGGAGCTTTCAGATACACACAAACACACACAAACACGGGCACACACATATACACACACACACATATTCAATTATATGTGAATGGCAAATCCCACATGCAACGATTTGCATTTATCTGTACATTATTCACTTTTACATAATGACAAATAAAGACACACATATCAGTTAAAACATCACGCACACACGCACATATCCTCACACAGCTACATTCACACATGTGCAGATCTCCTACCAGCCCCACACTCACTAAAGGTATATCTATAATCCATCACTATATCTTAATCTGCAATCCATCCAATGCTATATATACATATATATATATACACACACAAATACACACATATATATATATATATATATATATATATATATATATATATATATATATATATATATATACATTATAATATAATCACTGAGTATAATCAATACCTACTACCACTCCTCCCCCACACACACACACTACCTCTTCTTATCAGGCATCGTTCCTCGCACCCGCCCATTCCTCTTTTACTATTAGTCACCAAGACAAAACCAACTATTTCATTTTCCCTTCTCCCAACACTGTTATCTGACCCCCATCAGAAATTATCCTGACATCTCGACCGCCATAGAAATCATTTATGTGATGGGTTAGCAAAGTTTGACTGGTAGGTAGGTTGGTTGGTTGGTTGGCTGGTTGGTTGGTTGGTTGGTTGGTTGGTTGGTTGGTTGGTTGGTTGGTTGGTTGGTTGGCTGGTTGGTTGGTTGGTTGACTGGCTGGTTGGTTGGCTGAATGGTTGGTTGCTGGTTAGTTGTTAAGTTTGTTATTTGTTATATTAAACAATTATAATAGGGTGGTGGATTGGTAGTGTCGGTAGTGGGTCAGACGCCATGTTTGCAGCACAGTTACGTCCCTTTACGGACTGAGTTCAAATCCCGCCGAGGTTAACTTTGCCTGTCATCCTTACGGGGTCGATAAAAATAAAGTACCAGTAATGTACTGAGTAATTGCTGGCTTTGTGCCAAAAGTAGAAACAATTATATTAAACAATTATTATTGATTGGTAGTATCGGTAGAGGGTCGGACGCCATGCTTTGACGCATAGAGTTACGGCCCTTTCCATTCTGAGATCAAATCCCGCCGAGGTTAACTTTGCCTTTCATCCTTACTGGGTCGATAAAATAAAGTACCAGTAATGTACTTGTGCCAATAGTAGAAACAATTATTAGTATTAGTATCGGTAGAGGGTCGGACGCCATGTTTTCCAGCATAGAGTTACGTCACTTTGCGGTTTGAGTTCAAATCCCGCCGAGGTTAACTTTGCCTTCTATCCTTACAGAGTCGATAAAATAAAAAGTTCCAGTATTACACTGGGATAATTGTTGGTCTTGTGCCAAAAGTAGAAACAATCATATTAAACAATTATTATTATTAGTGTTATTATTCTGAGTTTAAATCCTGCCGAAGCTAGCTTTGCCTTTCATCCTTACGGGGTCGATAAAATAAAGCACCAGTTATGCACTGGGGTCGATTTAATCTGGCAATGTGCTTAAATAAAAAAAAACATTATTAGTGTTATTTGAAATGTGGTCGTCTCAATATAAATGATTATAATAATAGTCGATCACTATAAATGACCCTAACTCTAACTAAACCTAACCCTAATTCTAACCACAAGAGGTTGGGGAAATGGACAGAAGCTCTTTCATATGATATATAACAGCTCTGGTTTTGTAATACAAAGCTGTTTATTTTTAAATGCTTGTGTGTATTTTAACAATACCTTCCATCGAAAGTTTAAGTAAGAATCTTTTTTACATCATACAACAAACACCAACTTAATGAAACTAAATTTAGTTATATTACTAAATCCCTTCAAATTCTTTATCATTTTCCAGATGATTTAAAAGTCCCTGACAGTGTCTTTATTTTATTAGAACTATGGTAAAATGAGGTTAATAAATATTGCCTTCTTTTTACTTTTTCTTTTAACCTTGACTCTCTCATCATATATTTTGAGAAATTAACCGAAATAATGAACAATAGTCCCCCAGCAGATATTATGTTGGTCTTGTAAATATTGTGTGACTTATGACATTTTGAGTATCTGATTTCAGCATCCATTGTTTTAGTTAGTTCTTACTAGACCACCCGCGACCCATTGGGTCACGTTCACTTCAAAATAATTTCTAAATAATTAAAATATACATCGACATATATTGTGCAATTAACCTGGAAGGCCCATAAATAAATATATATATATATATATATATATATATATATATATATATATATATATATATATATATATATATATATATACATTATATTAATAAATGGAAACTATATTTATGAAACCATAATTATTTTATTATATATATTTCAAGGGCAACTAAGGCAAATTTTGGTACGCTTTCATCAGATAAAATACAAAATTTGTTTTATAAATGTTGACATACCCGCAAAAGAACAACCTTGACGGTTGGAGGTTCACTGGATAGTATATATATATATATATATATATATAGTTTTAATATAGATGAGATTCTACAGGACTAGAACTGTTTCATTCTTTAGAAATCATGATTTCTAAAGAATGAAACAGTTCTAATCCTGTAGAATCTCATCTATATTAAAACTTATATACTCTGCTATGTATTGAGTACCTTAACTACTGTGGTTACCTCCGATTCAACCCGGAATAACGTATGTATATATATATATATATATATATATATATATATATATATATATATATATATATATATATATATACATACGTGTGTGTATGTATATATATAAATGTGTGTGCTTGTATACATATATATATATACATATGTGTGTGTATATATATATATGTGGGTGTCTGTGATCTATATACACTGGTCATAAACACACACATATACACACACACTCATATATATATATGCCGTCGGGGTCATACTTTTTCTTATATATATATATATATATATATATATATATATATATACAACAACACCACTAGCTCTCTCTCTCTCTATGTCTCTCTTTCAATCTACTCTCTCACAACGACTATCCCTTTCTCTCTCCCCTTCTCTCTCTCTCCCTCTCCCCCCCCCCTCTCTCTCTCTTTATGAAGTTACCCAGAAAACCCATATCTCAGGAACTCGTGCTTCGATTTACGCGAAACTTGTTTTATTCCATTTGTATTCCCATTTCAGAGGCAACTTCTTTTCAAAGTATTTACACATTATGCGCCCTTTTGGCTGCATTACATTACAAACAAACAAGCAAGCAATCACAGGCTTTTAATAATATATAGATTGACAATGTTACAGGATCTGCAACATGGCGATAGATTGCGTAGAGGTCGAGAGTTTGAGCTCATTCAGATACTTTAATAACTGTGTCTGATCTTGCTAGCAAGATGTCCTTACTAGACAGACACTGATTCACCATGTGTTTGGCAGACTAAGAAAAAGCATATGACAAAAATAGGAAGATCAACTCCTTTCGCATAATCCATGGTGCTACATACGACAGCGAATCGTAAACTCTTAAGAAAGAAGATAAAATAGACCACATTTTTTCGAAATGTGATGTGAGAGGTGTATAGAATGTGTAATACTGAGGCACAACAAAATAGATGACTTAATAATTGTTTCTACTTTAGGCACAAGGCCAGCAATTTTCCAGTGCATTACTGGTACTTTATTTTATCGATCCCCGTAAGGATGAAAGGCAAAGTCAACCTCGGCGGGATTTGAACTCAGATCGTAAAGGGACGTAACTATGCTGGAAAGCATGGCGTCCGACCCTCTACCGATACTGGTACTCCACCGCCCTCAAATAGATGACTTAATAATATTAGAATTATCTAACTCATCCGGAATTACCGACATCAATGGTTTAGTCACATTAATTGCTAGCCATAGACATCAATAATCTACTGGGTATCAAGGAAGATTGTCAAGGCCCAGTTAAAAGAAACAAACCGCCGAAGGTTTGGCAAGACAATAACTGGGAGGACCTGAACCACCGATTGTTATGTGTGGATGACTGGTAGATAATCATGACCAAAGTAAGCAACATATACAAAATATTGACCAGCAAAGATACTGAATAGTTCTACACAAAAGCCACCATCATTTTGTATGCAGTTATAATAGTGAGCTGTTATATTAAGATTTGTAAATTTTTCAAACGATCTTCATAAATATAGGTATTTTAGTTTCGTATCCTCAGACCGTACTTTACGAAAAATATCGGAGTAGCAATACACTCATTCATTATTTCTATCTTTCAGGATCTTCTATGTTTCCCATGATTCTCAAGACTTGAAAATTTGGAGCTACATTGCAAGAGACGGTCCAACCAATGTCTTCAAGTGTAACGTATTCAAGGCATACAAAAAGGTAACAGAAATTTATTTATAGTAATACAAAATAGCAATCTATATTTCCACTCTATTTATATTTCCACTGTTTATATACCATATATTATGTGTTTATATATACTAGCAGAAAAACCACCCTTCGTGTAGTGTATATATTGATATTATACGCAAGTATATATATACATCTAGATATGATACATCAAATAAAATCGTAATTGACAATATAAACAGAAATTGAACGAAGACGTGGTTACACTGTCTTATGTAATCAGTAACGTAATCCATGATACATTAAAAAAATACGATATTATATATAAACTGCATTAGGAGAAAATTAGTGACAGAAAATCAGTATGTTTATTTAAGTGATCGCCACCGGAAGTGTTGACATCACACGCTCTCTCTTTCTATATATATGGTAGTTGACGTGGTGGTGGTGGCGACGTTATACCGGAAGTGCAACTTTGAAAAGAAGTCAATTTTAAATTATTTATTTTTACGAAATTATTTTGTTTACGAAATTTAGCAGATAAATTATGTAATATTCATTCATTATTTATTCAAAGTAATCCAACTTATTTTACTAACGGGATAAAAAAAATAATAAACCGTACGCAGTCCCGCAGACCTTCCTTTATTATAGTTTAGATGTACAAAATACTACGTGTTTCTCAAACGATATATGGCTCTTTCTTTATATATACATATATCTTTTAATTTGAATTATATATATATATATATATTATATTATATTTTGAGAATAAACTCTCAGTCGTTTACAATAATTAAGCTCCAGGAAGGGGCTCTTCCGAGCAGTTAAATACATTATATATATATATATATATATATATATATATATATATATATATATATATATACTCCTAGACCACCCGTCACCAGTTGGGTCACGTTCACTTCAAAACATTTTTTTAAAAATCATATTTGCTTAAAAATAATTCATAAATAATTAAAATATACACAGACATGTATATAATGTCAAATGAAACTGGAAGGCCCATATATATACGTGTGTGTATGTATATTTATATATATAAATGTGTGTGTATATATACATACATATATATATGTGTGTGTGTATATATGTGGTTGTCTGTGATCTATATACACTGGTCATAGACGCACGCACACATATACATACACATATATACACACACTCACATATATATATATATATATATATATAGGAACCAGTAAGACCCCGACAGCTGAGCTCAAGCCGTTTCGACGGCTAATTCTAGAATTA